>JARQZJ010000064.1:5650000-6250000 GCA_030704895.1 Henosepilachna vigintioctopunctata | reverse complement strand
AAAAATGTTCAACGTAAGTTCATTAATGCTCTTAATTTCCGTTTTAACAGGTACCGTCATGGATTCTCATATGAGAGTAACGTGAAATTTTATAGGTTGGAATGCTTGAGTTTGAGACGGGAGTACTTTGATATACGTTTCTTCTACAAATTACTTGATAGCTTAATACATTCTGCTGCATGTATGAGCCTTAAAAACTTTAATTGTTCTTCACATGTAGTAAGAAATCGTTCAAAACTGGTTGTTGGGCAGATCAAAACAAATTGTATGTTGAATTCACCCATCCATAGATCTTTCAATAGGCTAAACTTGATAAGTACAGACATCAACTTGGAATTAAAATTTCAATAACAATTGAAATACTAATAATACTACTACTACTATTTAATACTATTTAAAACTCGATAATAGAATAATTATCAGTTTTTATAGAGTTACTCTTCATGATGTATTTATTTAATCTTTTTTAGTAGAATTAGGTATTTTCTTTGAAGATGAAAAAATTTAACTCAATGCATCGAAAACTTTATTTCGATGAGATGTATGTAAAATTTCTAGTTATAAGATATACATATTAGATATACCTTAGTTTATAGGTAATTAACATTTGTAATATGTGCTCCTCTATTTTAGTACAGTTTCAAACTGTCTGTTGAGTGAGCCCTTGTATGTAAAAGTAAAAATAAAATAAAATAAAAAAAAAATTGTAAGTGAGCTGAGTGATACTTTTGAGCAGGTATTTGGGGCATTTTAAGAATTTGCTTAATATATTTTCTCTGTTATTTAAACACAGTTCCGACGTCTGGCTATAAATTTTGTGGATATTTGGCAAGCCATGCTATTTTTAAATAGCAATTTGAGAGGGAAAAAAGTTATTTACTATACTTGCTTCAAAATTTCAACCGCTCGGATGATGATAGCGCAGCGAGTCACCACCTAAAGATCAGCCGACAAACGAAGTCTTTCGAACCCATACCTAAGTAGGAGTGCTGGATACTCGCAATTGAATACATTATTATCATATTTTATCTGGCAGATAGAAGAATCCACCAAATAAGCTGGCTTTTTTTGATTATAGATTTTTGATAACAAAAAATTTATTTTGTATAAATCTTGAAGTGACCTGAATATGCTTTTAGATTTTCTAAAAAATCAATTTCAATACGTCTGGCTGGATATTAAACCCATTGAGATTATCTGGCTGTCATATTTTCTATTTTCTTATATATTCAATTGGGTCTAGTCAAAATTTCATACTTGCTCAATAATTTTCTTATGCCTTCTCAAGTTGTAATTTCGAAAATATATGGCTTGGCGAATATCCACACCTTTGAAACCAGTCGTCGGCATTGTGTTTAGATATCATAGAAAATCTAAATATCCAAATAGTTTATCACCAGCTCTTTTAACAATTTCAATTTTGATTTTATTTCATTACATTGTATGTGTTCAGTCGTCGGCATTGTGTTTAGATATCATAGAAAATCTAAATTCTTTAGGTTACTCAAATAGTTTATCAAAATGTCAATCAGCTCTCAGACTTAACAATTTCAATTTTGCTATTTTATTTCATTAATTAATTAATAATAATAATTAATTAATCAATATCATTCATTGTATGTGTTCGTATATAACATAATCGAATATAACATAATGCCTTGGGGAAGAGCAATAAATTCGTATATAGTATTTATAAATAATTTTGGGGCTGATTTTTTCTGTCAGTTTCCGTGAATCACGCACCCCTCTTTTCATAAAAAAGGATTTGAGGACTGTACCTTGTAGATATATTCTCATGAAAAAGAATATAGCTAAATTTACTGAAGTATCGTATAATTACAATAAAGAAACGAGTCATCTATCGCCATTGCATGTCAATAAAAATGTCACAACAATGTGTGAAAATATATTGACATTATTTAATGAATTTTCACCTAATGTAAGAAGCCTCAATTACATGCTGCATGTGTCAGAAATAAAAAAGGTTTTATTAGGTGAGTTTTTTGTTTTAGTCTCTAGTGTTGAAGAATTTGCGCAATACTCAAATTGAAAATTGTTTGAATATGTTTATATGCATACTTTGAAACTTGTCACGTTGGTGATTTATTATATTTGTGATTTTCAGAATTTCCCAGTTATGAAATCACTATATTCTAATGCAATAAATATATTGATTATACTTTTTATTATACAATCGAATGAACCGACCATATCTGGGATGCAAAATCGATAATAGATGAATATATTTTTCCAAATCACCCATAAACTTTCTGTAATGACATTGAAAATATTGTTCAGACCTCAGACCGTTGCTAGAGTTTTTCTTGTCCAGCTAGCCACAGTGTGTTATTTCATTAATATAAATCGATTGTCCAAACTACTTCGAAACACATATTCTCACTCTGCAATATATTGGAACGTAACAATGTCGTAGGTGCGTTAGTGAAGCACGCAATGTTAACTTGACGGGCCCATTTTACATCACCTTGCGTGTAGAATGTCAGCTCGAGCTCATCATAACTTGGATGAGATGGATATCGTCATCGGAGGGTGGAAGATGTGAAATATTCACATCAATCATTCCTTTATATTCCCAAACTACAAGTAATTACTATTTTGGCGGATGCTCTAATTTCCCATAACATGAAAATTTTGAACTTAGCTTTTCGAATTAAACTAATGTTTAATTTTTGTCAAGAAGTAACATTTTTTCGATTCATGTTGTAATTTATACCAGGATAAACACTCCTTTCGAATGTTACGAAATTCCGAATTTTCCTTTGAGTATCGTCGAGTAAATAACGTTGTTCATCAATTTCCTAATGTGGTGATAGTCCGGCACATCCAAGGTGTTCAAAAGTTCAATGGGATAGTTGGTGGCTTCATCTTCATTTGTTACACAATCAATTGATTTGAAAGAATGCAGTGTACCAATGATCTCATTTTGAATTATGACGTTTAAGTCATCTACATCTTTATTCTTAGCCTCCAAAATTGTTCGCTCACTCATTCATTCATCAATCATTCTGAAGTTTCTTCACATAGCGCCATAGATTCGATGAACTGAGACAAGCGTTTATTTCGTTGTAGTTTATCTTGGAATTACTGGCAGTGTTTGGCGGAAATCTCCAGACAGTGAATTTCGTCTTGATTCTCTTCATTGCGTAGATCTTTCAATGTTCCGTGGAGTGCTTCCAATGCACGTTCTTGTGCTTTTGTGCATTCGTCCCAGAACATGTTTCTGAGATGAGAAGAAAGTGGAGACAGTGGTACAGGTTTCATTGTGAAACGACGAATGAAAAATCTTATTACCAGCTACGAGAGTACGACAGATAGTGTCTCCAAAATCGAGATGACCATATCACGGCGATACCAGTACATGATTCTTCAGGTCTTTGCTCCAACGGGTTCCAACACTGACGATCAGGTTGAAATGTTTTACGAAGATGTACAACATCTTTATGAAAGCAGCGGCGTATACTTCTAAATAGTTATAGGTAACTTCAATGCTCAAATTAGAGAAAAACAACCCGGAAATCGGTCGGTTGGAGGTTTCGGATATGGCATGTCAAATGATCGAGGAAGCAGAATGATGGAGTTTTGGGGAGGCTTGTTCTCTTGTTGTGGCGAATAGCATGGTTCAGAAGAAGCCATCCCGGAAATGGACTTGACATGGGCCTAACAACATCAAAAAGGAACTTGACTACATACTTTTGAACATAAGACATAGCCTTTGCGATTGTGGTGTGCTCAACCAGTTTGACGCAGGAAGTAAGTGATCACCGCATGGTAAGATGTGCAGTCTGCTTCAATGGCAAGGTGAAGAGGAAAAAGCTCTTCAAGTGTCGAGAGAAACGAGTCAACATCGGAAACCTTAGATTGAAATCCTACGAATTCCACAAGGAAATCTCTAACCAGCTGGCTCTCGGATCGACAGAGACAGAAGATGCGATGCTAATGGCTATGAAATCAGCCGCTCTCAAGGTGGGAGGATATCAAACTGGTTACAAAATCTCCAAATTGACTGACGAAACGAAAACACTTCAAGATAAACGCAGAAACACTGAGGACTAGAAGCCAATGGAACGAATATGCGTCACTGAGTGCACTTGTAAAGAGGAAAGTCAAAGGGGATGTGCGGAAATACAACACAAGAACAGTGAGACAGTCTATAGAAAATTCAAGGAGCTATAAGAAAACTATCCAGAAGAACATGATTGGGAAACATCAGATAATCGCGCTCAAAAATTCAGGCGGAGATAGAACTACGAAGAAAACCGAAATTCTAAAAGTCGCTAGTGAGAGTGGCCACCAACAACTCTATAGCAATAACCGTAATCATGTTGAGATAACTTCGGATGAAGAGCCTTCGGAAGTTCTGGCATCAGAAACGAGAACTGCTATTGAATCCTTGAAAGCTGGCAACTCTTCAGTTGAGGACGATCTCACAGTGGACGTTATCAAGTCAGAGGGCCCAGTACTTCACCGCATTCTAACGAGGCCCTTTGTGACTGTTTAAAAAACAGAAATATTCCTACCTCGTGGAACATGGTTCTGCTCTATAAGAAAGGGGTTGCGGAGGACCGGAGGAACTACAGACACATGAATTTCAAAATTTCATTAGTTTTGACAATGTTGTTATATATAAGGAAACGTCAACGTAAATGAAGTTTTTAACGTTAAAATAAGCCTGTTATTGCTAAAAATATTAAAAAAAAAATATATATATATATATAATGTATTTGTGTGTGTGTTGTTCATATGAATATATAAGTTATAAAGTTTTCGACTGAAAAGATGACAATTGCGCCTTTTTAATTGATTACATTCAAAACACGTTCGTGTATGTTTGGTTGCCGCTTACGCTCAATATAGGATGAAAGCATTGCTGGTATATTATTAATATTGCAAATATTGAATCACGTTCGAAATTTTTGAGTCACTCAGTAGATTTTATTACCAAAATAGTCTTATAATTATTATAAATTATATAATTATTCCTTCTAATTATATTTCTTCACAATCATATAGTTAAAACTAAAATCAACACGAGAGTTCAATTGAATCTTTAGCACTAGAAATTGACCACATGTCAACGAGAGTATATCTATATAGGACGTTTCAGAATGACTTTCGGATTGTTGCCTTTGTATCTTAATTAATTAAGCTCTAAAGTATTCTCAACACATATACAACAAGTCACAATGATGTTGATACAAAGAAAATGATAATAATTCAAACCAAACAGAAAAAGCTTCAAGGATTACTGAAAAGTACAAACTCATATACGTATATAAATATATATATATATATATATATATATATATATATATATATATATATATATATATATATATATATATATATATATATATATATATATATATATAATAATAATATTGAGTTTATTCATTGAATTATTTTCAAAGCAGTACAATAAACTCTCAAATCCACTGAGAAAATCAATTCTTTATAGAGAATTGTTTTCTGTGTGTGGTTTACAGTACACTGACATATATTCTTCTACAGATAATAAAATTGAAAGACACAATCGGGTTATTATATAGTCATAGCCGGTAATATCGTCCGTTTGAGAAATGTCACATCGGGTAGTTTTCGTCACATCAGGTAAGTAACAATTCCATTTAAATTAATTTAGTACGTTTCATCACATCAAAAGTCACTTTTAAAAGGTTTGCAAATGGTTCAATTTAGAATATTCTTAAAGGTATCACTCTCATATTTCACCTACACTTCAATTTTTTTTTAAACGTCTTATAATTTTTTATTTCTTTCAGCTCTACTGGCAACAAGGAAAACAGTCGAGGGGCTATATAAGATGAAGAACGTTCGCCAATTCTTTTCTCATATCTTGATGTTTGTAGCTGTTTATCTTCTTGTCTTGTTCCATATTGATGATCTAGAGGCGAAATGGGTATTTTCCTGAGGTAAGTACTGCATATCAACCTGAAAGCAAATATTTGACGGCTATTGAGGATACCAGATATCTGATATAGCAGGTCACTAGGATAGCGAATGTCCTTTCCATGTATTATTCTCAGAAATCATTTTTGAATTATATTTAACTTTTCTAGGTGCGCACTGTATACTCCACCCCACCCTACTATGCCATATGATATCTGTGATTGCACGAGGGATTTGTACAGAATATTTAGGTATTTTACATTCTTTATGGCAGTTTTCAAATATTTGAATTTCTGTAACATTCCCCTCATTTTATTCACCACATTGTTAACATGTTCATTCCATTTCAGGTGTCTATCGACAGTTATTCCAAGGTACCTTATATATATATATATATATATATATATATATATATATATATATATATATATATATATATATATATATATATATATATATATATATATATATATATATATATATATATATATATATATATATATATATATATATATATATATATATTTTAAATTGATTTATTGTATGTTTAAGATAGTTCATTTTCAAAGTTTGCAAACTTAACTGGCTTATTTTGATATAAAAAGTTTATTTTCGTTGACGTTTCGTTGTATATCACAACTTTTGATAAAGTTAATTTTTGATTGTGTTTTGACAAAGTTGTGATATATAGTGAATTTATTTATGAATTCTCGGCAAAAATGGGGAGCCACTATTGGAGACACACAATCGATTTTTATGCTATGTCTATTTTTTGGATACTGATTCTATACAATATCAGTACTCTGAAAAATGTTAGATAACAAAAAGCAATTAAAAACATCAACTACCACCTAAACTAGGCTGGACATAATTCAAACCAATAATTAGAATGTAATTAGGCCAAAATCAATCAAATTTTCTATTAAGTTCATTTAATACAAAAAAACCTTGTTGATAACGTCTATTGGTCTTTTTTTGATGTCAATATGTTTATTATTCTACTCAACACATTCTAATTATTGGTTTAATTATGTCCAGCCTAGTTTAGCTGTTAGTGTATGTTTTTTTAATCGTTTTTTGTTATATTACATGGTGATTTTTTAGATTCCTGATGAAGGATAGCATCAGTAACCAAACAATATACATAATAAGAAAATTAGAATTGTCTCTGTGAGAGTGTACCCCTTTTTTGCCGAGAACCAATGCCGGAAAATTTTACGGACAAAATTATACGGCAATACTCCTTTATTAAAATTATATATATATATATATATATATATATATATATATATATATATATATATATATATATATATATATATATATATATATATATATATATATATATATATATATATATATATATATATTTCGAAAGTTTTTAGCAAAAACAGGCTTTTTTTGATGTGAAAAAGTAAAGTTTATTTTTGTTGACGTTTCGTTGTTATATGACAACTTTGTCGAAACTAAAGAATAATTCATAATTCATTCTTTGACAAAGTTGTAATATAATAACGAAACGTCAACAAAAATAAACTTTTTCATATCAAAAAGCCTGTTATTGCTAAAAACTTTCGAAATAAAATATCTTAAACAGGCAATAAATCAATTTCAAGATATATATATATATATATATATATATATATATATATATATATATATATATATATATATATATATATATATATATATATATATATATATATATATATATATATATATATATATATATATATATATACATGACGAGAGCGACTGAACTTGAATTCGCAATCATTAGGAATTTTGCTTCATCTTTTTTGCCTCCCAAAAACGCTTCATCCTCTCTGAATGCTCTTTCTTCCGTTCATCTGTCCACTATACTCCAGGTTGACGATTTACTTTTTGCTTAATCTTGATATGTGCGATTTTATAGCGGCATTCAGTGCGATCTTCGAGATTTTTTATATTGATCTGTTGTAGATCCCATTGGACCTCTTTTAGCCACTCTGTTCCGCATTTACTATTCATAATTATATTGAGTAGTTTCTTCGGTATTCTGGACTGTTTCATTCTGTAGACACGTGCATAGAACTTTGCTCGTCGTTTTCTGAATTCTTCCGTTATCGTATTTGTCTTTTGATACAGTTCATTTTGAGGTCTTTTCATCGAAATACCGTTTCTATTGATTGGCCCGTAAATCTTTCTGAGAATTTTTCGTTCTTGTTTTTCTATTTCTCTAATTCTTGAATGTCCGCCAATAACCATTGTTTCAGCTGCGTAGATTGCTTCTGGAAGAATCGCTGTGTTATAATGCCTCAATTTGGCGCCTCTCGAAATGCACTTTTTGTTATAGTGAGCCCATGTTAGTTTGTAGGCCTTTGGAGCTTGGTTATTCTCTGTTCATTATCATTAGCGATTCGGTTTAAACCTGAGGACTGTATAACTTCCACGAGGTATTTAAAGTGGCCTACTTGCAGAATTTCACCATGTTTTGTCATTAAAGAAGATTTATTTTTTGGTTTTCTTTCCATGTATTTGGTTTTATCATAAGAAATTTGTAACCCGGTTTTCTGCGCAATTTCATGTAGTTTTTCCACGGCGCGAATGGCTTCAGTTCTGTTGTCTGTGATGATAGCAATATCGTCTGCAAAGGCCAGACATTTGACATTTATTCTATTTTCTTTTTTGATGCCCATTTGTATGCCCTTCACGTGAAGTTCCCATTCAAAAAGATCATAAGGATCTTTTCTGAAACAATATTGAAAAGAATTGGCGAAAGTCCGTCCCCCTGCCGCACACCGGTTTTGATTTCAAAGGGATCTGATATTTCACCCATAAATTTCACCTTGGAAGTTGTACCTGTAAGTGTCTGTTCTATAATAATTGTTCGGGTCTTTCGATCGATTCCAAATTCATTCATGATTTCGAAAAGGGTTTCGCGGTCTACCGAGTCATATGCTTTCTTGAAGTCAATGAATGTGATCACTGTATTTCTACATTTCCTCATCTGTAATATGGTCTTCAAAGTCCAGATCTGTTCAGCACATGATCGGCCTTTTCTGAATCCAGCTTGGTATTCCCCAATTAGTGGATCCGCTTGGTGTTCTACTCTGTTTGGGAGTGCTTAAGGAAGTATTTTGTACGCAACCGGAAGTAAGGAAATTCCCCTGAAAATTGATATTCATTTAGTCCCCCTTTTTTGTGCAATGGATGTATCAACGCGCATTTCCAATCCTCTGGTATCTGTTCCGTTCTCCAGATTTCTGATATTAAATGATGAAGTTTTTGGACCAAAGTAGTATCGTTCAGTTTCCAGAGTTCCGCAATAATCCCATCTTCTCCTGCACTTTGTTGTTTTTGAGTTGCTTGATAATTGCTGTAATCTCTTCCATATCAGGGGCTTGCGAGTCTGGATGCGTAAACCCCGAAAAGTCGAACTTAAGTTTTTCTTGGGGAGGATTACAGTTGAGAAGGGTGCTAAAATATATATATATATATATATATATATATATATATATATATATATATATATATATATATATATGTAAATATATATATATATATATATATATATATATATATATATATATATATATATATATATATATAATATATATATATATATATATATATATATATATATATATATATATATATTTATATATATGTATATATATATACTGTAGTGCCTCGTTAATCCGGAGAGGCAAAAACAAAGACTCTTTTCGGATTACCGAGGCGTTCGGATTATAGTATGCAATATTTATTGCTAATAAAACACATGTTTAATCTTAGTTTATATAAATATATTTATATATATATATATTAATATATATATATAATTAGTTTATATATATATATATTTACATATATATATATATAACATATATATATATATATATATATATATATATATATATATATATATATATATATATATATATATATATATATATATATATATATATATATATATATATATATATATATATATATATTTCTTGAAATTGATTTATTGCCTGTTTGAGGTATTTATTTTGAAAGTTTTTAGCATTAACAGGCTTTTTTAATATGAAAAAGTTTATTTCTGTTGACGTTTCGTTGTTATATTACAACTTTGTCAAAACTAATGAATAATTGAATTTATGAGTTACTATGGATATCAAATGTCAAACTTAATTTTCAAAAAAATCAAATTAGTTTTTTTGTATATTCACTTATTGATTTTCATTATCAGAGGAATATTTCTGGCTTAGCATTCGCTTCGGAAGTTTTAGTCTTCTTCACCATGAGGAAACCTCTGAAAAACTCATGGTAAGCCAGGTGATTCTTAAGTGTGATTATATTTACATATATACAATTACATATAGTTTTTTATATACTTATCCAGAATGTGTATATCGTTCGTTTATGTGTGTGAAATTGAAGGTAGATCTGGAAAGAATGAGTTGTGAGATGTGATGTTTTGTGATTGTTGTGTGTTTATTTTGCGAGTGTTAAAATTAATTAAGTTACACTCGCAAAATAAACGCACAATGAAAATCAATAAGTGAATATACAAAAAAACTAATTTGATTTTTTTAAAAATTAAGTTTGACATTTGATATCCATAGTAACTCATAAATTCAATTATTCATTAGTTTTGACAAAGTTGTAATATAACAACGAAACGTCAACAGAAATAAACTTTTTCATATTAAAAAAGCCTGTTAATGCTAAAAACTTTCAAAATATATATATATATATATATATAATGAGCGTTTCTTTGTGACAATTTTCTTGTCCGTCAATATTATAATATAGTCCAATACAAAAAATAATAGAAAAAATCACAAATTTCATAAAGAGGTACCGATTATAAAAAATAATTCCATTTCATCTCTTTCCATATCAAATTTCAGCACAAATAAAATATTGAAACTATATAATTTCGTGAAAGATCACTTCGCACGAAATCAAGTACAACGAATTCAAGTGAAAGTTAAAGTAGATCAATTACAAAAAAAAATCATTCAGTTCTTAATATTCCATGTAATGATTGTACATAGTACAATATATAAATGTGGAAGGGTCGAAAATTTAGAAAAGACCAAAATAACTATCCAACATAAGTATACACAATAGGTGAAAAATATGAATTTGGCATTTTAAACAAAAAATTTGAGTAAACGAAAAGGATGATGCATGTAAAGAAAGTTTTAGACGTAGGCAAGTTCCAGAAACACTCTGAATACGGGAAATTTCGAAAAGTACTATCAATGGGAAAAAATATAGATAAAATATATAAAATTTATAGAAAAAACATCAATATTAAATGATTGAATAAGCTTATCGAGTAACACTCGACCAATATATCACAAAAACAAGCACTAGTATTAATGGTCGCTCTCCGTGGCTTAGTCGGGAGAACAGGCGACTATGGTACGGAAAAATTCGGGTTCGAGCTCCGCTGAAGCTATGGGTGTTTATGTTTGTTTATGATTCGAGTAGTTCAAATAATGATATATACTGGGTAATGTACGTTGATTACAAGCCCAATGGCCGTTCGGAGCTGGCGTTAAACTGTAGGTCCACTCGATTGTCTCGAAAAGAAATAGTATTAATGCTAACATCGAAAGAATGAAAAATTAATAGAATATAATATCATCTTTCTAGATGAATACATTGAAACACGAATATTTGTACAGAAACTTCATAAATTTTATTTTCTGGCTCTTCTAGGTTTCTCCGAGGTTTTATAATGCCATAGAAGTTACATTCGAAGCGAATACTGAGATAATATTTCCTCAAATACATGAAAAACCTAATGGCCATATTTACATGACTTTGAAACAATTGTTAAGCCAAGATTTACACATATATTAAAAAGAATACTGCATGACGTACGTTTCGATGAGATTCACCTTTTTCAAATGCTACGTGCAGACTAATGACATTTCCCGAATACATACAATCTCAATTATTAATCTCAAATTATGAATACAGACAAAACAGGTAGATAACAGGTAGAAGGGTGAATTCATACTGAACTACTATATATGAAGTAATTCTGAAAAGATTGAGAAGGGGGCTTGAGGTATGATCAATTTGGCTGTTCAACAGGTTGCCAGAATATTTGTATTCATCAATTTGAAGTGATTCTAACAAAATAAGCTTCATTCTCTTATTTGCGGTATTCAAAATTTCAAATTCAGAATTGAATAAATGACTTTCATCAATCATATGATTTGCATAATGTGAATCATTATGATGATGAATAATCATGATTATGCATGATGAAAATCATTTATTCAATTCTGATTTTGAAATTTTGAATACCGCAAATAAGGGAATGAAGCTTAATTTGTTAGAATCACTTCAAATTGATAAATACAAATATTCTGGCAACCTTTTGAACAGCCAAATCGATCATACCTCAAGCCACCTTCTCAATCTTTTCAAAGTTACTTAGTTTACTATAAAGTAGTTCAATATGAATTGATCCCTTCTACCTGTTTTCTACCTGTTTTGTCTGTATTCATAATTTAAGTTTACTTATTGTATATATTCGAGAAATGTCATTAGTCTGCAAGTAGCATTTGAAAAAGGTGAATCTCATTGAAACGTACGTCATGCAGTATTCTTTTTAATATATGTGTAAATCTTGGCTTAACAATTATTTCATTATGTTTATCGATTAACATCAAGTATCAGCCTCATTAATTATCAAGTTTAATGCCTATTTTGAATCAATATTAGTATGAATAAAAGAAAAAAAATAATTCTTTCATTAGTAGATTCAACCCTTAAATAAAGAAATAATAACTTCAATTTTAGAATTGAAAGAATTTATTTGAGGTACTTCATTAATATTGAGTTAAAGTAGATATCCACAAATAGCAAATGCACCAACGCTCATCCAATGCAACATCACCTTCGATGCGCACCTATTGCCCCGAATGTTTATCAACGATAGGGATTGTTTTTTTGCGCAAGATGGTTAGTTCTCACAAGCCGTTGCCCATAAAGTAGGTGCTGTTTGACTATGCAAGCCGCATCTGTTGTAGAATCCTCTTTATTCGTAATAATGGGTAAGGTGAACTCTCCCAGCGCAGAGCCAAGCAGTCTACAGTGACCGGACAGTTCCACATATGGACTTCCAGGAGCTGCAAGAACTGAGAAATGCTACCTACCTGTTGTTAATACATCAAATGACATGGATTGTCATTCACTTACCACTCGGCTTCTGCATTTTTATATTTTCTTGGTAGTCATCGAAAACGACTTAAGAGAAATGTTTGCGAACAGTTAGATAAATCAACTTTTCCAACAGAATAAATATCGACCGATAGAGGAATGCAATTTTTATTGACGTAGATTTATCGCACATACCCTCAGTTACTTATATAACAAGACAATGCGAAACCAAAATCATTATAAATAAATAGCAGATGTTCATTGTTGAGTTTTTCTTCAGTAGTTATAGGCAATGAAAAACAAACATATTGTTAGAGTAAGAAGTTCTCGAGAAACATTGATTGAATTTGAAGTATTTTCTCTAGTACGGTATAATTATAACATATCGAATATATTATTTAGTGAAACTCATCTAACCAATATAAATTTTTCAAAAAATTCATGTTTTCAGAGTTCTCTAAGGTATGAATATGTTATATATACTTCCGTATACATAAAGAAATATAAATATATACATAACATATAAACGCTATTTTATTGCTTGTGCAATAATTCAATTTTTATAAAATTTTCAGCAATAACAGGCTCTTTTATTTTTCGAACGTTTCGTTGACAATTTCAATTGTTTATTGAAATAAATCAACTCAAGTTTCTGCTAAATAGACAGAAATTTTATTTTTACTTCAATTTTATTTCATTCTAATTCACAATAATGAGCAGAGCATTCTGAATCGAAAGCTGGGCCAGAATTATTGGATGCAATTGACGTTTGATATCCATAGTAATTCATAATTTTCAATTATTCAATACTTTTGATAAAGTTGCAATTGTCAACGGAAGTCTAATAAAAATAAATATTTTTATTTGAAAGAAAACTAATATTCAAACACTTGAACTTTTAAATATTTAACTGTGTTGGCATTTACTTAATGTAAATCCATTATAATTGAATATAAACTTGAATTCAAACACTTGAACTTATGATTTACACTTTATTCACTACATAGCATGACGCGTTTCGTCGTTACAAACGACTTCTTCAGATGCTTACATTATAATATAATTTTTCTGTAAGCATCTGAAGAAGTTGTTTGTAACGACGAAACGCGTCATGCTATGTAGTGAATAAAGTGTAAATCAAAAGTTCAAGTGTTTGAATTCAAGTTTATATTCACTTGAACTTTTAATTTCCACTTTATTAACAACATAGTAGCATGACGCGTTTCGTCGTTCCAATACTTAGTATTCTGTTAGCAACTGAAGAAATCGTTTGTAACGACGAAACGCCTCATGCTATGTTGTCAATGAAGTGTAAGTCGAATTGAAGTGCTTGAATTTTAGTTTATATTCAACCATAATGGATTTACATCAAGTGAACTCCAACACTATTAAATAAATATTTTGAGATTACGAGGAGCCTGTTTTTGTTGAAAATATTATTAAAATTAAAACAAATATAATGAGATGCATGTGAACATCTACAGGATGAAACAGTGAAGAATACCGAATAAACTACTAATAATAATATAACAACAAAGAGTCAATGCAGTATAAAGTGGCTAAAAGAGGTCCGAAATGATCTACCAGAGATCAATATGAAGAAATGCAGTAGTGTCGCTATAAAATCGCATATGTGAAGTTTGAGCAAAATCAAATCGCCAACCTGGAATAAAATGGACAGATGGACGGAAGAAAGAGCATTCAGAGGGGATGAAGCTTTTTTGGGAGTCCAAAAAGATGAAGCAAAAGTCCTAAGGATCTGAAAAAAGTTCAACTTCAATCGCTCTCTGCATGGGAAACAATCGTTATACTAATAAAAATATAATGAGGATCTAATTCTTTTACGACGAATACATCAAAAAAGATTCAGGGTCAAAATTTCAAAATTATTTTTTGTTTCAATATCTTCGATCATTTTGTGAAGACGATTGAATATTTATTTCCAGTGCTGAAATGACAGTTTGGAAACAATCAGATACCATGTTGACATTCAAACAGTTTGATATAGAGCATAATGCGTTAGTCATGAAAAGAATACGAAGATTAACGAAACACTAATATAACCTTTTGATTTAGGATTATACACATTATGTTGTATATTGAGAAAAATGATACTTAGATGTTCGGTATACGTATTGAAATTTCCTTCTTTTTTAATATGGCATTTATTCAGGAACAGAAAGTTTCAACACTGTTTTTCTGAACTTATTTCGTTAGTTGGACGAGACGAGCTAGTTGAAGAGAGCAGTGTAGCACGAAACAGTGACTGTCTCACGCTTCCAATAAATGTAGGCATAATTTCAATTTTCTCTATCATTTATCCCTTGAAGGATAATGGAGACCTCGCATTGTTCATGATTCACATTGCCAGTTCTGTATAGTAATATGTACAATATCTTAATATTTATAAGTACGATGATGATAGCACGACAAGTATATAATTCATATTCAAATAGTAGATTTCTTCTATATATATATATATATATTCTCAAAATATTTTTGGGTTATCGGCAAAGGTGGGCACAACTAATTTAAACGACTAATCGTCAGTAATTCTATATTTCGAACGAATTGCGTTCTTCCTCAGGAATACTAAAAATATAGACAGGTGTTAATAAATCAGTTACAACTTGTAAAACAAGGGAAACCTACATCTAACACAAGTCAATAAGCCAACAAAAACGACACAAAAGGCATCAAATAATGCTTATGATAATATTAACAATAATAAATGCACCAGTGTTAAGGACGTACTATATATAAATGACATATAAATAAACTCCTAAATCGAGGTTAAACCATAGAACACATAGTAAGACTTGTCAACGTACAAAACTGTATTAACACAGAAAACAATCAACAACAACCGATGATCCTAGCCATTGGAAATTAGGCCAGGCTCACCCAACGTTAGCAAGTAACTGTAAACACTACTGAGACTCTCAATATCTGTTCTCTTGTTAATGTTGTTAGGGGTATTGTTAATATAGCACATCTCCAAGAAGATTATTTTCTTGTGGTTATATTCGATGGAGAGAATTTTTGGATCTTCAAAAGCATTGGGTTGTCTGGCCGATGTAAACTGCTTGACAATCCTTGCAATGCATACGATGAATGCAATCCGACATGGTTAGTGTTGGCGTTTTGTATTTCAACTTGCTAAACAGGCCACGAACGGAAAATAGATTATATCTGGCCACTTTTATATTGGGAACACCACCAAGAGTATATGTCAACCTCTGTGTCAAACCATGAATGAATGGCAACTAAACATACCGGATGGAACTAGTTTCTTGAGGAATATCATCGTTGACAGAGGTGTCATCAGTAGTCCTGGAAAAAGCGGCGGTTGAATAGTGCTGATAACATTTCGTCACAAAGGATCTGGAGTATCCATTTTCCAAGAACATATTAAAGAGCATGATTTCAGCAGATCTGAGGTATTGAGGATGACATATAGATCTAACCCTATGTAACATCCGTTGAATCATCAAGTTGATTTTTATACCCCAAGTGTGATTTGATCTTGCGTGGATATATCTTCCTGATGACGTCTTTTTTTGGAACCAATCCAGTTTGATAATATTATTATTCGTTCTTATTACTTTGGTGTCTAAAAAGGGGGGCACAATTATCACTCTCTTCCTCAACTGTGAAGTTGATATGTTGATCGAAAGCATTGAAGATTGTGAGAATTTCTTCTGTTCCACTATTAGGAATTGATAAAATGAGATAGTCCACATATTGATATAGAAAAGGTTACTGGAACGTTAGTAGTGGAATACAGCTTTTCAGAAGTGTAGACATAGTAATAGACGCTAAGATAGGGCTCAATTTACTACTCATAGATTGACTTGTGTCAGATGTCGGTTTCGCTTGTTTTACAAGTTGTAACTGATTTAGTAACAACTGTCTATATCTTCAGTATTCCTGAGGAAGAACGAAATTCGTTCGAAATATAGAATTACTGACGATTAGTCGTTTAAATTAGTTCTTTTTATCTGCAATTTGGGTTATCTGCAATCACCTTTGCAGATAACCCAAAAATATTTTGAAAATATTATCATTACGGCAACACTTCCTACACACACACATATATATATATATATATATATATATATATATATATATAAATATATATAAACCTATCTTCATTAATAATTACATAATCACCTTACCGTGTTTATGTATTTATAGATGTTTGTTTTATGTTAAATAAAATGAAGATAGGTTCATCAAATTGAATTGTAATTATGTGTATTCAACAAGGAACAATGATGTGCTACTTATTCCTATAAAACAGCTAAATTTGAGCACTCTCTATTGTCAGAGCATAAAAATTTTCAACCATTTACCATCGACTTTGAAAGTACTGAAAGCTAATTTGTTTTGTTGAGAGGAGAGTTAAATTTCTGCTCTTAACAAAGGCATACTATAATGAGGCAGAGTACTTCGATGATTCGAATGTAGGCAATAATGTATGAATCAATTTTTTGTATCATATGTTTGCATATTTTTTTAACACAAATTTTCTTCACCATGTGAAATTGTCTCAAATGTTTAATATTTATGAGGTGATTTTTCTCGAATAAAGTTGTATATTATTATGAATATAAATTAAACCAATATTTTTGTGTTAACCATGTATTTTTGTTCGAGAGCTGAAGAGCTGAATGGAAGATCAGACTCGATAGTGAATTCAGTCATTTTGAGAGTATTTTTCTCAGTTATAATTATTGTCTCGATTGGATACTTGTAATTTTACAATGTAAGGAATGTTTCTCAATATATTTTATTTTTTATTTTATATTATATAACTCAACTATATCTATATAGATATATATTCATATCTATATATTCTCAACAATTCTCCTCTGAGAAGTATGATATTCTTTACCCAAATCACAATTCAATTCCTCTTCCTGTTATATCCGAAGATGATATAATCAGAGCATCAAAGAAGCTCAAAAATAAATTTACATCTGGCGTTGATCGTATTCCTAGTTTTTTAGTTAAGGACTGTATTCATTCTTTCGCTAAACCTTTATCCCTAATTTTCAATATTATTTTAAGAAATATGCTTATTCCAAAGATTTGGAAAGTTACAAAAATTTGTCCAGTTTTGAAATCCGGTGATGCTGCTCTCATAACTAACTATAGACTCATAGCAATTTTGTGCAATTTTATTAATATTATTTCAATTTTAGTTATTTTATTTGTTTACTAGATAATACTAACGCAATCGATTTTAATTTTATTTTTATTTATCAAACATATTTCGTTACTAAATGGTCAACTTCTGCTGACCATACGTAACTCTGTAATGGACAATATTTCATTTTTGTTTTTAGTTATCTGCTTATTTCAATTTATTTTGAAATCATTTTTCGTTGTATATATTAGCTTATACTCCCTATTTTCGATTTTTTTCTTGTTAATTTATTTTCTTATTTATTATTATTTGTGTACAATTTTGCAATTTTTTGTAAATTGTAAGTTTTTTTCTAATTTTTTCTCTGTAATTGGATGTATATCTGTTAGGAATAAATGTCTTATTATTATTATTATATATATATATATATATATATATATATATATATATATATATATATATATATATATATATATATATATATATATATATATATATATATATATATATATATATATATATATATATATATATATATATATATTAGTTGAGGAAGCACATTTTCTTAACCACAATACCGATAGCTTTCAGAATAAATTATAGAGCAGTATATGTTTGTTCTCTTTGATCACACGAAGTTCTCTCAATAATTATGCTATTCCTTTTCTGATTTAGTGAGTCTATTGTGAGAGCCATGCCGTCTACTAGAGAACCAACTTCGCCGCGTTCCTCCGCATAAGGGCATCCGCAGTTCCCATAGATACTACAATAATTATGGCCGCGATTTACTTCTTCACCTTGCTGCAAGCTATTTTACGACTTCAGTATTGATAGTGCACAATACAATACACAATATACGAATTAATTATGCAATTATAATGGCAAAATACAACGGATTGTGAAATCTTTACCATTATTTCCATTGAGTATCGACCATTTCGTAACATTCGATCTTAATATTTATATTCGTTCTTCTTCTCAGATGTAAATTTAAATTTTCTGTTATATAAATACACACACACATAGATACATATATATATATATATATATATATATATATATATATATATATATATATATATATATATATATATATATACCTACATCCACTTTGTATAGACATTACGGCGTATCAGCTATTTTCAATATATTTCAATATTTTCTAATCTGTAAACTACACACATTTATAAAAACTCAAATTGGAATTGTGTTTTTTCATAAGTTATCTTATTTACTATTCTTCTGATTTCCTTTTCAACAATTATCTACTTATCTTACCAATTCATATTCGTTTCTCTTTGGTAAGTTGTTTTCCGCGTCTGTCAGTAATGTCATTGTCATCTATGTCATTATTTGATACTATGTTGTAGAATTCAGATACTTGTCTCGTTTTTTCGTCCTGTGATCGTGTGGTACTGTTAATATGACGTAGGTTTTTTGTTCAGTATTCTTTGTGCGGTTTGGCATAGGTACATAGGTATTATATATTATATATAGGTATTGTTTGTTACAGTCCTTCCACAGTTTATTGTATACTACCTGACTTTTTGTTCTTGGTGTTAGTATTTTTAATTTGCTGAAAAGGCTGTCTACTTGATTATATGGTTTATGTATGATTTCTCGATCGAGTGTTCTTATTATATTGTTTATTTTCTGCGTTAGTTCCTGTGTGAAGAGTATTGGATTTGGCCTGTGGTGTTTGTAGTTGTTTTCCCTGTTTGTTCTGTATTGTATTGTCGCTATGTCATTTGGTTTATCAGTCTGTCTAGTATCATTTTGGGGTAATGATTTACAGTCAACAAATTTTTTTCTTCAACTAGTGTTTTCATTCGGAGTATTGGCGATGTTTGCTTCAATGCTCTGTCAACATTTGCTGTGGCTGTACTCTTCTTATGTGATTGATGGTGTTTGGAATTGTAGTCTAGAATGTGGAGAGAGTTTTGTTCTTTCTTGTGTGTAAGTAGTTATTTTCAATGTGTAAGTAGTTCTCCATCTTGTCTCATCAGTGTTACATCCAGGAAGTTTAAGCAACTGTTTCTTTCTTCTTCTAGCGTGAACTGTAATGGTTCATGAGCATCTTCAACCGGCTTAAGATTTCAAAATCTCGGTTGGTATTGATATTATTAGACAGTTATCTACTCAACATTTGAAGGTAGTTGTGTAAGATGGCAAGACTTATTCCTCTATTAATTCTATTAGTAATTGTGCGTTTGTGCTCGATATTATATTACTAATGGCTACACCTTTAATTGGTTTATAAAAGTTATAAACCAATATAAATGTTATTTATTATATACTGCACAGTGTCCATGAACTGATCTTTGAGTATTGATATGTCTTGTGATATTGTGATCCAATTTTTATTAATTGTTTGCTTAACTAAGTCGATCGGGATATTTGTGTATAATAACACAACATCTAGTGAAAACAATCGCTGGTTGGTTTCCATCTCAATGTTTCTCAAAGATTCTTTCAGATGAAACGAGTTCTTTATGAAAAAGGGATTTTTGTTGGTAGTTTTTGACATAATATTGGCCATGTATTTATCTATTTTATGCAATGGGGATTATATGCATGATACTATTTGTCTTAGCGGTATGCCCTTTTTATGGATTTTAGGTAACCCATATATTTACGATGTTTTGCTGTTGTGGGTTATGGTTTTTGCTTGGTGTAATGTATGCTTTATGTTGCCACTGTTTCATTTTTCTCTTGTTTTCCTTCCTTTTTGTGATTGTCATACTTGATCCTGTGCATATTATCTTTATATTCTTCGTTCGTCATTATCACACCCTTGTTAACCTTGTCTGCCTAGATTACATGTGAATGTTGGTTCTCCTTCAGAAACTTTTTGTAAACTTTTATATATATATATATATATATATATATATATATATATATATATATCTTAGGTGCGGGTGATATAAGGGATATTTGAAGTGATATAAAACTATTTTGAAAATCACAGAAGGTTTGGAAAAACAAAAGTCAAAGACATAAGTCAAAGACAAAAGTCAGAATCTTCTAGATTTGTGAAACTTCGATTTTCCAGACACGGACACAGACTTTGGTCGTTTCGGAATTTGAACAAACTTTGTTCATTTGAAGAAACACTTCTTGAACTACTAAAATATCAAAATTCGATAAATTACCAGCTCTTAGGCTACTTCGCCTAACTGATGAGATCCGGAAAGGTCGAAAGCTAAAATGGGATAAAAAAACTCAACTTTTGAGTTAGTTGTAATTGATCCCATTTTAGCTTTCGACCTTTCGGGGTCTCATCAGTTAGGCGAAGAAGCCTAAGAGCTGGTAATTTATCGAATTTTGATATTTTGAAAATATTTCAAGTTTTGTTTTAATTATTTATTTATTCATTTTTCTCAATATATATTAGAAATTTTAATGATGATTGAACCAGAAATCAGTTATGATGAATTGAAAAACATGAAATGTCCACTTTCGTTGTATACAAAAGCAATATCAAATACTAAAAAAAAACCTAGACTATAGACCTTATTTTACTATAATAGGAAAAAAATGATAAAGATATTAACACTAAAGTATAAATAATCAAAATAGACACCTTTCATTTGGTGATTGAGATCAGTAATAATATTATGCAGTTTTCGATTTATTTTTTAAGTTTTTAAGCAGGGGAAAACATCATGTGTTCATAAGAGAAATGAAAATTATGATTTTTTTCTCAAATGCGTGGAATTGTTGAAATTAGATGTTGTTCCGAACCCGTAACGATACTAAGGACATAGATAAAGATAAACTATCAACTAAGTTTGAATCGATACTAATGCGATGGATGTACATTAACAGAGGTCAAATATCTTTTCTGTAAATTCCTAGAGTTCCTCAAATACTCGTAATTTAGCTTATCAATTTATTGACGAATCGAAAGAAATAGTGTAATTGAGAAAACAACTATAAGCCATACAATATACCGTTCGATAAACTCCTAATTTGAAAAAATTTGATAGTGCATTAAATATGGTATTTGTAGATCAGGAAGCCCATTTCTATTGTTATAAGCGTGGACATTACTGATATAATTCACTCGAGTTTGAATTCTGAAAATGGGATAACACCCCCAAACAAATGTCAAGCAATTAATATAATTTTGTAAAACAAAGCCGAGTGTTTTTTATTATATAAATGAAAATAAATTGCAAAGTTTCACTTCTCGTGGTTACATTTTTAGATTTTTCATTGTTTGAGTTCTGGTTTGGCACGTTTAGAACGTTTCCAAATCACGAGCAAAAGGCTTCAATTTCGCAGAAAAAAGACATGTGCATAGATGATTAGATTGTAATACTTGTCAATAATATATAGTTCACTTGTAAATGTTAAAAGCATATAACAAGGGGTTCCAATCTGTTTCAGATGCGCTGCATTTACAAGTTTAATATTTTGTCACAGCTCCTCACTCTTGCTAACTGAAATCGTAACATTAAAAATATATATTTCTACTACTGATTGAAATCTGTAACTTCATTAATAGTACAATTATTGTTAAGTTCATGTAGTTTAATTTGAAATATCTACAATATGAAATTGAGAGTTTCATTATATTATCTAGAATTCAGAATTGAGAGAGAAAATAACAAGAGAGACTTGAGAACGACAAAAATGAAACAGTTACTCATTTAAATCAATGCGACGGTTGAGCTTTGTGATAACCACAGAGTTCTTCAATGAAGCGAATAATGCTTCACACTACTATTCTCATTTTTTGCTTCAAATTCATTCTCGGGCGATGATTACAGCTACAGCCGAAGATTCAGATTCATAAAATATGATGTTGCACAGGCAATGCTAGTTTCTGGAGCTTCTGAAGCTGTGACATTGAGACTTTCATCATATTTTCTAGAATTCAGAATTGAGAGAGCAAATAACAAGAAAGACTCGAGAACGACAAAAATGAAACAGTAACTGAGTTAAATCAAAGCGACGGTCGAGCTTTGTGATAAGCACACAGTTCTTCAATGAAGCGAATGATGCTTCACACTACTATTCTCATTTTTTGCTTCAAATTCATTCTCGGGCGATGATTACAGCTACAGCCGAAGATTCAGATTCATAAAATATGATGTTGCACAGGGAACGCTAGTTTCTGGAGCTTCGGAAGCTGCGAAATTGAGATTTTCATCATATTTTCTAGAATTCAGAATTGAGAGAGAAAATAACAAGAGAGACTTGAGAACGACAAAAATGAAATAGTTACTCAGTTAAATCAATACGACGGTCGAGCTTTGTGATAACCATACAGTTCTTCAATGAGGCGAATAATGCTTCACATTACTATTCTCATTTTTTGCTCCAAATTCATTCTCGGGCGATGATTACAGCTACAGCCGAAGATTCAGATTCATAAAATATGATGTTGCACAGGGAACGCTAGTTTCTGGAGCTTCGGAAGCTGCGAAATTGAGATTTTCATCATATTTTCTAGAATTCAGAATTGAGAGAGAAAATAACAAGAGAGACTTGAGAATGACAAAAATGAAATAGTTACTCAGTTAAATCAATACGACGGTCGAGCTTTGTGATAACCATACAGTTCTTCAATGAGGCGAATAATGCTTCACATTACTATTCTCATTTTTTGCTCCAAATTCATTCTCGGGCGATGATTACAGCTACAGCCGAAGATTCAGATTCATAAAATATGATGTTGCACAGGGAACGCTAGTTTCTGGAGCTTCGGAAGCTGCGAAATTGAGATTTTCATCATATTTTCTAGAATTCAGAATTGAGAGAGAAAATAACAAGAGAGACTTGAGAACGACAAAAATGAAATAGTTACTAAGTTAAATCAATACGACGGTCGAGCTTTGTGATAACCATACAGTTCTTCAATGAGGCGAATAATGTTTCACATTACTATTCTCATTTTTTGCTCCAAATTCATTCTCGGGCGATGATTACAGCTACAGCCGAAGATTCAGATTCATAAAATATGATGCTGCACAGGGAACGCTAGTTTCTGGAGCTTCGGAAGCTGCGAAATTGAGATTTTCATCATATTTTCTAGAATTCAGAATTGAGAGAGAAAATAACAAGAGAGACTTGAGAACGATAAAAATGAAATAGTTACTCAGTTAAATCAATACGACGGTCGAGCTTTGTGATAACCATACAGTTCTTCAATGAGGCGAATAATGCTTCACATTACTATTCTCATTTTTTGCTCCAAATTCATTCTCGGGCGATGATTACAGCTACAGCCGAAGATTCAGATTCATAAAATATGATGTTGCACAGGCAATGCTAGTTTCTGGAGCTTCTGAAGCTGCGAAATTGAGATTTTCATCATATTTTCTAGAAATCAGAAATGAGAGAGAAAATAACAAGAAAGTCTTGAGAACGACAAAAATGAAACAGTTACTCAGTTAAATCAATGCGACGGTCGAGCTTTGTGATAAGCACACAGTTCTTCAATGAAGCAAATGATGCTTCACACTACTATTCTCATTTTTTGCTTCAAATTCATTCTCGGGCGATGATTACAGCTACAGCCGAAGATTCAGATTCATAAAATATGATGTTGCACAGGCAATGCTAGTTTCTGGAGCTTCGGAAGCTGCGAAATTGAGATTTTCATCATATTTTCTAGAATTCAGAATTGAGAGAGCAAATAACAAGAAAGACTCGAGAACGACAAAAATGAAACAGTAACTGAGTTAAATCAAAGCGACGGTCGAGCTTTGTGATAAGCACACATTTCTTCAATGAAGCGAATGATGCTTCACACTACTATTCTCATTTTTTGCTTCAAATTCATTCTCGGGCGATGATTACAGCTACAGCCGAAGATTCAGATTCATAAAATATGATGCTGCACAGGGAACGCTAGTTTCTGGAGCTTCGGAAGCTGCGAAATTGAGATTTTCATCATATTTTCTAGAATTCAGAATTGAGAGAGAAAATAACAAGAGAGACTTGAGAACGATAAAAATGAAATAGTTACTCAGTTAAATCAATACGACGGTCGAGCTTTGTGATAACCATACAGTTCTTCAATGAGGCGAATAATGCTTCACATTACTATTCTCATTTTTTGCTCCAAATTCATTCTCGGACGATGATTACAGCTACAGCCGAAGATTCAGATTCATAAAATATGATGTTGCACAGGCAATGCTAGTTTCTGGAGCTTCTGAAGCTGCGAAATTGAGATTTTCATCATATTTTCTAGAAATCAGAAATGAGAGAGAAAATAACAAGAAAGTCTTGAGAACGACAAAAATGAAACAGTTACTCAGTTAAATCAATGCGACGGTCGAGCTTTGTGATAAGCACACAGTTCTTCAATGAAGCAAATGATGCTTCACACTACTATTCTCATTTTTTGCTTCAAATTCATTCTCGGGCGATGATTACAGCTACAGCCGAAGATTCAGATTCATAAAATATGATGTTGCACAGGCAATGCTAGGTTCTGGAGCTTCTGAAGCTGTGACATTGAGACTTTCATCATTTTTTCTAGAATTCAGAATTGAGAGAGCAAATAACAAGAAAGACTCGAGAACGACAAAAATGAAACAGTAACTGAGTTAAATCAAAGCGACGGTCGAGCTTTGTGATAAGCACACATTTCTTCAATGAAGCGAATGATGCTTCACACTACTATTCTCATTTTTTGCTTCAAATTCATTCTCGGGCGATGATTACAGCTACAGCCGAAGATTCAGATTCATAAAATATGATGTTGCACAGGGAACGCTAGTTTCTGGAGCTTCGGAAGCTGCGAAATTGAGATTTTCATCATATTTTCTAGAATTCAGAATTGAGAGAGAAAATAACAAGAGAGACTTGAGAACGACAAAAATGAAATAGTTACTCAGTTAAATCAATACGACGGTCGAGCTTTGTGATAACCATACAGTTCTTCAATGAGGCGAATAATGCTTCACATTACTATTCTCATTTTTTGCTCCAAATTCATTCTCGGGCGATGATTACAGCTACAGCCGAAGATTCAGATTCATAAAATATGATGTTGCACAGGCAATGCTAGTTTCTGGAGCTTCTGAAGCTGTGACATTGAGACTTTCATCATATTTTCTAG
Source organism: Henosepilachna vigintioctopunctata (assembly GCA_030704895.1). Taxonomy (NCBI): domain Eukaryota; kingdom Metazoa; phylum Arthropoda; class Insecta; order Coleoptera; family Coccinellidae; genus Henosepilachna; species Henosepilachna vigintioctopunctata. Next base: position 6,223,685 of record JARQZJ010000064.1, on the reverse strand, counting down.
AATTCAGAATTGAGAGAGCAAATAACAAGAAAGACTCGAGAACCACAAAAATGAAACAGTAACTGAGTTAAATCAAAGCGACGGTCGAGCTTTGTGATAAGCACACAGTTCTTCAATGAGGCGAATGATGCTTCACACTACTATTCTCATTTTTTGCTCCAAATTCATTCAGGTTTTCACCTCAAGAAGAAAACCTTTCTTCATTCAAATATTGGTTCATAGTATAATAATAAGTACTGTTTTTGTTTGTTGTTGATGACAATATATTGATGAAATTTCATTTGAAAAAGGCCCAAGAAAAGGACCGAAACGTAATGTGATAGAGATGTTCAATAAATATTTTTGAGAACCAGAAAACCCAATAATTTCTTTCCGAGAATATATATATATATATATATATATATATATATATATATATATATATATATATATATATACAAAAAAAATAACTTCTATTGAAACCCACTGAGCAAATTATACTTGTTGTATTAGGAGCCAGCCAGACAGTTCCTGTTTGAAAATAGATAATCTCGAACTTCCCTTAAAAGTGGATGACACATAATTATAAACCCTGAAACCGTAAATTTTCCGCGCAATAATAATAATATATATATATATATATATATATATATATATATATATATATATATATATATATATATATATATATATATATATATATATATATATATATATATATATATATATATATATATATATATATATATATATATATATATATATATATATATATATATATATATATATATATATATATATATATATATATATATATATATATATATATATAGGAAAATGAAATCATCAGGTTATCATGCTTTCATCATCGCACTTTTAGATATTCAATATTAAAAGTACAAAGTTTGAATTTGTTTCGATAATTTGTTTACGAATTATTCACAAAAATATTATGTCAGAGATGGCTATGTGAAACATGCACAATGTGATGTCTTCATTATCCTTCAAGGGATCATTGTTAAAGAATATAGAAATCGGTGCCTACATTTGTTGGAAACTCAAGAAGGTAACTGTTTCGTACTACAAGGTAGTCATCAATTGCGCAACCGTCCAAAAGACCGAAGGCATCGACTTCACTTCTCAAAATTATGAATTTATTTAAGCATTTATTACTTCAATCTCAGGAATCAATACAGAAACATGAATACATCAAAGACTAAAAGTTTCACATCAATATCAATTCATATACTACTTATTTCATTGGACAATGCCATCTAGGTTGCCCTAGTAGAAATTCTCGGTTATCACTGCGTACAGGTTGTCATTCAGCGGATGCTTTAAATATTGTTACGAATTATGGGTTTCGATGGATAAATTCCAATAACTTTTAACAAACAATAAATATCCTTTATTAACAACTGAAATATAAATACAACAATGTCAATGTCAAATCTGTAACAATATGAAGAAATAGATTATATGAATACAGTATGAATACATATGAGTATATGTGTACTAGAGAAAAATAAAATCATATAGTTATAGTGCTCATATCATTACTCTTGTGAATATTCAATATTGCAAGTTAACTATAATTTTCTTTGATAATTTCTTAGGAATTATTCGAAATAATATCATAGCAGAGCTGGCTATGTGAAACATGTACGATGTGGATGGTGGCGCAAATGATGAGTACCTTGTAGTACGAAATAGTAACTGTTGTCACACCCCATTGATATTTGAAAACATCATATGATGATAATTCGAATAAAATTATGTAGTTTTTCGATTTTCACTATAATTAAATCGAAGACAATATCGTTTCGCCTACACAGTGGCTTCATCAGATGTTGATGACGAACTGTTTATCATCAACAGTTTATCATCAAAATCTGATGAAGCCACTGTGTTGACGAAACGATATTGTTATGTTTTAATTTAATTATAGTGAAAATTGAAAAACTACTTAGTTTCATTTAAATTATGTATTTAGATTTTCATCAAGTATCGGCCCAATCGATTATTGATCATATGATGATATTTGTCAAATCGACGTAGTAATTTAGTAGTAGGTAACCTACGATTATAGAATAGATATGAATACTATAGATGGAAGTGTGAAGTACTCATTACTTGACGGTATTCCACATGGAGTCATAAGAAGATGCTTGGGGATTGAAATCGTTGCCTTATTCGATGGATGTGGTGCTACTGACGAGTTCCTTGCAGAATGTATTTACTTATTAGTTACTATTTTAGTTTTTTTAGATTAGATTGAGCTCTTTGTTAAGTATCATTCATTTTAATTATTTAGCTAGTAGTCAACATTATGTTATTATTCTATGTAATTGGGTATTATACCTGTTGAGATTAAAGAACTTATTATAGTAAAAGATGCAGAACGAAAGAGCTGTCTCGCGCTTCTATCAGGTGTGGCATCGTTATCAATATATCTCTTTCATTTATCCCTTGAAGAATATTGGAGGCATCACATCGTACACATTCAAATAGCTCTACTATAACATTCTTTTGATTAATTTCAATTTTTCGGATGAATGTTCTAGTATTCATTCTCCTAAATATTTCATTGGGTACTATAAGCACAAAAACGATGTAAACACAATTAAGAGTCTCAATATCTGTTCTTTTATCAATTGTTATTTGTGTTCACAGCTACCTGTTATCGTTGGATGAGCCTGACCAAATCTCCAATGGCTGTGTCAATACAGTTTTGTACGTTGATGTGTCATACTATATGTTCTATGTTTTAACCTTGATTTAGGAGTTTCTTGTACATGTCATTTATATATCGTACGTCGTTGAGCACGGTACATTTACTTTTAATATTATTATAATAACTATTGGATGCCTTTTGTGTCGTTTTTGTTGGTTTATTAACTTGTGTCAGATGTAGGTTTTCCTTGTTCTACAAGTTGTAACTGATTGATCAACACCTGTATATATTTTTAGTATTCCTGAAGAAGAACGAAATTCTTTCGAAATATAGAATTGCTGGCGATAAGTCGTTTAAATTAGTTCTGCCCACCTTTGCCGATAACACAAAATATTTTGAAAGTCTTTACGGCATTACGGTCATTACGGCAACATTCCCTAAACATATTTATATATATATATATATATATATATATATATATATATATATATATATATATATATATATATATATATATATATATATATATATATATATATATATATATATATATATATATATATATATATATATATATATATATATATATATATATATATATATTAGTCGGGTTTACTGGGACTCTTTTCATGTATAGTGAATTCTGAAATAAGTTATAATCTCATTGTCTATTATTTATTATAATTACTTTTTTATTGATAATCATTTTTTAAACGTTTGTCATATCATTAGGTATTAATACTGTATATATTTTTTTCAATATTTCTTGAATTTGGGTGTTTTTATCTGAAAATTAAATTCTGGTGTTTTAAGAAAATTAAGTTTCCACAATGTTTTTCACATAAACATTCTCACATTGTTTTCCAATGTTTGCACATTGTATCTCTGAATTTAATATAGGTAGTAGAATGTATGATAGTCTGATAAAAGAAAGATGATAAGTAGGTTCTCGATCATCCAGAAAAATTTTCACATTGTATGGAATTCAAGTTGAGAATCCAAATAGTCTACTGGTCAATATATTGAAATTTTCGTCAGCTGACCAGTTTCAATATTAATGAACATCTCAACAGAAAAAACTGTATATTAAAAACCTTCATCTAATTAATTAACGAAAGTAAATGAAATATTGATCTTTGGGTATGACAATTTCAACAGAAAGACGCACGTTCGATCACACCAAAGAAGATAATAGTAAGCACTTAAAAATCAATAGGGAGAATCGGAAATTCATAATATTACATTAACGGCATTATTCTTGACGAATCGCTATGAAAAAATTCGGAATTTGAAAATAAAGACATTGGATAATTTGCGATGATTGTCGATTGTGTTATCTCTTTTTCATCAAAACAATGACGATGTGTGGTCCAGAAGAAGCTGAAGAAGTCAATTGTCGTCGTCTTGTAGCAAGCAAGACAATTCGCGACGGAATCCAGGAATTCAGTATTCCGCGAATGTAACAATATATTTTCAGTTCGATCGCATTGAACATTTCGCAACAGATAAAACCAAAGGCTATTTGAGCGTCATTTTCTTACACATTGTTGAAAACATTCCATCTCTAAGGTCCCCATGGCCAGTTCAGCCTCTCGCTCTCAACATTTCAGACACGTAGGGCGTATTTATTCGTAAATGAAAAAAAATGTTTAAAATATCCAATTAGTTGTTCGTAATGTGCAAGATAAGGTGGTTTTTCTGCTGCGTTTGCTACGTCGTAAGCGAGAGATAAACCGAGGTAGTACCGGCCGGGTGGTGCGGACTACTTTTTTCGCGGGAAACGTCGACGTACCGGCAAAACAATGTCCGCGCGGCGGTCAAAGGACTCGCTACGACCAGTACTCACTACTATTGTTTACTTTTATTTGTCGCATAAATAATTGCAACCTGTTATATGACTCACTACTCGATCGTTCTCTGATCGATTTTTTAGTCTATCGATTGGAGCTGCACCAGAGTGCTTGATAGATACGAAATAAAACTAACATCTGTCATTTCCTTGGGTTGTTTCTGCCTCGCCCGGATTGATTACTGTCAAAACGGTAGCTCACTGCGATTACTCTTATCGCGATAACATGTCCTCTACTGGATCTCTTGGACATTTGCAATTAGAAAGTCGATACATGTACATTCAGCCTATTGCAACAAAATATTCTATTGATATAGACCGACAATTTCATCAAACATCGAACCTAAAATTAAAAGATAAACTATTGGTTATTTGTTTTATTTTAATCATCACTAATGAGTGATTTCAGAAAATGTTATGACTTCTTATTCAAATTACTTGAAATTGAAATTGTTCCTAATATTAATGATTGACGAGGTCGATAGTTATACTTTAGATAAGTGAATTAATATCCATTTATTGAGTTGTAACGATTCTAGTTATATTCAGTTCAAAACTTCGAATTCTGTCTATTTAATATTTCAAACTGAACTTAATGTGTGACTCTAACAAGTTCTCCTAACATCTGCTCTAACAAGTGGTTTGCATACCAAAAATAGGTTTTCTTCTTTTAAAAACTTCGTTTATATCCCGATATTCTAATTTTAACAATTCTGAATATTCTTACTGCTCCTTAATGTTCTTAATGTATTCATGTTTATTCTAAAGTATTCAAAGATATCCAGATATAAGTAAAAAAGCGAAGAGTATAAATTATTTGTACAAAGTTCTTGAACTTTCTATTTCATCATAAATACGTAAAAGTAGATTTGAAACTTTTATATGAATTACCTAGCGAAAGGATCTGTAGGTATGGAATTAAACTAACATCTGTCATTTCTCTCTTTTATATTGATAATTGTCGAAATGGTAGCCTACTTCGATGACATGTCCTCTACTGGATCTTTTGGAGATTCACAATTAGAAAGGTGATACATTTACATTCAGTCCATGGGAACAAAATATTTCTATAGATATAAAAGACCGACAATTTCATCAAACATCGAACCTAATATTAGAAGAAAAACTAATGGCTATTTGTTTTATTTCGATTAACACTAATGAGTGATTTCAAATAATTTCATGGCGTATTATTCAAATCACATAAAGTTGTAATTGTTGTAGTAATGATTGATGAGGCTGATACGTGGAGAAAACTAATATTCATTTATTCAGTTTTTAACGATTTCTGAATATTCAGTTTGAAACTTTGAATTCTCTCTATTCAATATTTCAAACTCTAAACTAAATGTGTGACTCTGATCTATCAAGTGATTGGCATAAAGACAATTGATTCACTTATTTTCAAACTTCAGTCATGTTTCGATATTGCAATTTGAACATTTCTAAATAATACTAATTCTCCTTTGTGTTCCTAATTTATTTATGTTTATTGTAAAGTTATCAATGATATTCAGATATAAGTAGAAAAGTAAAAAGTATAAATTATTTGCACAAAGTTCTTGAGCTTTCTATTTCATCATAAATACGTAAGATTTGAAATTTCAATATGAATTAGCCAAAGAACCATATTTTAGCAATGAATATTTCAGCCATAGGTATGGAAAAAATCTTAATCTGTCATTTACACCGTTTGTTTCTGCCTTGCACGGATTGATATTTGTCAAAATGGTAGCCCACTGCGATAACTCTTATCTCGATAGCTTGATTTTAACTCAGATCACTCGGACATTTCACATAAGAACATCGATTAAATGACTTTCATCTCTTCCAACAAAATATAACAATAGATGAAGTTCGAAAGGTAAATATTATTGTTCACTATTGTTATTTATCTTTCAAAATATTGAAAGATAAAATAAATATCTAGGTAATAAATATAAATAAAGTAGGTATTTGTTTCATTTCATTTGAAAGTAATACAATGGAAATACATCGTATTTCCAATTTATACATCTATCCTCATATGTTACGGACTCTGTTAAGAGTTCATTACAACAAATTTTGAAAATTAACAATTCAACTGTTTATACTATTTGACATATACTCTATCTATGGTTGAAAGTGGTATCCAAAACTGTAATTGATCATTTTCATTTCGTGCCTTTATTTTATTTTTTGCGGCGATATATTGAAGGAATATCTTTCTGCCATAGATCCAGAATAATCTAGCCACTGTTTGGAGTATCCATTCAAACATATGACGTTTCATGTTGAACATTATAACTAATGAAGTTATTATTCCTTCATATTAGTTTCATAAAATTTTCGATAATTTCTTGATATTTAAGACTCTTTCTGTTGACTTGTTAGCACTCGAACATTTCCATTTCTTTCAATTATCTTGAAGTTTCTTTTCCATTTATAAAAATAAATTCAAGTATTCATAAAATTCGTTTTAACCGCTGATCAATCAAACTTGAATTGAATTCAAACTTTTATAAGTTCTACGATTCTATTTTCAATTTTAAATGTTTTCAATATTTTGTGTTTATTTGACAAATCTTCCTATTCAATATGCATATTCTTACGAAATAGGAGAGCCATCTATTAATAAGATATGACACGAATTCCATTGTACACTTAGTTTCCTCATAATTGATTTTAAGACATTTCAAGTGCATTTCACAAAATAAATTATTGACTGACAACTATCAACTAATGAAAAGTTTTTAAGTATTTTGATATTGGTTTTGGTGGTAGAGCTCAAATAACTTCACAAGGGTTAAATTATAGAATCTAATCAATAGGATAAGTTTAAAAACAAACTAAATGGTCTAGAAACAAGTGCCTATTTAAGATATCCATATGAACTATTCGTATTGGAAGATTTGAATATCGGTTCGCGAATGACACGAATTTTAAGTTGTAGGTACAAACCAAAGATAAAAACCGAAGATAAAACAAACAAATGTAAGTTTGATTTATCTATCAAATATGTAAATATTCACAGTAGTTTCACCAATAAGGCACAGTAAAGATTTATTTTTGTGAAATTTTCACTCTATTTCGTGTACAAAAATAAATAGATTTCTCGAATATATTTCAAAATAATATAATATAATAAATCATTGAAACATTGTTATTTGTATTTTGTTAGCGTTGTTTCTGATCTTTCATCACAGAAGATGAAGATAACATAGTGGGTTAATTAAGGAGATTTCAGGTCACCTTTATTTAATAGCCGATAAGGTTACATTCTATCGGATTCCCAATAAGGTATACGCTATTAACGATTGAACATCGTTGCCATCTATTTAAACATTCATTGCCAAAAATAGAGAATATTTAAAAATTTACACAATATCGTTGAATAATAAATGTTGATTGAAATTAAGCAATAGGGATCAATTTTATCTTATGAAGAAATATTAAGAAAAAACTTATTCTGAATGTACCTAACAAAAAATTGAATTTACTGTTAACTACTGCATTTTATACAAATTATTTCTTCATTATTATTAAAACAATACTTAATATCTCCCTCGAGTAGGAATTGCAGAATTCATTTTTTTCAAGTAATGAGTATAAATTGGATGTAGGATTGAGAAATTTGTTTCCATTCCTCAGTTCTTTTCTTTTAGAAGGATATTCTTTATGCTGCAGTTCAACCTATTCCACATATGGTCTATCTAATAAACGAATGTGTACTATGCTGTTGGAATTAGTTGGGACAAACATTTTTTTTCTACTTTTGAGTTACTGTAATAAGTATATGAGTACCAGGGTGACCCAAACACCCTCACACTTGCTTGTTTACTAGCTGAGGTGACGTGAGGGTTCGACCTTGATCATCATTTACATTATGACCGGTTTTACCTCGCCAGCAATTCAGTTGTGAGCCTACCGATGCGATAGTTGATGGTTTCAATTTCGATACGTGCTGTATTGTCTTGTCCAAAGATGGATATCCCTGCGAGGAAGCGTTCAGAAATTATCGCGCTTAATAAACACATATCAATGACTATAAGAGATATAGCTGAAGCTGTTGGTGTGGGAAAGTCCAGCGTTTTGAGAATTTTGAAAACGTTTGAAGAAAGTGGCTCATCGCCTCCAAAAAGAAAAAGAACCTGTGGCCGCAAACGCAAAACTACACCAAGAACAGACAAATTGTTGATGAGAAATAGCAAAATTAATCTGAGAATGAAAAGCACTGATCCTCGAAGGGATTTAATGGTTTCGGGTGTGGAGATGAGCACTTCAACTGTGCGAAAACGACTGCTGGAGGTTGGCCGTAAGGCGAAGACCAAGAAGAAAGCAGCTGCTTACCCAGAAAATGATGAAGAAATGTTTGGCATGGGCCAAAAAGTACCGTGGGTGGACTGAGGTCGACTGGAATGAGCTGGTTTTTAGTGATGAGACACATTTGTTTGTTCAAGGGTGCAAATCAAGTGTTGTTAGACGGAGTGATGGGGAAATTTGCGGCCTGATCACATCCAGCAAATAGTCAAACATCCTTCGAAACAAATGTTTCGGGAATTTTTCACAACCAAAGGCACTGGACGATTACCTCCTATAACAGGGATGATGAATTTAGTGAAATATATGGAAATATTGCGCACCAGGATTGTCCTATTCTTGGAAACGTTTGATGGAACATTTTAGCACGACCTGGCTCCCTGCCACAATTCCCTACAAGTGCAGGCCTTTATGCGTGAGAATGAAATAAAAGTACTCGATTGGCCGGGGAATTCATCTGATCTCAATCCCATTGAGAATTTATGGAATATTTCAAAGAAACGACTGGTAAAAATGGTTTACACTACAAAAGAAAAAATTATTATGAGTGCAATTCAGGTGTGGTTTCATGATGACGAATTGAAGAAAATCTGCGCTACGCTAGTGGAATCGATGCATAGACGAGTTCAAGAGGCTATTTCTGCGGAAGGAGTATATACTTCATACAAATATGAAGAATTTACGCAATTTTGTATGAATTTACTTCATTCAAAGGTAATATTTTACGGAAACATTGTTTTTTATCCTTTGTCCCAATTAATTCGAACAGCATAGTACTTTATATTACAAGAGATCAACGCTATACCATGATGTTAGGTGTTATCGTGGATACAAATATGTTGCGAAAATGGCCTACAAATCAAATCCTGATCTTGAGGGATTTCGTGGTTCTCATATCTCGTGGTTCTCAGAATACGTTTTCTCAAAGTAATACTCAACAGCCTATAAAGCTAAAATTATATGTATATGAAAATGCAAGAATCGCAGACTTCGTGAACAGTTCACGAACTCACTTCTATTCACTTTCCACCTACTTTCGCCTGTCAGGTTTCAATAATTAGATTCAAGTCTGGGTAGCGAACAGGAGATTTTTCGAGTTGTCATTAGTCCTCTGATTATGTATTCTGGCTAACTTGGGTTGACGGATCTTGTAATTTCAAAAGAGACGAAAATTTAAGAAGAATCTTTGAACCCAGTTCTTTCAATAATTTTCTGGTCATTTTCACATTTATTGAATCTCAGTTCAAGCTTATTATTAGGGTGATATTTGGAGGCATACTCTTTCTTATTGTTTTATTCTTCTTTCATTTTGTTTGGGTAGAAATAACTATCAAGAAGCAATTTTCAATAGATGACTATACGTGGCTTCAACGGAGCCCCTTCGCCAAAGATTCACTTCTTTATAATCTCTTTAAACGTTCGAAATTAGATACAAACTAACCTTTTGAAAACGTTCGGAAATTTTATTTGTGTATATGTTACATGTTTGTAGAATGAGATTTCAAATAAATGCGATATAAAAAGACATTACAACTCTCTTCACTTGTTGATTGTGCATTTCGAGAGGCGCCAAATTGAGGCATTATAACACAACGATTCTTCCAGAAGCAATCTAGGCATCTAAAACAATGGCTATTGACAATCATTCAAGATTAAGAGAAATAGGAAAACAAGAACGGAAAATTCTTAGAAAGATTTACGGGCCAATCAATAGAAACGGCATTTGGATGAAAAGACCTCAGAATGAATTTTATCAAAAGACAAATACGATAACAGAAGAAATCAGAAATCGACTGGCAGATTTATATCTACAAGTCTACTGAATGAAACAGTCCAGAATACCGAAGAAACTACTCGATATAATTATGCGTAAATGCGGAACAGAGTGGATAAAAGAAGTCCAAAAAGATCTATAACAGATCAATATAAAAACTCTCGAAGATCGTACTGAATGTCGCAATTAAATCGCACATGTGAAGTTTGAGCAGAAATCAAATCGTCAACCTGGAATAAAATGAACAGACGAACGGATGAAAGAGCATTCAGAGAGGATGAAGCCTTTTGGAAGGCAAAAAAGATGAAGCAAAAGTACTAAGAAACGCGAATTCAAGTTCAATCGCTATCACTATGAGGAACAATCGTAATAATAATAATATTTATGTAGACGATATAGAATTTAAATAACGGAATAATCGGCCTGATGTAGTTTTTAATTCTCAGTTATTCATAACATTTCTCGATATAGCGACACTTTTTGTGTGTTCTTCAGTAGAAAAACAAGAACTAGAGTTTATGCGATGATAAGGACAGAACTAACATGATTCAAGAAAGGCCTCTTATTTTGTTTCAACTTATACCCTACATATTCCTTAACTTAATGATTCAGTTTGAGAGGAAGTTGACAAGGTTTTCATACTTCAGTTGAAAATACATTCAGTTGAAAAGTATTTTCATATTTTTTGAGAATGTTTTCATAGGTGTTATTATTTTTCAATGAAAATCATTCATTACGTACCTAATTCTAATCAGACAGTGATTGGGCAAACTTTAATCAATTATGGTAAGTGCAAAACAAGATTACCGGTGATATTTTGAGTGTGCCTGACAATTCAAAATGCTTTGGCAGAAAAAGGTCATAGAATGAGGATATTTCAACGATGTGGAATATCTCGCGATAATTTGAATTTCATTTTTATTCAATTCATTTTATTCGTATTTTCTTTCCTTCTCTACTTTTAGATTAAGGCCTCAAAAGTTCTGAAACTTTTTTACAATTTCCTTAATCCAATGTGGTCCGCAGAATTTTTACCTTGAATGTTGAAGTTCAACATTGATGACAATATCTATCCAGATAATACTTAATATGATCCGCTAAATATTAGTGCAAAATTGAACATATATTATTTCATTTGCATGTCTTGTGAATACCATTCGCAAAAGATATTCATTTACAATCTCAAGCATTGTCTTTCTGGTCCAATTTGAGGGTTGCTAGAGGACATTAGCGATTTATGGAAAGCACTGATTCGAGCCACCTTCCTATTGAAGAAATATTTTCAACTTGTAGCTTTGTTGAAGTGAATCTGCATGCAGATTACTTACTCGCTATGAAAAAAAAATTACTATCACCAGTTTCAAGATCTTACTGTACGTTTAAAGTTTGAAGATTTCACTAGATCGTCCAAATCTTCAAACTTTTGTATTTTCGCTTTGAAAAACAAATGACTATCGCTAGTTTCAAGATTTTACTGTACGTTTAACGTTTGAAGATTTCACTAGATCGACCAAATCTTCAAACTTGTGTATTTTCTAGTTGATTGTCCAAATCGGCGAATTATATATACCGTGTTTACAATAGAAAGAGGACTCTTTTTATCTTCAAACACCAAGTAGAAATGTCTTGAAATTCTCTCTGGTATATAAAATGTATAATATGTGTAATTGGAAAGTTCATATGCTTCGATTTCTAGTCCCCGACGTATGTTGCGTAGGGCCGTCTGTACGGAGGTCCATAATAACTGCTTTCGTTTCCTTTTTGTATTTTCTTTTCTTGTTTCTTGTCCATATCTATGTATTAATTGAATTTATATGTTGAAGAATATAAGTTGTCATGGCATGTGAGCATTCATCTGTTACTTTACTTCTTCTTGTAAATATTACATTCATCTTATTTTTATACCTTAAGATTAACTTATTTCTTTTGTATTTTAATTGTTTCCTTCACTTCGCTCATATTTATTTCATTTAATTCTACTCTGTGATTGAATTAATATAATTTTATATTGATTCATAAACCTGTAAAGCATGTATGTAAATGATTAAATCAATGAAAACCTACAGTCGAATAAGGTAGCATATTATCTGTCTATTCTTCTAAGTCTACTTCTTTTTTCGAAATGATTGAAAGTCAAATACACAGTCACATATCAACTTTCAAACCTGAAATGAATTATTGACGGAAATACGAATCGACATATCCGCAACTTCAAGCGCAACCCACACAATTGAACTTCTATAATCTATTAATTATTTAATTTCCATATTAACACATAAAAATAGCATACAAAATCGGCGACCATACGGCTTACCTTTAAAGGACAACCGTCCAGTTTCCCATGTTTTAACCAAAAGAGGACTCGAGATCATGATATCTGACAAGTTTAATCACTTACTGTCGGCTGTTTAACGTTACTTCTATTATGCTCAAATCTTATTGACTTTCAGGTAGCATTCATAATTGAAAATAAAACCCAGGAGCGGTTCAACTCAAAATCTCATTTCAAGAAGTGAGTTATGCCACAAAATATATACTCACAATCATAGTTTTTCAGGATTTATATTTTTCATTTCACATTATTTTCATGCTGTAAATTTCATACCAATACCTAACACGAATGTAGGGAAATTCTATGTCCAAATGTAAAGTTATTTCAAATACATCTGAATGAATTCATCTTAATTTTTTCACTAAGAGAACTCAATTCATTAAGATGGCTCAATTCACGCTCATTTGCTATGCGTTTCTTATCATGAAGACAAGATTCTTTCCTATTTTTCAGATAAGGAACAGTTGAATGGGAAATATTATAAAATAAATACAAAATAGTTTCTAACATAGGTGAGTATAATTTGAAATAGGGAGAATTTGTTCACTTAGGGTAGACTGGGTACGGTTGAAACATTTTAGCGTTTTTCGTGCATAGGACCGAGATTTTTGAAGTTAGGGATGACAAAAATATATCAAATGAAAGAACTTATATCTGCCTATTAGTGGACAATATAATTTGTGATCACTGAATATTTTTTTAAAAATATTCAAGTCTTATGTAATTATTCGAGGTCACAATTGTGGCAAGCATATCTTAGGCTTTTGTGAACTCTTCATCCGCCCACATTTCGCATATTGTTAATTGTATCTATTTTTCCGCCGGTCTGCTTTCTGAATATGTTGACGTACAAACACAGTAGTCTTCTCCTTCTTCTCTTCTCTTCTCTAAACTCTTCTTCTGATGACGATTCTTGTTGAGGGTTTTCTTCTGAAAAAATTTTTTTGTATATATTTCTTTTAGTGTTTTCTCGATCTAATATTTTCTTAACTTGTTTAGCTTTGGTTCTTTGTAATCTGTTTTCATATTCCCTGTTTATATCTTATTTTTCAGGTATGCCTGTGTAAATTGTAGATTTCCTAGTTTTTCGGCCCCTGATTGTTAATTTTCTTAAATTAATTTTCATAACCTTGTTTGTACTTTGATAAGTCAGCACAATCTTGGTATCTAAGAAACAAGAAAATAAATAAATAAGTGTTAAACTGTCAACTTAAACTGTTTCAACCGTACCCACAAATAATGTTTCAACTGTCCCCAACCCACGTCTTTATATGAATCGGATCACAGTTAGAATGAAAATGAATTTTAATAAAAACTAATCATACTGAGATATTCTGCAAACTTCTAAAAAAACGGAAAAAAAGTTACAATATTATAACTCAAAACAAAATATTAATAATTGCAAAAATGTAAGTAGAGAAATACTTACTTTTCCGTCAGAAAACACAATGGGGACTCTTGTAGACAAGCACAATGAACTTAGATCGACGCAATACTCAAATTCGTGTTTTGACTCGTTGCCCGTTTCGTAATTCCCTTACACCCTTCAGCAGTGGCGGATTTACAAATTTGCCGCTAGTAGGCCATTCAATTTTTGCCGCCCATTCTGACTTTTGAAATTCAGTACGTTAGTTTAATCCCGTTATTAGTATGATTGTGAACTTAATGATATTTCTGTCAGTTACTAGATTATTTTTGCAACCCGCTATGTACTGAAGAGTTTAATGTTGACCTAACAAGTTTATTTGACAGGCAAAACAAAAAACCCCCGACGCTAAGTCGGCGGTTTTTTGTAAAACCTCTGTAACTTTTAAACGGCTCAATCGATTTTCATCTAACATGTCTAAGAACACTCGCCCGTAAAACACCTGTAATGCAAAAAAAAAAAACTAAATTGAAATCGGTTCACTCGTTCGGGTGCAATGATGCCACAGATAGACAGACAAACAAGAAATTTAAAAAAAAACGAATTCTACTCAGTTACTCATCTTAAGCCATCCTAGCTAATTTTTTTTCGAATATCTTTAATGTACAGACTATTTTAGGTTTACGATTTTATTATTGTATAGATTGTGTACACGTATAATTATAAAAAAAAATCTGTAAAAAAAAAATTTGCTAAATTTGCCGCCCCTCTAAATCTGCCGCCGTAGGCACCGGCCTACTTGGCCTATTGGTAAATCCGCCACTGCCCTTCAGCATATCTCCTGTTCACGAAATATTTGGTTTGTTTCAACCGTACCCAGTCTACCCTATGCTACACAACGAAAGCAAAAAATTTTTGATTTTTCGATATATTTGTCAATTGATCATTTTTAATAATTTGAATGAACGTTTAAAGTATTTTTCTGGAGAGATTTCATGAAAATAATGGGAAAATTGTCATACTTTTCTTAACGCGCCTACAATGTTCACCAAATTTAGTGGTGGTTTTCAAAAAAGAGAAATTCTTATAATTCTTATTAATAAAATGAAAAGACTTATTCAAATTCAATGTCAAAACGTGGGCGTAAGTTCAATAATTATGTTAGCGTTACTTTCTAATTGTGAGTAAATGTGTACAAATCCATTTATTTCAGTAACAAAGTTCTATCGTTCTAATAAACAATAACTGATCCTTCAAAAAATAATGACAAAAAGGCTAATGAAATAATAATTACAGAATAAACAAGTATATATTGAAAAAACCTAAACGTGTTTTTCTCAATTAATAATTTTTAATGTTTTTGTTTACAATTCTGGAAAATCAATATATTTCTGCTGAACTAACAGTTATATGATAAGGGTGTCCCTTCTTAATAGATAATTCCAGTTGATTAAGCACGAAACATGAATCGATAAATGAAATTGATGACTTGACTCCCAAAAAAAATAATCATTTTTCTTGGAAGAAAATTTTCATCTTGGTTTAGAATTTGCAATTGAGGTAATTTATTATAATGAATAATGATGTTCCCCATTATATTAAATCTGGATCCATCACTCTTTTCGCAGACGACACGACCTTGAGTTTGTCAGCTAAAACAAAGGACGAGCTTGACATACCACCAACTCGAGTTAGCTGACAGCGTTAAAATTTTAGGTGTGCATGATGACAGCAATTTGAGATGCCATTATAATATTGAATATCTCAGAAAAAAATTGAATAGTTCATTTTTTATTATTAGTCGACTCAAGAACTCTTACCTCTGGATGGTTTGCCTACTGCTTATTACGCTCTCGTTTTCACCCATTTGAAGTATAATGTAGTCCTATGGGGTGATTCAGCAGCGAGTGTCAGAATTTTTTTAACACAGAGAATGTGCATTCGATTAATCTTCAGCCTGAAGCCACAATAATCATGCAGGCCGGTTTCATTAATCACAAGTTCCATGCGCTCACCATGTACCATTTACATTTTACAGAGCCTGCTGTTTGCAGTAAGCTGTTAGAGCTTTATAAAACTACTGGTTTCCACGGCTACAGCACGAGGCATAATTACACCATCTCCACTCCGACTCATAGAACATCTAAATTCGAATCCTATCCAACATATGTGATTATCAAATTATACAACCATCTTTCTAACTACATCAAGTGTTCGAGTCGGTCGAAGTTTAAAAAAAAAGTCTCCAGAATATTATTGTTCAATTTTTTTTATTCCTTACAACAATATTTTTCTGTTGAAAGTGTATAATTGTGTTGTATTCTTGATATATCCTATACATTATTGTAATGTCATTCAGGACAAATATGCATTATTATTATTATTATTATTATTATTATTATTATTATTATTATTATTATTATTATTATTATTATTATTATTATTATTATTATTATTATTATTATTATTATTATTATTATTATTATTATTATTATTATTATTATTATTATTATTATTATTATTATTATTATTATTATTATTATTATTATTATTATTATTATTACCTATATATCTTCTTAAATACAGAAAAACTCAACTCATAAAGTTTGGAACAATCAAATTTCGAAGTAGCATAATTGGATGAAAATTCGATCAGTTTCGTATTTTGTTTCTGGTCAATGTAATTTCGATACGATTTGTTCATTCTTCATTATAAATTATGACCCAGTAACGACAGAATCCATTTGTTATATATACTTATTAACACTAACCGAGTGAGAAGACTTTGATGTCTTTGACCTCATCTGAAAGCTCCCAAGAACTAAAGAAGTTTCTATTGAAAAAAGTCATAATCAACGACTACAACTGAGATTGATTTTTTTCAATTAGACTTGTCTCTAAGATATCGCAAAACTGTCTCAAGAATTCAATGGTCTTTGGCCTCCATATACATATATTTCCGAAGTAACAAAAGTTTACTATCTATTGAATTTTATCTATCAAAATCAGCTTGTTACGATCACAGTAGCTAAAATTTGTACTTGGCAGTGTATAACGTTCAGATATTTCTAACATCATAAAACAAACATCTTACGAATGCACGAAAGTAACAGTTACAATAAAAAAGAGTTTTATTTAATGGCGACATATATTTTCAACAATTCAAACTAGATTTACAGTAACAAAGTTGTGACAGTTTTAATTCGTTTTTAGCACAAGCATATGCGTTTTATGTCTTTCACTGGTTACTTCGAAAAGATACTAGTGTCATCGTTCACTTACACCGGAGCCATTATATAATATTTTTATCTCCACAAGGCTTTCCGAAGTTAGTTGGAATGAAAAAATTATCGCTTTGTCTAACTTTATAATCACTTTTATGGGGTTATAGTTGGAGCACTTATCAAGATAATTAGAACTGCAATGAATTCCCATGCATTGAATACATGAACTCCTGGCCAATTTCTTTTTTTATATAAAACTTTTACATAAGTATTCATTAGTGTATCAATTATATATCTATTAATTTCATAGCTATTAACTATGCCATTAGTAGTATCAAACTCTTGATAATGAGTTCGTAGCACGTAGCACATGTAGAGTGGATCAAATTTTCGTAACAATTGAATCGAAAAACACTGTTTTTTAAATATATTTACAAACTTCCTTCGAACAATTGTGACATAAGTTCACAATCACAATAATTTCCACAATTGCTCAATAAAAGTGGGAAAATCTATAAAACAGCATATTTCGTTAGCATTATGATTTTCAAAACATATATATCAAGTAACGTCCGTAAATATTCAGAATAAATTTCTATTTTTTAGAAATCTAGCTAAGCGTTCTAAGTCATATATTATTCCGCCAAGTATTCGAAGACTCTCCTGACATTATTATACCTAGCTACATTCGCTTTTACCTTTGAATTTATCACGACCGATTTAAAACTTCTTTAATGTTGGCTCTGGTTCTATATTACAAGAGAAAGAACAATGGAAGGGATTAGAATTATGCAACTTAGAACTTATCTTTTTTCCGCATGTGTTCCATTTTGTTATATCAGCACCAATGCTTATAAAGCGAAATCTTTAAACTGATGACAATAATTTGTTTTTCATAGTAGGTGGATCATTCATGGAAGTTATCCATGAATCATTCATCATCTCTGAGAGTAGCCACAGTGAACCAACGAGTCTATCCAATATACAGTGTAATTCGGTTATAACGACGGCGGAGGGACCACCCCAATGTCGTCGCTATATCCGGAGGTCTATATATCCGAACATGTACATAATGTAACATCATGTACATAGTTACTTATCATTATTTCAGTTTTACAGGGGTGTTATTGAACAAATGTGTTATAGTGCACTGTTTAAGTTCAGTTTTCTGTAAACAATCTGTAAATTCATCCCTCTCATGCCAAAGAAGATAAAGCTTACACGAGCTTTAAACCACACTAGGACAGCATTTTCAAGATCTTGATGAGTAAATTACGCTATTGATTCATTCCAGGGATTTTTATCCAAAAAACTTCCCAAGTTTATTATTTTTTAATTTTTATTAGTTTATTGGTTTTTCCACATCGTTGATACTGTAGAATGTGAAATTCCAAATAGTTCGCGTAGATCAACATTGTTCTCCCCATTTTTCAGTTTCGAAAGGATGTCCACATTTTCTTTAGTAGTAAATGTACTTCTAGGAGGATTCACAAGTTTAAGATAATATGTTCTTTCACTGGAAATTGCTATGTATTTGATTCATAAATTTAACTTCTTACACGTGATGTCTAGTCCTACATACAAACAAAGCATTTGACCATATGTGAGTATGTCAAATATACAATACAATATATATGCTTATCGAAAAATTGTGTTCAGCGATGAGGCTCATTTCTGGCTAAACGGATATGTAAATAAACAAAACTGCCGCAGCTGGAGAGATGAACAGCCACATGCCATACAAGAATTACCGATGCATCCCGAAAAAACGACAGTTTGGTGTGGTTTAAGGGCTAGTGGTATCATCGGTCCATTTTTCTTCAAAGACGACCGTGGAAGAAACGTTACCGTCAACGGCGAACGATATCGAGGGATGATACGCAACTTTTTTTGCCCCAGTTGGCCGTGTTGAACTTAGTTGACATGTGGTTTCATCAAGACGGTGCCACATGCCACACAGCTCGTGAAACAATGGACATGTTGAAGGATGAATTTGGTGAGCAGTTTATCTGTCGAAATGGCCTTGTGAATTGGCCGCCAAGATCATGCGATTTGACGCCTCTGTATTATTTCTTGTCAAGTTATGTAAAGTCGTTAATGTATGTGGACAAGCCGAGCACGATTGAAGCCTTACACGCGTAATTCGTGGGATACAGGCCGAAATGCTCGAAAAAGTTACGAAAAAATTGGACCTTCCGAATGGACCATTTGATACCGCGGACATCATCATTTACATGAAGTTATCTTTAAAATGTAAATGCCAGAGGCCAAGTTATCAATTTCAATAAAAATTTTGAATATATGATTCAAATTGTGTGTATTGCTTAAATTGTCTGTATCAGATTTTTGATTCATACAATTTCCTGTCTTTTTTATATGAACCATTTCTAGTAAAAATGAGAAAAAAGCTGAAAAATTCGTCTTGTTGGTATTTCGGCAATCACTTTCATGAGAAATGATCCTTGAATGAAGGATTTGGGATGTTTGACCTATAGGTATATATAGGATCGCAATTTTGACAAGGAATTTTGTAGACAACATTTGATTCGAATTTTAATTCTAGCGGATGTTTTTTGCGAGTAAATAATGATCGTACAGTTAATGTATGCTATTTTTATTATATTATGGAATAATTTGATCAACTTGGGTGTTAGATTGTGTATATGCGGTGAAACACTGAATGCAAGATTTTCTGGGCTGTTGTTGCTGATAATTTTCTGGTTTCTTTCCATTATATTGCTGCAAGCTCTCAATAATTTATTGATCAGTTTAAGTGAATAACTATTATCAAGCAGAATTCTCCTGCATATTGATATATTTTTCTGGTACAACTCGGGATGGCAAATATTTTTATACGTCTTTTGAACTCTGGTCTCAAATTCTTTTTCGTTTTGAATGGATGGTAGAAAAGGTTATTTATGTAACGTCCGGAATGATTGTTCTTTTGGTACCAAAATAACAGCATAATGCTAGACACTGAAAAGTGACTTTCGAGAATCGCTAAATTAAGGCATTTTAACTCTATGATTCTTCCAAAAGCAATCTAGGCAGATGAAAAAATGGTTTTTGACGGTCATTCAAAAATAAAAGAAATAGAAAAACAAGAACGAATAGTTCCGAAGGAAGATTTACAGTTCAATCAATAGAAACGTCATTTTGATGAAAAGACCTCAAGACGAACTTTGTCGAAAGACAAATACAATAACGGAAGAAATCAGAGAACGACGAGCAAAAGTTTTATGCACATGAAGAACATTTTTGATATAATAACAAAGAAAAAAGGCGGCACAAAATGGCTAAAAGAGGTCCCAAAGGATCTACAACAGATCAGTATAAAAAATCTGGAAGATCGCACGGAGTGTCGCTATAAAATCGCAAATTTGAAGTTTGCGCGAAAATCATCGCGTCAACCTGGAATAAAATGGACAGATGAACGGAAGAGAGAGCATTCTGGAGGATAAAACGTTTTTGGGAGGCCAAAAAGTTGAAGCAAAAGCACTTAAAATTGCGAATTCAAATTCAATCGCTATCCTAATGGCTAATAGTCGCTATAATAATAATAGTAATAATAATTTATTCAAGAATAATTTCGCAAGATTCTAGAACCACAAAACTTTCGATGGCCTATAAAGCATGTTTTCTTAAAAATAACACAGAAATTTTGGGAAAACTGATTTCAACTATCGTCATTTGAAGTAATCAGAAATTAAGGATATTGAATCAATTATATAAGAATGACAAATAGCAGCACTCACAAAGGCCCGTAAGCCCAAAAGGTCAGTAACAAACACTGTTCCAACGGAAGAAAATGTACATTATTTGAGATAGATTATTCACTTTATAATTGATTAATATTCAGATATTCTTTAGATCTCTCTCAAAAAACTACTGATAAAACTCAATTATTAGAGAGAAAAGTTAGAATCTCACCTTTTTAGAGTTGAAGTTTTTTAAAGAAAACATAATTGAGCTGTTTGATACTAGATAACATATATTACTCATCTTATTAGATGAGTACATAATGTTAAATTCAAACTATACTAGTCACAATTTTCCAATTGTATTCATTATTATTATGATCATTCATGAAACTTATAATGTTTATTGATATAGAATCTTCCTGATAAATCTAATTCTTAATGACACAAATTCACTTCATTGAGATGCATATATGACAACAGAATTTACGGATTTCCAGTTAAAATAGGAAATATCGACAAGATTATATGTTCGGAACTTTTGAATCCAAACATATATCCAACTTTTTGCTCGCTTATTGTATTTGTTATTGCGTTCTCCACACGTAACTCAAATCAGGAAGTTTTTTTCAAATTCAGTCGATTTACAATTTATTGCTGGTTACGAACGGCCAATGTGCTTGTAGTCAATGTACATTACCCAGCAATTATCATTATTTTACTACTCAAATCATAGATAATCTCACACTCCCACGCTTTCAACGGGTCTCGAACCCAAATCCTACCACACTATAGTCGGATGTTTTCCAGACTAAGCAAGGGAGGCTCGCGTTAGAAATTTTGTACATGATGAGAAATAAATGATTATATAGCTTCGTTAGTAGTGAAAATTCAAAAAAGACTGCAATTTGAATGAAAAATCCGAAGATGTACTCGACTGGAACTGTAGTAACAATTAAAATTCTCTCCAAATTTTGTGATGATAAACGTGGTAAAAATTGACGTGATAGTTTATCAGGATAAACTATCACGAATTTGCGACCAAGCAGTCGATAAGAGAATAACTGCATGGAAAAAATTTAACAGCCATAAAAATGAGGAAAACTGGGAGAACTTCCTTATGACTCAAAAACAGGCCTCCAAAGTAATTAGAAGAAAAAACCGGAGATATGATAATAATAGGTGTCACTAAATACAGAAGTATTTCCTCAATAATAATACTAGAGATTTTTACAAAACTTTCAGAGGAAACAAAAAATCCGATGGTACGCTAGAAACTAACACAAAAAAACCGCAAAATGTCAGCCGAATACTTCAGCGCCCTTCTCAACTGCAATCCACCCAAAGAAAAACTTAAGTTCGACTTTTCGGGGTTTACGCATCCAGATTCGCAAGCCCCTGATATGGAAGAGATTACGGCAATTATCAAGCAACTCAAAAACAACAAAGCAGCAGGAGAAGATGGAATTATTGCGGAACTCTGGAAACTCAACGATACTACTTTGACGCAAAAACTTCATCATTTTATATAAGAAATCTGGAGAACGGAACAGATACCAGAGGATTGTAAATGCAAGCTGATACATCCATTGCACAAAAAGGGGGACAAAATGGATATCAATAATTACAGGGGTATTTCCTTACTCCCGGTTGCGTACAAAATACTTTCTAAAGCACTCCTAAACAGAGTAGAACACCAAGCGGATCCACTAATTGGGGAATACCAAGCTGGATTCAGAAAAGGCCGATCATGTGCTGAACAGATCTGGACTTTGAAGATGATATTACAAATGAGGAAAACTATCACGAGATAACAACGGAGTCCACCAATTATTTTTAAGAAATATTCTAATATTTTACAGTCATTTTCTGGTTTTGTTTTTTGGATTTTGGACTCAAGAATTGACGATTACTCATCTGTCTATACATGTCTTCACTACAAGATATCCGACTACAATTTCTCCCATGCAGAATAATTTTCGCAACACTAATAAAATTTGTGTAAATTTAATTTGAGTTTGACAAAATATTTGAAACATATATGCTCATATACTTAGGTAGGTACATATTGTATTAGGAATTTCATATTCTTAAAACTTATTTCATTTCGTTATACTTATTTCAGATAATATGCAGGGTTGGATGGACTTTTTTTCTCTTGATCATATCAAAAATATAACCAGTGTCATCAAAGTTCTTACTTACTTTTCTAATCTCAGCTTCAGTTGAGCACTCGAATTTTTGTAGGTCAGTAAATAACAGGATGAAATAAACGGATAGTTCCTCAGTGGGATACTTGCCCTGGTTTTATACACTATGTTAGTTACGTTAGTAGCATTAGGGCTTCACTATGATAATTGTAAGTACCCTCGCAGACCACAATGAAAGTAAATCGTCAATATAGAGCAGGCAGTGGTTTTTAACCAGTGCTGAAGAATAAAAATTGAAAAACATTGAATTTTCTTTAAATGTTCCCATAAAAGAGATTTAAAAATATTCCTTTGCTTATGGTAACTGAATCAGTAAAAATTATCAGCATATAAAATACAGTTGATTGAATGTTCACTGATCTCTTGGTGAAACATTCTTCAATATTTAGTTAAACTTTAAGTTGAATTTAAATTTAGTTGAATAGAGTTTAACGTTTGAAAATGGGGTAACATCCCGAAAAAATTGCCAAGTATTTATTATAAATTCTGTGAAACCAAGCCAAGTATTTTTGAAAATACAATATGAGTAATATGAAAATGAAAAATTCTTGACTTCGAATTTTAACATGTGTTATATTTTTGGCGAAAACTGTGATGAATACTTATTTGTGCCCCCTAAGAATCAGTGGTCTATGGTAAAACATAGATTTGATGTCGTTAAGAACATTAAAACTGGGGAAATAACGAAAGTGAATTTGTCGGAACCGAAGTTTTTAATTTTGATTTATCAAGGTCGGAGTAGAAGACAGAGTCAGAAGTTTCATTCAAAAACTGAGAAATATAATTCAAATAAAACTGGTTAGTTTTTCAATTTTCACTATAATTAATTCAAAAACATGACGATATCGTTTCGCCAACACAGTGGCTTCATCAGATTTTGATGATAAAACTGAGCTATTACATTGTGGACTGCGTATATTTATCCTGAAGTGCGTGGGGTGGGAATGACCATAGAACACTGTTCTTCTTTTACAGGGGATGACTATAGACATATTCCTTCTGAATTGTGGGGTATGAACATAGAATACATGAATACTTCTATAGTCATCCCCTGTAAAAGAATGGTCATTCCCACATCCTGTATGGTCATTCCCACCCCACGCACTTCAGGATAAATATACGCAGTCCACAATGTAATAGCTCAGTTTATCATCAACATCGGATGAAGCCAATGTGTTGGCGAAACGATATTGTCATGTTTTTGAATTGATTATAGTGAAAATCGAAAAACGACTTAGTTTTATTCAAAATATGTATTTAGATTTTCATCAAGTTTTGGCCCAATCGATTAATGAACGATTTTTTTTCATTTTAATCTTAAAATAATAAATTTACACACACTATGAAAGTGAAATTTCTGAAACTGACTTAAAAATATGTTTCTAATAAAACAACACATTGAATTAAATCCAAAAGTATGATATTCAATAAATAAAAAATCAGAAGGAAATAAAATCAAAATCATTGACTTCTAATAGCAGCGTCACTAAAAATTAGTTCTCTTGCTACCGAGTCTGGTGGACACGACAAATATCGACGGAAATTGATTTGAATGACTGGAGTTTTGTATTCGACATTCGTACCACAATAAGTGATCGCCACTAATATTAATACGTTTTTCTTTATTGTACTCATTTAGTATACTTTTCATGATAAAAATTGGTCAAAAACTGTTTGTTTTTCGGATGTAGTAGATAATGTCTTCGTTTTCCTCGCTACTCAACAATATATTCCACAAAACTGTTTGGACAATACTTTCTAGCTTCTGCTGGTAACTCCATTCTTGCGCGTTCTTCTATAGAAATATTTATATTTCCAGTCACACTTTTAGTCGTATCTGCTTCATCAAGTAATGACAATTCTGTTTCAACTTTCATAATATTTAGATTAATAGTGAGGATCTAGATACCCACGTTGCTATTACAAAAGAAATGGTATATTTTATTGAAGTTTCAAAATTTTGATTTGTGTTTGGTGTACTGTTTTCGATTTGTAATATAGCTTCAGCATTTGTTAATAAGTGAAATAACTGATGAGGCACCAGTGTTATTGTTAATACCTACTATTTCGCGTAATTCCGAGTTAAACATCCGATTTGAAAGTTTTTTTAGAGTCCAGAAACTGAGAGAGATCTCCAAAGTTTTTCAATAATCCCAAGATAGGTACTTGAAGTTCCCATTGACCATCGAGTTGGAAAGTGGTTATTTTACAGAGCATAATATAACTGATAATTTCTTATCATTATTCGGCGCCACTGTTTATTACATTCCATTGCTAAATAGTTCTATTTGTTTTGAGAACAAAAAGTGTCTGTATCCCAAAGGAAAATCACCTTATAATAGTCACTTTTTAAGTATAGTTCTTTCAGCAACTAGAAAAATTTTTGCAAGTGCAAAGACAGATTTTTTTAACTCATTGTGTCTTAGTATAAAATGAACATTTCACTGTTTTTCGCATTAATTTCTAGGTGAGCAATATATCTCTCAGGTATCATGTAAATAAAACTTTTGTTGAAAATATTGAATGATAAAACGGAACAAATTCACGACAAAAACGAAAGAAATCATCTCCTATATCAAAATTACTGCTGACCATCTCTTAAAGAGCTGTACAATCTTTATAGATTCATCAAAAATATGAATGGTCGGAAAAATAAATAGGTAAGAAAGAAAAACTTCAAGAAAACAAATGGAATAGAGAAAACTGAAAATCAGGACGCGATGAGTAAAGATATTAAGACAAAAGAAACCGAACTAGTTAAAAGCAAGAAAAACATCATAAAAGGGGGGCCATTAAAACAAGTACAAGACTAAAAGATATATCGATAGGTACCAGCAACGAAACCGAATCCGATAACGAGCATTTTATTGAAGTAAGAGAAGACAAAGTTTCAAAGAGATGAATACAAATTCATAGTTCTTGCAATGAAAATGAAGGAAATATTCGCACTCGAAAACAATTTCCAAACAGTTGCATAAGAAAACTATTGCATAAGATGTGAAAATATCAAAGCCATGCTAATGATGATTTATTAATGCCAATGTTTTATAATGCCAATGACAATGATTTATAATGCCAATGTTGATATCCATATTGTTCGACCTTCCAGATTTTTGCAAATAATAATATTTCAAGTAGCTTACCTTACATGAAATTCTGAACGTATTTTTGTCACATTTCTTAGTTTTACGGAAATGTAATATAAAATGTGAAATTCCGTGAAAAACGACAATATTAATCAATATTCAATGAAATATTGCACCAAATAATGAAGACTGATTACTTGAATCGACATAAATTTGTTTTCATTTGATGAAATATCAATTTTGATTGAATATAGAAATTTATTATTACAATAATTAGTGATTACGCTCACAAAAAGAGATCAAAGATTCATGTTTTGATCCTATATGTAGTATTATTCTTATTCAGTACATATTTCACATGAAAAAGAATTTTGGAAAAGTAAGGCAACTGGCTTTTCCTAGTAGTTTCGTAACAGGTGAAATCAATCCATTTATAATTTTTCAAATGATTTCCAGAACACGTGGACTAAGTAATTGGATAATATTTTCAAATGAGCTAGACCTTATCATTAAATTTTATTTATATATGTATATATAAATATAAATAAAATATGAAAAATATTTTCATATTTTATTTATATATGTACATATGTATATACTTATATACATATTATACATATATATATATATATATATATATATATATATATATATATATATATTTTTTTGAAAGTTTTTAGCATTAACAGGCTTTTTAATATGAAAAAGTTTATTTCTGTTGACGTTTCGTTGTTATTTATAACAACGAAACGTCAACAGAAATAAACTTTTCATATTAAAAAGCCTGTTAATGCTAAAAACTTTCAAAATAAATACCTCAAACAGGCAATAAATCAATTTCAAGAAATATATATATATATATATATATATATATATATATATATATATATATATATATATATATATATATATATATATATATATATATATACTTCTTTTAATATGAAAAACTTTATTTTTGTTGACGTTTCGTTGTATATCACAACTTTGTCAAAACTAATGAATAATTGAATTTTATGAACTACCTACTATAAGTATCAAAATGTCAAACTTATTTTTCAGAAAAATCAAATTATTTTTTTGTATTTTCACATATTGATTTTTAGTATCAGAAGAAGGAATCAGAGCGCATAAATACGCAAAAACTCAAATAACAGCCTTACATAAACATAAAATAACAGAAAAACATTTCACATAGGTACATAAACCAATTAATACCTATAGGTACATATTCTGGATAAGTATAAAACTCAACTATATGTAATTATATATATATATATATATATATATATATATATATATATATATATATATATATATATATATATATATATATAAATCACACTTATTAGAATAACCTGGCTTACCATGAGTTTTTCAGAGGTTTCCTCATGGCGAAGAAGACTAAAACTTCCGAAGCGAATGCTAAGCCAGAAATATTCCTCTGATACTAAAAATCAATATGTGAAAATACAAAAAAACTAATTTGATTTTTCTGAAAATTTTTGACAAGAAAGTTTGACATTATGATATCTATAGTAATTCATAAAATTCAATTTTTCATTAGTTTTGACAAAGTTGTGATATACAACGAAACGTCAACAAAAATGAAGTTTTTCATATCAAAAGAAGCCTGTTATTGCTAAAAACATTCAAAATAAACTATCTTAAACAGGCAATAAATCAATTTTAAATATATATATATATATATATATATATATATATATATATATATATATATATATATATATATATATATATATATATATATATATATATATATATATATATAAAAATATATAAGGTTTGTCAGGCTGAAAATGAAGTTGAGAGTTTACGGTATTTACGTATATATATATATATATATATATATATATATATATATATATATATATATATATATATATATATATATATATATTAATACCATTTCACGTTTTGTTAAATTCCAAACTAGTTGGACGATCAGAGAATTACATAGGTGCCATATCTACGTATAATCTGAGCAAAATTCCGTCATAAATTGATCCAATTCCCACATTGATTTCAAGAAATGAAATTAAATATCCTAATGCATTTCAACTTAACGTAGGTAAATATTAGGTAGGTATCTCTTCATTTGATTCAGTGGGAGACGCCAATGTAACAGAATTCTTGAAATCAATTCAGCATTCTTAAATGTTGAACACATTTCTGCATCAAATGAAATGCTTCAATATTGAAAAAAACCTAACCTAACCTTTCACATTATTTCACAGACAAAATTTCAATTTTTTCTGAATATAAAAAGTGTTTCGAAACTATGAAATCTCAAATTACATATTTCACACATTTTCTCACTTCATATGGCTATACTACCAATATAATCGACAAAAGATGCCATACCTATGAACATTATTATGAAAATGGAATAAGGTTGAAATGTAGGTACCTACAAATACCTAAACATAGGTAATGCCTAACATGATCTAGGTTCGCATAGTTCGATAAGTTTTGACAAAACTATTTGTGTTGCAGGTAGGTAGGTAGTACTTACTTAATCTGAATGCAATTTTTTCTTTCAATGTAGATTCTACTCGGTATTTAATTTCGCATTTGAATGGAAAACTGATTTATTTTGATATATATTATTGATAGATACTGATATCTTTAATGCGTTCAAGTTCTAATATATCATTTTTCAGTAGAGGTTACGATTTCGAATTGATTTTTTAATTTAAGCTATTCTTTCTTTATATATTTTCAGAGAATTTATCCTGAATATATAATGGTAGTTTTGTCCACGAATTACTTACATAGTACCTACCTTATTCACTAAATTCATTAATTAATTAAATTGTGTTCGATACTTGTCATTCTGTTATATAGTTTATTCCAATTTAATAGTGATAATGGCTTTTATTCAGCACATTAGACATCAATACAAAAAAAAATTAGAATCAAAAAACTATACATATTTTCGATCTAGTAGGTAAATAATATAAACTTACCTACAGTACAATAAAAATTAACTTAATATTTTCATTGGATTTCTTATCAATAAGAATATGTCAAGACAGATTGAAAAGTCTTGAAATATCTATATAGGCGATATACCTTCATGAAATGAGTGTTTTTTTCTGTAATTGTACCAACAAAAGAAAATAATTAAATTACTGTAAATGGTATTTATCAATTTCATAAAATTATTGGTCCAATAAAGATGATGGTCTTTGAAATCAGATTGTCATCAAATTCAGTCGGTTGATTTTAAGAGACATAATCAAGAGTTGCAGTAGGTTACCTACTTCCATGAGTAGTAGCTGTTTTATTATCTTTAGAACCATTGCTTATCAAATATTATGGGTTTGGTTTCACCGAAAAGGATAATAACGCGTGTACGCACCAGTGACTTCTCGTGGACACTGTTCTGTCGTGCGCCTATCGCCCAGAAGGAGGGATTTGTGTTTTCCATCTAAGGACAAGTTACCCATATATGGTAACAAGCGTTTCTAAATAAGGCACTGGGCTGTCCTAGCCGACAATGTTTACATCCCACTTGGGAAACTTTCCTGCCAAACTCCCGTGTATTGTCATGTTTCAGCGACCAGGGAAGGGATATAACTATGTTTTTTCGATAATATTAACGCAGAGATTTACCGAATAGTCACAAGTCAATTCATTATATTCTTTACTCATTTCTGTATTCTGAAATAAATCTGCTGTTAGGTCAGATTACCAAAACTAGTAACCATTCACCTTCGATATAACTATTTCCCGTAATTTATATCGGCTAGAAGAAAACAGAAACTGAGAAGAGTGTCGTCTTGTGGCGGCTGCGCACTATCGTAGTGTGAGCATTGGCCGCGTGAGTGCGCTGGGCGGCGCAGAGTAACCGAGACTTTCCAGTATCGTATTGTGCGCTCAGCTGTGCTCTTGTGTACTGTAAAAGTACACAAAGTGTTACGCGTTACCTGTTGTTATTGAGTTGTCAAACTGTGGTGCGAAATGGAACCACCTGGCGGGAGGGATTCCCGTTTTAATATGAGCTATAGTATGAATTTGTTAAGTGGCGAGACTCCGCCAGAAATTTATGGAAATCCTAACCTAGGTCGACCGTCTACAAGTTTGCAACAATTGTCGCCGCGTCATACGATGGTGTCTAGTGCATGTGGCGGTCGCGGGGGCATAAAAACCGACGTCTGTTACGATGACAGAGGTATGTCGTCCCAGGGAATGGGCCTGGAAGCCTGCGGTGTCAACGATATGAACGAAGACACCTATAATTCCCTACAGTCGAAGAAATCACCTCCTAGTAATGGTAAAAAGACGAAAGGCAGAGTTAAGATCAAGATGGAATACATCGAAAACAAATTGCGGCGATACACGACGTTTTCGAAGAGGAAAACTGGAATCATGAAAAAGGTGAGATAACCTCTTTACGTGACAATTGTTTTCTACAACTGACGCATGCACGTGAAGTGACGCGCACGCGTTTTCAGATCAGTGTTGACATAAGATATTGATGCCAAGTGAAATGAAGCTCCGGTTAACACATGTGTATTTGTGATACGTTTTACAATATATTCTTGAAACTGAAATAGTTTTTCTTGTTAGTAAACAGGAATTTATGAACTAATCACATAAATTATTTGTTCTCTTTCGATTAATTAGTAAAAATGATTTTCGGTTTCGAAAACTCAATTTTGAGGTACTCATTCAAGTTAGTGAAAATAACATTTTTCCTTGAAATATTCAATTTGTTATAGTATTTTATTATGAATTCTATTCATTTAATGACAGTTTAAAGGATATGGTGAGAAAACCAGAATCCATGAATTCGACAAATATTCGAAATTACTATTACTAGGGGTTATTCCCTATCTTCACATATATTGTATTCGTTTACAATACGGGACATTATTTTTTATATAGGTTGTTTTAGGTATAATTGACTAATTTTTTTCAATTCAAATATTGAATTTCTTGAGTTTTCTTCGTGTATAATAGATCGTTTATTATGTACTTTCAATGATAGAAATGTATATTCTGTTGAAAGACTTCTTGTTATTGACAAACTACAACATAGATAGATATAGTTTGACCCTATGAAAAGTGCATGCTATGATACCTACGTAGTCGATAGGACCGAAGATTATTCGTTGACTCCGACGATAGTGGCGCAATCCGAGGAGCCAAGTTACGCTTGCGTTCATCGTTCGGACTGACCATCCTCTAAAAAATAACATCGGCGATATACATCTGCGGACAAATAACTGAATTGTCGCTTTATTATACAATCTAGGCAAATTTGATCAGACGAAGAAGATTGCAGACGGCGAAATAGTATCGGGTGATCCAGTTTCCGTTTCCGTGGTTTCTTGCTTTTGCCGCAATATCGTCATAAGGTAACACGTGACCGCAAGATAATTATATAGGTAGAGACATTGTGGTACTGTTACATTGTTAAAGCGCTCGGATGTGTACCGCGTTCAAATTATGAACATATGTTCCGTCTGACGGGTCTGTCGGAAGATCCATGTCGGTAATTACAGCACCATGGCGTAATCTACGGCGAGGAAGTGTTTGGCAACACATTGGAAATAAGCGCATCGTCATCACACCACCTCATATGAAGTTTATTTGCCTTCGTATATAACTTTATCGGCACGTAAATAAGAATTATCGCTCGAAACCTGGTAAATGGTAGTAAAATACACGTATTTGTCAAATTGGTTGATATATTGAAACACTTCATCAATAATCATGTATACGTATATTTACAAAAATGCATGACGCATGTTCCTGTGGACTTCAACTTCTTCAGATGTTGAGTACAGAAAAATATACAAGATTGAAGTATTTAGAGACAAGCTGAAGCTTGCGTCAAATCATTTATAATGAATTTGAATTGAATGATAATTAGATTGATTCGGCAGGCCTCTTTATACCTAAAGTTTTCTCATCCCTTATGTCAGTCAACTCTACCGGTATCTTCATTTAAGGACCACAGGAAATTCAAATAATTTGAAATATTTACTTATTATAATTAATTTTGTTTATGAGGTAATGATAACATTTCTAGAAGTTTCATGTAGTACACAGTTTTTCGCCTTTCTTTTTCAATTTATCTATGTTTCCAACGTCATCCTGTATTATGTGAAGCGATACCCTTTTTTATCGCCTTACTGTGTTATTTCCTTGTATTCTTAGCACATGTCAATTTTGGTTACTTTAGCTATTATTCTATTTTGGTTTGTTATTTGTTGGTGTGATATTATTTCGATGTTTATAATGCTTCATCAAATGATGTCACATTTCAGAGGAACTTGTGTTAGTTTTGTCCATTTGACGTGTAGAATATCTGAAGAATTGTTATCTGAGCTGAAACATCGGAACTCTTTATAATCTCCGTATGTAATTAATAATCTTGTATGTAATTCATTTGTTTAGTAAGTCCTTGGTTGCTTTGTAGACCTCTCTATTGCGGATAGGCACCTAGCACTATTATACGAATGTTTCCGAAGTTTGACTTATATTTATAGTCGTACTAATCAATTTCGTATTCTAATTGTTAGAAGCATCTTGAATTGTTACAAACTTCTCGAAATAGAATTTAATCGTATATATTTTTCTCACTTTATATGATCAAGAAATGTTAAAGAAAAACAGTAATCTGCCTAGTCTTTTTCGTCCCAATTATTTGTTCACGTTAAGATTTAGCTGACACTTTTACTCTACATTTTTTTGCTCTACTCATAATTTCACAGGTTTTCTTCATTCAGTACTACACAAGATAACACACAGTCTTCGAAAATCATTTTTCTGACTGCAAAACGTTGAATGTTTCCAGAGGAAAAGACTGAATAGCGATATTTTATCGATTGTAGATATTTATTGAAAAATAATTTGAATAGTAATTTTATTTTATTAGATTCCGCTTGGAGTTTTAGAAGGAGCAGGGGAAGTTATGCGAAAGTGGTCAGTAGTGGAAGTACCTTTTTATAATGTTAGTGGTTTGCTGATGCGACTGTTATATGTAAAATTTTTTCGAAGATTCCTTTTTTGTTTGTGTTTATGTCTGGAATCTTATCGGAATTACAATGAAAAGTACCTACTTGATTTTATTTTCAATTACGAAAGGGGAAAACAAATATGGTACTCAATTACACATTGAGTATTAATGAATATTTCCTAATTTTTACATTAAAATATTTTGATACTGCTTTGTTGATTTATTTGCATAAGGATTATCTACTTTCAATTAGTTCCAGTATTATATTTTTTAGTTCTTGTTCGAATTTACAGCATTTATTAACCATTTGGTTGTTGTAATTTCTAGGTTTGAGTTTGAGTTACGTTAGTAAGTATTTTCTTTGGTCTTATGCTCCATAGTCTGGGAAAGACCTTCAGTCTGCAATCCCTCTGCGCATCATCTACAGAGAAGGTCTTCATTAGAGAGTTCATCTATAGTACTGTGTCAGTCAGAAGCCTTGTTATGATGTGAACCTTTATAAAGTTTGCTTTTGTTTCAGTGTAGTTATCCGTTTGTATTCTTGAATTCGTTTTAGTTATTCCATGTGCAGTTCTGGAGTAATAAACTTATGTTTTGTACCTTTTTTGATAGTGCGTACTTCACCATCAAACTTCTTAAAACCCCTGTAAAATTGTGTTCTACCACTATTGTGAAGTTTTGAAGGAACAACTCAAATTATCCAGAGTTTTTTATTTTATTAGACATTTTTATTTATGCATTCTATTCCTAATGTTAATGAGGAAAAACAAAGACTTTGACATTTGAGTGATGGAGGTCGAAATCGATGTGAATCCCCCTCAGTTAAAAACAGGTTAAATTTACAAGAGTTTATGAAATTTTAAAATGAACGTTTGTTTTGACTTTCCTGTAGGGGAAAATACTGTAAAACGAACGTCACCTTCAAGTTCGAATTTTATTCGAAGGTAATCTAGACAGATGGTAAAAGTGTTTCCTCCTTCTCACTTGGATCAAAAACTTTTCACATTAGTAATTTCTGTAAACTTACTATGAAAATGTGTTTAGATGAAAAATATTTGCTTAGAACTATCTAATTAATTACTTTCTGTTCACAAAAGGTAAAATTGTAGAAATCACACCAGTTTTCAAACGTTTTCATTTGTCAAAAATATTTTCCAGTTAACAAATTATCAGATAGACTGAGTGAAATACACTTATGTCACATTTGGTGCTTCGCCTGAAACGGAGGAACATAAAGACAAGAATAACGACTTTACTATGTATCTTGTTCTATATTTACTACTCGTACACTCTACTTCTTGGAGATAGAGCGGCGTTGATTTTATTCTTGGTCAGAGGTCGCCAACCCGAAACCAAAACATACTACAGGAGGTAATAGAATTCTTAAATGAAATGGAAAAAACGGAATATCGATGACAATCTAAAATGTAATGTGGTTTATGCAGAATACGCAATATGGTTTACTTGGTTTGTTTTAATTGTATCGCCATTTAAATATTCACAATCTGTTTGTCTTCATGCTATTTGGAGTAATTTCTTTATGGGTATACTGGTCTGTTGTGATATTTGATTTTACCGAAAGATTTCATCAATCAATGATTCCAATGTTGAAGTTATAACTTACTTCAATTATCTAGTTATAGATTTCTATACATCTGACTGATAAGCCAGAACTTAAAGTTAAAGAATTGTACCACACCTCAGTTAGCTACTGTGAAGATGGGGTGGGTTAATTAAGTAAGAAAAATTTAATGCCAGGCGCCAAATGTTTGAAACTTCTCGGTACAATTCAATTGGTTTTCTGGGGGATCAAACAACCACTCCACCAGATCTAACAGTTCTTAATCTTAGTTCTCCCTAACAGTTAAATCCACTTAGTTCAATAAACAATAATATGATTATATATTTAGATATATATTAAATATAAAAGAAAATTGATAATTTGAAATACAAAAAAAAAGAAATTGAAACAAATAAAAGATAAATCAATTTTCTCTAAGCTAAGAGGACTTAATCTTCATATTGAATAAATATATATATATATATATATATATATATATATATATATATATATATAATGAATGTTTAAATAAAAAGGAATCTTCAGCATGTAAACTGAATAATTGTTAAATTAAGGTAAACTCAAGCTTAATAAAATTAAAAGAATAAAATCGAATATCAATTGTCTCTTCAAACAATGTACTGAAATACTCTGGCCACACCAAGCATACTCAAACTTCCAGCTTTAGGCTCAAAGATCTTCTACCAAACCTTCTCCAAATGGCGATTCTCAATAATTCCAGTGCTCAACAACAAAACGGAAAAATCCAAAAGGAAACGTACAAATGAAAATGAACATGAAAACGAAAAAGGGAAACCCTGAAACAAAAGCCTCCATGAAACAAATAATCAAAACTAAACTGAAAATACCTGGACTTACGCAAAGATGTAGTGTGCAGTTTACTGTGTATCAAGAACACGTGCTTTGATCCCCTGACGGGTACTTCTCCTGTTCACAAATTCCAAATAACTAACAACGCAGGAAGAATTTAACGATCAAATAATCCCAAATACTGGATACTTATTCTTTTCTTCAAAACAAAATTCCATAAAAGAAAAAGTAACTATATAATTGATGAACGTCTCAACACGTCTCCTATCTTGATAATTAATATCTGATCATTTTTCCAAAAAAAAATTCAACCATTTTTTTTTCCAGTCAGGTTAAATTTCCAATCATGTCAATCAGACCTACTTAACAGTAGGACGAAAGAGTAGCAACCTAACCTCACAAAACTAAACTCTGATGAAAAGATACGACACTAAACAAAATAATAACGTTATAAAGTTCTTCATGTATTCATATGATTTTCATGTAAAAATAAAAGTTGAACATTTTCATGAGAAACTTTCAATGTGATTTTACTATGATATTTTTCATACTAGGTACGAAATAAACTAAACACACTTCAATATAAGAAAGAAATTGATTATTAGAAAAAAATCGGAATGAAAATTCGAAATTAAAATGAGTGAATAAAAAAATTGATTACGAAATAGTTGAAAATCTTAATCTGACAAACTGAAATTAGTATTGAATAAAAATTTGAGAGAATTAAAATTTATACATAATGAAAAGTTATACTTAGTAATAATCAGTGAATAGTTAAATTTAAGCAATTAATTCGGTTCATTTAAATGAACGTTCAGCAAATATATGAAATGAACTTATTGTGGATTCAATTGAAATTGAAGCAAGTGATATATGATTGAAAAATAAATCAAATTACTTTTTACTCAAGTATCTACATACTTATACTTATATAGCAGATAACTTCATTGGAATTAACTAAATATTTTTTTGAAATAGGTAATGTTGTTATCTGCTAGTTAGTTTTTAGTAATATACCTATCAGTGAATAGGCATAACTAACTACTATGCTGTTCGAATTAATTGGGACAAAGGATAAATAACAATGCTTAAAAAAGCGTAAATTCTTCATATTAATAGTTATGAAGTATGTCTCCATTTTGCAGAAATAACTTCTTGAACTCGTCTAGGCATCGATTCCACTAGCGTAGCGCAGATTTTCTTCAATTCGTCATCATAAAACCACACCTGAATTGCACATATAATAATTTTTTTCTTTTGTAGTGCAATCCATTTTTGCTAGTCGTTTCTTTAAAATATTCCATAAATTCTCAATGGGATTGAGATCAGGTGAATTCCCTGAGCGATCGTGTACTTTTATTTCATTCTCACGCATAAAGGCCTGCACTTGTTGAGAATTGTGGCAGGGAGCCCGGTCGTGCTGAAATGTTCCATCAAACGTTTCCATGAAGAGACAATGGTGCGCAATATTTCCATATATTTCATTCAATTCATCATCCCTGTTTTAGGAGCTAATCGTCCAGTGCCATTGGTTGTGAATAATTCCCAAAACATTTGTTTCGAAGGATGTTTTACTATTTGCTAGATGTGATTCGGCCGCAGTTTCCCCATCACTTCGTCTAACAACACTTGATTTTTACCCTTGAACAAACAAATGTGTCTCATCGCTAAAAACCAGCTTCTTCCAGTCGTTCACAGTCCACCCACGGTACTTTTTGGCACTTGCCAAACATTTCTTCATCATTTTCTGGGTAAGCAGCTGCTTTCTTCTTGCTCTTCGCCTTACGGCCAACCTCTAGCAGTCGTTTTCGCACAACTGAAGTGCTCACCTCCACACCAGAAACCATTGAATTCCTTCAAAGATCAAGTCTTTCTCGGATTAATTTTGCTATTTCTTATCAACAATTTGTCTGTTCTTGGAGTAGATATGCGTTTGCTGACACAGTTTCCTTTTCTTTTTGGAGACGAGCTTGCTTCAGAATTTGGAATTTGAGGAAAGTAATGACAGTCAACAAATTGCTGAAGATACCACATTACCATTTTCAAACTTTCAATAAACACTCTGTAATACTATCATAAGTCCTCAATATTATAGGAAAAATCGAATTAGATACCAAATTATTTTATTATTCATGCATTATTTACTGCAGAAAAGAAACCTTAGATTTCTCATTGGAAATTCTTCATTTTATATGTTGAAAAAGTTTCACGTGCTGCTTGAACCTTTCTTCACTACAACTTCATGGATTAAAACATCTGTATCACTTTCATACTTTCGACAAGCAGATGCCACTCAGTGACAAAATCAGATGTAGGCCCACGTAATCTTATACTAATTAATAGATGTTAATAACTTATACGAGTATAATATAATTATACTTGTATAAGTACTTTATACGAATATAATATTATCTACTAGTACATACTTAACTTTATTATCAGCTACACATTGGAAAAGTGAGTTGCGTAGGTAATAACTATAAGGGAAATAAGGAAAATTAGTAATTGATCTGCAATGGCAGATGAAAATCTAATAACATACCCACTCAATTGACGTAAAAGTAGTACTTTTACAATAGTAATAATTTTATTTGTGAAAATCACGATTTATGGTGGTTCATTGTTTATATTTATAATAATATTATATCGATAACTATGTGTACATGAAGAAGCCATTGTGTTGTTAAAACCATATTGTTATGTTAAACGAAACATAGTGAAAATCTCAAATAATCAGTAGTTTCATTTCGATTTTTAGTAAATAAGAAAAATAGATAGGTATACTTGAACGTGATAGATAATTCCAAAGAGAAATAATTGAATTTTTGCTCATACTTCTAGATTCATTTATTGTTACATTAACCCACTAATTCTTGTCAGGATAAATTCGTTGGTACCTACCCCGACTTATTCTAAACTTTCGCTGTAGTAATCAACATCGAATAACTATCTATAGTTAAGGTATAGAAATCGATATAGAAGTTATCTATATCGGGTTCATCTAAATTAAATCGCCATTGCTTCAATTATTTATAGCTGAAAAGAATCATGTCAATTTTTGTGTAAAAAGGGTTGGGGGTTGCTTACGGTCGATGTTGCGCCTTGCCTGCCGCTTTTAAGAGGCTTTATCGAGATCTGAGGAGACATTTAAAAAATAATATTAAGGTTTCAAATTGATACTTTGTAGTGATATTTTTCATATACAGTTAATTTATTCAAATTTGATTTGACATGCAATATGTCTCTCAAATTATGAGCTCTTTAATTTTATTTTTTATTTATTTTGGAGTGAAGTTGATTTTACAGGTTTCACGTATCGATCCGCTTTTTTCTGTTGACACAATGCTTGACGACACGAATGAATACAATTCTCAATTAAATTCGTTTCAGCTTTACATAAAAAAACAATTTTCATAAAATTGTACCTACATGAATTGAATTTGTAGATACTTACATCACAATTGGGGAAAAAATTTCAATTGATCTATTGATAATTGTCATTTTATAATTATTGCTCTGTTTTCCAATTCGTATATTTTTCGCTTCGTTGAAAGAGGGTCATTTTCGGGCTAAAATCGGTTTGTGCTTCCAAACTGAACATATATGATTCGCGAAAATTCTGTATTACGTTGACAGTTAATTGCGTACTTTCAATAAGCACCTAATTCAGACCACTAATGCTTATGATTAAATGAATTCGTTCAAAATATAATGAAATTACTCAATAATTAATTTGAAAAATGGTTTTTCTGAAAGGTGTTATACTCTTATTTTAAGAAATGTACATTTTTTTATTCTATAATAGCTCGATCATTTATATATTTGATGTTGAACTGAAACGATTGGAAATGAACCGAAAGCACCGTTTACCGACCGGCTGACAACTCTACCTGTATCCGACTACTGAGGATCCTGATTCCGACCGGCCATACTCACCTACTAAAATAAACTTTATGGTTTACAAAATCATTGTGAATACCGTGAAAAAAATTATAATATAAATTGAAAAAAAGGTTCAGTATTCATTAGGAATTGAGTTATATCGACAATGAGTGCAAAAGAGTCAGAAAAATAACGAAAATTAACTGATATAATAAAATAATAAAAATATAGAATTACAATTTTCAATGGTGATTGAGGAAAAATTATTAAATTGTTCATAATTAATTATAATACAAGCAATAAATGAATTCACGCATTGTTTTTCTTACGCAGCTCATTTGTTTTGGGAACAAGTCCCACGACTGGATATGAGTGCAAGACTCTCGATTTTACATTTGATTTCGTTCATGTCATAAACTAGAATATCATCTCTATTACATTTCCAGAAGTTTCCGCCATCGTCATTACCTTTACTTTGAGTTTATCATCAACCTTTTCAATGACTACGTTTTTTTTCACATTTAATTTGACACGAACTGCACCCTCTTGTAGTTCTTTGTTGAAATGCCCAGCTTTTCGTTAAGATTTCAGAGACAAATCTTGACATCTGGAACAGGATGATTTTATGAAGGCAGCTCTATTTTACAACTTTTGGTTGAAGTTTTGAATATTTTAAATAAAATATAATATATAAAATATAAAAACGGAAAGGGTCGTATACCGGAGGCCTTTCGGCAACCGGTGCCTTTACGTTATATCCGACCCGAGGATCTTGATTCCGACCAGGCATTCTCACCTTCTAATACTGCAAATTGACACTCCAATTACAAAGAATCTATTAAAGTTAGACCTGGTCGCATACAGGTGTATTATACAGAATATATCGTTATAGCGTTTAGAATATATAACTGAATACGAAACACTTAAAGGGAAACCTCTAAAATATAAAATTAACATCATCTACAAAGTGCAAAATTCCTGTTACCGACCGAGTGGTCGGAATGGGGTTCCGTATTCCGCCCATTATTATTTGATCGATAAATCAATAAAAATATGTAATGTTTGCTTACATATTGAAATTTCAAGGTCTTAATGAATCAATAAAGGATTTGAAATAAAAAAACTCATAACTTACCACAGCATTCTTCGAAAAAATCCAGATCTTTGTTTTCACTAATTTATGTTTTTTCGAGCTCAATATAATATGAATACGTACCCTCCCGAACATTTTGTTGAATTGACCGGATTTCCGTTAACATATGTAAGAGAAGTCTTGATGTGTGACATATGATGAGTGATTCTATTACATGCTTTTTATTTCACAAATTTTAGTCGAAATTTTGAATGTTTTAAAGTAAAAAAAACCAAAATGGTCGGATACAGGAGACCGGTCGGAAACCGATGTCTTTACGTTATTGTTCTTCTTATTATGATTCATATTTTTAGCTTCGCTTACTAAAGTGTTTCTTGCTTCACCTTCTAAAAAGTGATGAATTTCACAGCTCATTTGATAATGTGCCACATTGACCAATTGTCCGTGATACTGTGCGAAGCATATTTAAAATATATAAAACAATAGATCATTTATTTTGTTTGACAAAACATTTTGGAAAAATCGAGAAGAATTTCGTTACTACATATTGTAAAGGTTATACTTATTAAGATACCCACTTATTTATTAAGATTCTGAAACTAAAGAATTCAATATTATGAATATAATAGAAGTAATTCATGATTCACCATCCGAAATA
Source organism: Henosepilachna vigintioctopunctata (assembly GCA_030704895.1). Lineage (NCBI taxonomy): Eukaryota > Metazoa > Arthropoda > Insecta > Coleoptera > Coccinellidae > Henosepilachna > Henosepilachna vigintioctopunctata. The sequence continues at coordinate 6,182,175 of JARQZJ010000064.1, read as the reverse complement.
ATTTTTCACTGTATTAAAAACAGAATTTTCCAATGAGTAATAATTTCACTTACCATTTAGCCATGGATTAATTTAACATACTCGCCTTCTTATTCTATATTATATATTTTTTTATTTATTGTTCACCTTAATTTCAAAAGCTAATACTAAAACTTAATGAGAGTTTTTTTTCTAAAATATATTACTATAATACCTACACTCAGTATTTTTATCAATATAATTTGCAATTTAGATTTGAAAGTCTGGAAAAGAAGGACAATAATTCAATTCAATTGATGCTTTCAAATATCTTCGAAACCTATTTGATAGTTACTGGATATTTCTGATAATTCTTATTATTTTAAAATTTATATGCTTACGTAGGTATACATTAGCAAATGTGTGATTTTTCGTCGATTTTAAGGCAGTTGACATAAGAAAGAAGTTTCCACAACGGGACACATCAATCGTCTATCAATTTGGGCGGACTAGTTCTTGCAAAATGACATCACCTTGGAAGTAAAGTAACTTGTTTTTTAGAGACAGACGCCAATGCACACAGATTTGAATTAATGGCAATTAATAACGTTTCTTGAATTACGTTGAAGGCCTCTTTCGAAATATTGTACATAGGATACAAACATTGATTCTTCGTACTTCAATAACACAAAAAATATTTCAATTTGCGTTGCTTTTTCACAAATTTTATATTTTTTGAATATTTCTTAAAATTTCGAACGAAAAATGTATTGAAAATTATATTAATACATTGGATATATCAGCATATTTTAATCTAAATATTATATAGGCCTTGTGTTCTATGAAGATGTTGAACTGTGATTTGTTTTTGAACTACCCAATATATCAAACTACTCATCAATTCTAAGATAAGGAGAGGGTCTGTGAGAGTTGAAATCTTTGCTTTTCGTTTGTTGAACGTGGAATGACTGATGAGTACCTTGTAGTACGAAACAGTGACTGTCTCCGCTTTCTATAAATGGTGGCATCGATTTCAAGATTCTTCAACCTTTATTCCTAGAAGGATAATGGAGAATCCAATATTCTCTAGCATTGATCCCTAGAAGGACAATGGAGACATCGCATTGTTCATGTTTTACATATCCAGCTGTCCTATAATCTTTAAAAAAGATAATATAACACGAGAACTACAGGACTCTTTTTCATGTAGTGAATTTCTGATATATATATATATATATATATATATATATATATATATATATATATATATATATATATATATAAGGCTATGGGAAATCTTGTACTTCAAAAAGAGAGTTTCCACTTAAAATTAACACCATATCAATATTCCGATACGAAGTATCAAGACTACTTTTTTAATATTGCTTTATACTGAGTGATATCTCATAATATTCTAAGTGGAGGTAATTATATAAAAATATGCAAAGAAATGTACCTAAAACGCAATTCTATCGTACCAAAGTTACCACTATGTTTTTGTTTCGCTTTCAGTATGTGTAGATTTTCTATAATTTTCCCAATTTATGGTAATATACATAATAGTGGTATCTTTCAGTCCAATATATTCACTGAGGGGTATTGATTTTCCATTTTTACTGCGAATTTTATTAATCGATAAAATCAATGTGCGTTAAAAATATATCTATGTAGTAAGTACCTACGTGTTCCAATACTAGAAAATGAATTTAATTAAAACTAAGTAGTTATTCGATTTTCACTGTAATTAAGTTAAACATAGCAATATTGTTTCGCCAACATAGTGACTTCATCAGATTCACCAATTTAGATCACTAGTTTATAACATCTACATCTGATGAAGCCACTGTATTGGCGAAACAATATTGTTATGTTTAACTTAATTATAGTAAAATTAAAAAAACTACTTAGTTTTATTTAAATTATGTATTTAGATTTTCATCATGTATCGGCCCAATCGATGAATATTAGAAAATTGTTTAACATATTGTTTCCTCTAAAACACAAAAGCTGTAATACTTGTATAAGATGAAAATACTTCATTTCTTTGTAGGCGAACCTTGAAATTTTCTGGGACCTAATAGCGGCGATATAATGATATCATGGCAGATCATAAATTTCAGGTTTGAATTTATGCTTGAATTTAAACTTAAATTCAAACACTTGAACTTATGATTTACATTTTATTGACTACATAGCATGACGCGTTTCGTCGTTACAAACGACTTCTTCAGATGCTAACAGAATAATGACAACAAATTGGTATAAATATGGAGGCAATTTGAGATTCTATGAACTTAGGTTTTAGCTAAGATATTCCATTCTGAAATCTAATTTTTATTACCTGAAAAGGTTTAACAAGGGTGAATTGTTTAATTCTATCTGTTCATTGAGCAAATTTCAGAATTTTTATGCCGATTTATTTCCATTATTTACCAAAAATCTAATCGACTACTTTTCTGTATATTATGTAAAATTTTGAGATTCCTATCAAAAGTTTGGTTTTCTGTTAATAAATGGTTTGCATATTACGAATTGCTTTTGTTATGCGCGAAACTATATTTATGATCCTGGATTCTAGTACCGAAATTTCTAATTGTTTGTGCCTATATCTTAAATATTTAAAATTTATGGTTAATTGAAATGATTTAGCTTCATACCTGTATCATCTAATATTTAAGTACTTAACTATTTGATATTTGTTTCTCGATAATGAAGTTTCTATAATTACTTATCTTAAAATGTTTTTCTTTTCTTCAATATAATATTCAATATTTGTTGTAATATTACGTATAGAAAGTGAATGATAATCAGGGAAACTAAAGACTTTGATGTTATGTTCACTTAATACGTTGATACAAAGTAAATTTTTTTCAAAAGAGTAATTATGAATTAAAGTACTGAGACATTCATATTTTTCGGTGTTCCCTGCTTTTCCGACAATCAGGCCTTTGACCAATTACAAAACAACTACATAACTATGCTAATATTTTTATGAGGTCCAAAGGCAAACATTGGCCTGTTGAATAGTACTCCTGAATACCGAGTCGGTCCAAGCTGCTATTAGATATCTTTTGGTGGATGAACGTTTTGGGTTATACTCCGTTCTTCTAATGGGTGTTTTCTTTAGTGGTATAGAACTTTAAGTTGGCGTTACTGTTGAAGATTGCGACCGATTTAACAGCTGAGAAGTTCAGTATGAAGTGAGGCAATTAATGATGAATAGACTCACGCCTGAACAACGCTCGCAAATAGTGCAATTTTATTTCGAAAATAATGGTTCTGTGCGGAATACGTATCGCGAATTTTGTTTAGCGATGAAGCGCACTTCTGGTTAAATGGCTACGTCAACAAACAAAACTGCCGCATTTGGAGTGAAGATAATCCTCAAGTGTATGTCAAAACGCCGCTACATCCAGAAAAACTGACTATTTGGTGCGCTTTATGGGCTGGTGGAATCATTGGTTCGTACTTCTTCAAAAACGATGATGGTCAGAACTTTACAGTCAATGGTGATCGGTATAGAGCCATGATTACTAACTTCTTCATTCCTGAATTGAACAACCATGATGTCCAGGACCTGTGATTTCAACAAGATGTCGCAACATGTCACACAGCTCGTGCCACAATCGATTTATTGAAAGACACGTTTAGTGAACGCCTAATTTAACGTTTTGGAGCTGTGAATTGGCCTCCAAGATCTTGTGATTTAACAGCTAGACTACTTTCTGTGGAGCTATGTAAAGTCATTGGTCTATGCGGATAAGTCACAAACGCTTGACCATTTGGAAGACAATATTCGCCGTGTTATTGCCGATATACGGCCACAAATGTTGAGAAAAGTCATCGAAAATTGGACGTCCAGATTGGACTACATCCGAGCCAGGCGTGGCGGTCATATGCCAGAAATCATATTCAAAATGTAATTCCACAAGAGTAACTTTCGAATAAAAAAAAATTCATGTCAATCGAATGATTCATCGTTGTTTTATTGCAATTTAAAGTTCTTTACCTTTAAAAAAAACCCTTTATAACATGCATCGTTACAGCATTTTTGCAATCTGATACGTCGTAAACTGTCTTGATTATACTTATATTTATTTATTTATATATTTGTATTTTCTTCAAGCGACTTCGTAATAAATGTGAGGATAAATTCTCTTGGGCAAAGTGCGAATTAGCTTACAATATCCTATATAGTAGCGATAATGTGTTTTTGAGAACCGAGTCCAGTGCTCGGTCACATGGCTACCTCCCTTGTTCATTTTATTTATTGTATTATTGTATTCGGCCGTCGTCTCCCTTCGAAACGCGAACTTTTTGTCTCAATTCTACATGTGAGAAGGTGCACGGATAAATTTAGGTATTCGTAACGATCGTTCGCATCTTTATGCTCGTCTTTATGATTCCCCTACGAGCTCTGCGGCTCTCGACTCGTCCGTCTCCTGATTGCTGTCGATTGATTTAGTTGTGATTAAATCATTGCCAGGTCATTCTGGATGCGGCAGTTTACATAATATGGGGATAATTGTTATAGTTGGTTTTCTGCTTTTCGAATTGATGGATTTTACTGTTTGTGTTTTGTCAATTTTTTGAAACGGTGTACTTTATTGTCGTTTTTTGGTAGATATCTTCAAGATGGATTATGTTGCGAAAATTAAAAGGTTTTAAAGAAACATTTCTACAGGGCCGCGCTGAGCTATTTAGGCGCCATTGTACGAATATGAAAATATATACTTATATATAATTTTCGCAGCTTCCCCTTCCTATTAAAATGTATACATCGGTGGGTAGGTACACATTAAAAAAGTGCGATTAGGTATAAAGTTATCTGATAATAAATCAATTTTTATTCAATGTATAAATCGCAAAACATTCAAGATATGAATTTAGTCCATCAGAAATTTTAAACGAAAACAAATTCGAAAAAACGAAAAAAAATATGTTTGACATATTTTAATATAAATACGCCATGTTCTAAATCTCTAAATACCATTAAACAATAAAATAAAATATTCAAATAAATAAATAAAATATTAAAGGAAATATTAGGACATTTATATCAAAATTCAAATTAACCGAAGGAATGACATAGTTGGCTCTGTGGACATTTATGTAGGTACGATATGATATGACTCCATCACTGCTTTGAGGGATGAATGCTAGAGTATAGTGAAGTCGATGGTACACTTGATGGAAGTACACGACGGACGCTTTTGGGCTACAAAGAGCTTATCAGTGACAAAAATAGCGACTTTTATCTCCAATCATCTTCTTATGACTGAGGTTGAAATTGCTAAGTAATGAATACTTCACACCTCCATCTATAGGCATCAATGGAACACACCAAACCATAGAATCAGCAAACACCGAATGCAAAATTTTGCTTTCTTCCTGAGTGGTGAGTGTCCATAAAAAAATCGCCAAAAATCTCCGAATTTTGTTCATTATACATTGTACAGTAATAACAAGTTCATTTGAGATTTTCAAAAAGATATTTAAACTTTTTATCTTCCCATACATTTGTTGATAGATGTTACGTTTATCATAATGATCAACGATCAATTCCTATTGGTCCTTCTAGGAGCTCTCCACTACTCACTCATGTCCGTCGAACATTTATAACCTTGAACTTAGTCAGATGCTTTTCAACCCAATAACTCAAAGTGTATGAAATATTGATTCTCGGTATCAAAAATACTTTTTGAACAGCATCTCATCAATGATAAGCTGATTGGAACGTCTTGAGACAAATAACTAAACATTATTCTCATTCAGTCATGGCTATTTTTGTAGTCATGATATACCTACATAGCTTATTCATCTAGCGAATAGAATGTCATTGTAGTTCTTAAGCCTTTTCGCAATAAGTTTCTCTTAACTTTTACTCTATCAATTAATATCTGCTATTAACTAGAACACTTTATCAGTTAAATCATATTCATATTCCAAACCTTCTTTTTTGAAACGTTTGAAGCCTTCCATAATATCATATATATGTGTTCAACTTTTATGGAGTTCAATGAATATGTATTTCGTGTTTATTCTTGCAGTATCAATCAATGTGTGGCAAATTGAAAATATGCCACACATTTCGAGCTTTATTTGAAGTATATTTTATATAAATATAGTGCTTAAATACCTATGAATTGAAGACAGCAAAACATTCAAAGTCTAGTTGCGGTTATTGAATTCAATCGTTTAAATTTACCGTCATGTTACCCGATACTTCATTTCTAGTACATATTACCCCCTCAGCCACTTTTTACACTGAAATCTGAGAATATTTCTGAGTTATTCTCCCAGGAGGTAATAATATAGCTTAATATGCATTGGAAATTCAAGTGATAATATGTCTTGAGAATTTCTTGTTCTATCTCTCCTTAAAAACTCTGCTGGGATATATTGCTTTATGAAATTTCCCACCTTCTCCTCCTCAGAATGGCCTTCGTGTGTTCCGGAAAAACCACAATATTCCATAAAAGGCTGAAACTGCTTAGTTTGGTATTTCCACCAACTTCGATGTTTTTCGAAACGCACGAAATATTCTTTCTCGAAAGTGATACGTTGTGTTTTCATTGGGAAAAATTTGTCTTGAGGCTACGTGAGATTTTGAGAAAGATGAAGTTTGGCGTTCTTGACATTCTTACTGGGTGTTTCCACCCAGTAAGAACCCAGTAAGAAAACTCCACATTTTTGCCAATACCTTTTCACAGTGTCGCATTTTGGGTAATATTGTTTCCTTTTTGGTGATTTTCATTCAAATGTCTCTTGAGAATTATATGCAAGTATTAATTTTCGATAAATTCGTAACATTTTCGTTTTATATGTCAATTTCTGCAGACGCTTAGCACAAATGTACGATTTTCTTAACTATAATTGTAAATGTGCTTATAATTCAAGTAGTTTCAATGCATAAATAATGTTTTGTTTTTTCACTTCAATTCAATTTTGTGTTTTCACTTAACAAAGAATACACAAGAATAGAAATAAATGTATTTAATAGTGTTGGCGTTTACTTGATGTAAATCCATTATAATTGAATATAAACTTAAATTCAAACACTTGAACTTACGACTTACACTTTATTGACTACATATCATGACGCGTTTCGTCGTTACAAACGACTTCTTCAGATGCTTACAGAATAAGCTTATGCTTACAGAATAATTATTCTGTAAGCATCTGAAGAAGTCGTTTGTAACGACGAAACGCGTCATGCTATGTAGTCAATAAAGTGTGAATCATAAGTTCGAGTGTTTTAATTTAAGTTTATATTCAGAAATAAATGTGTTTATTCCTTTATGAAACACACCATATATATATATATATATATATATATATATATATATATATATATATATATATATATATATTTATATAATAACCGAAATATAATTTGGAAATAAACAAACATCTTTTTTTTTATTGAACACAAAAACCCAAGATAATATATATATATATATATATATATATATATATATATATATATATATATATATATATATATATATATATATTCACATTTTTTCGTTAGCAATTGATTTCAAATCGGCCTTCCGATCAGACAATTGAATCCCATTGTACTCACCTCTGTCATTCAATGACAATAATGTGAAGTCGTGCGTAAAATTCATTCTACTAAGTATCTGATCTAAATTTGGTATAACTCGAACGAACAGTAGTGTGAAAGATCGAAAAGCATACAACACTAGGATATTTTCGTGGCTATTTTAAACACATTACACGGATGCTGCTTGGCATCTCGCTCTGTGAAGCTATGCCTAAAATAATATCCGACGTTTAGTGACGGATCACTTCTTCAATTAAAACCACAAACAAAATGAAGTCAGAATATTGTATATAGTATTGAATATAGTTGAATAATGATTTGACTATCTCATCGTGAAATATCATTTCGTATTCTGTTGAATTTTCCATTAAAAACTGAAATTTCTCAATGATTTTATCTTCATTTTCATTTATGTCATCTCGAACTTAATCACCAACAGTTTTAGCCATTTACAGGCTGGAAAATGCAATAAAATTTGCAAATTACGGAAAAATGTACCAAACTAAAAATTGAAAAATAATACATAGGAACGGTATTAATCTGTGATCGAACTGAGATGAATGCATGCTTACTAGTGCAAAGTACTCTACAGGAAAATCTCATATCTAACAAAACTCAACCTGAATATATCTAAAAACTATCAGATAAAACTCGCATGACATTACTAGGTCTGCATGAAAATATGTCAAGGACACCATGAAAAGGATTAAAGTTACAACGAATTTTGAGAGTTGATGGAAAAGCCAAAACATTAGCACGAGCCTGAGATAGATAAAAAACTTATAAGGAAAAAAATAAAAAATAATCACCAGAAAACATGTCATCTTTTTGTACAAGCTCATCATTCTGAAATATTTTCTACGTGTTTCAACTAACAGAATACGAGTATTTAGTAAATCTGACGATAAGTAAGTCATGAGATGTAAGTATCTCATGTTGGATAAACTTCATTAGAGCATTGCAACAAATTCTTTCATACTTTCGAAGACGTCCTCGAACGAATTGATGATTTCTTATATAAGGCATATATATTCAATTTCATATTTATTTAGGACATAATAGACAATTAATAGAAAGGATAAAAATTTTATATTGCCAAATTGAACTGAGTGCTTTTTACTTTCTCAGAGAAAACCCTAATCATGAAACGAGAACAAACTTTAGAAAGACTAACTCATTTGAAAATAGGGACATTCACGGCTTCACGAAATAGGTTATCCCATTACAGAATCAAAGAGGAAAATAAAGCAAATTTGATTTAGTGAGTAGTAACTAAAAACAACTGATTTGACCAGTACTAAAAAAACCTGATTCGGTTGAGTAATTTCAACTTTGTGATCAATAAATGAATAACATAAACTGAGGTCTATGATAGGTAGAAAATAAAGAGAAACAATCCATTGAGGAAAATGTAGAGAGTATTAAATCCGTTGTGCAAACGGATTACGGAAACAGTTCGATCAGAATTAAACCATTTCCTTATAAAATACAAAAATAAAAATACTGACCACCTCCAGAATAATCACTATTAATCGGTATAATTGTTTCATTCAATGCAGAAAAAAAGGAACTCGAATAGCTGACAACCACTGAGGAATAGGTCAAATATTTAATAAATGTCCAGTAAACCTTCAGTTTTCTTTCTCTGTTAATTACGTTCTGTTATTTGATTTCCCGAACCAACATAACATATTACACTTTCTTCAAAATTGAAGTCGGTAATTTTATGGATGGGTGCTATATGCTTTCATAATATGTTCAGTTTTACATTTGATTGATCGCACATAAGTCAATAGCTAGTAGGTACGGCGAAACTAGCCAATCGTTTTCACTAGAAATCAACAAAAAAATTTCAATATTGATTAATAATATTGCTCTCCGGGATAATTATTCTATTTATGGCTATTTTCTAGTATGTCCCAATAATAATTCCTGACGTTTTACTATTTACTGTAATAGGCGTCTTCAGATGATATCATTTGAATATGTTAAAATATATTGAATATATGAAATTTGATTAGGAACAGTTCTTCGAAATGGGTTAATAATCCGAATATTATAAGTAGTACTATAAGTATTACTCGTTACTACTATGGTACTATGTTCTATTTAATAAGGAGTTTCTAAGATATTTATCGCTTTCATAATTGAAGGGTTAATAAAAAATTGATAAAAAAAACATATCTCTTTCTCAACATGTGCCAAAAAGAAGATAAGTATCATTAATTGTCCAAGTTAAAATTTAGCTTCAACAGTTATTCTATTGGAGCCAAATTGTTTTTTCGCTCAAAAATTTTTTCACGTTCAAAAAGTGCCATAGCGAGAGTTGAATATCAATATTGGAATGACTTGTCACATTATTGTAACCACGTGATATTTTTGTTACGTTTTATTCAAATCTACATATATGCGCGGGTCGAACTGGAGGACGCATCCAACTGATTAATGATTATTACGTAGAAATACTTCATATATAGGATGTTAAATATGTGCAAGCATTGGAATCAACAAGATTATATAAGAGTTTTATTTCGATATAGAATCAATTCGTATTACAAAAGGATAGGATAATTTTTTTCAAATGAGCGTTTTTTGATGCCTTGTAGAATTAGTAAAGGTAAAAAAAGTAAAATTATATTAATTTACTTTCAAAAAACAAATTACGACATAATATTGTGGAACGTCTGATATTCGTGAAATAAGATAATAAATTTTTTTAGTTGTGCAACAATGTTAGTGCTCATAAATAGTTAGTGATCCTTTTCGTATCAAAAAACAGTTCAAGCTGAGATGAAAAAATCAAAAGTCTTTTTATAGAATGTTTTTGGCACACCAAGTATATCATGAATGAATATCTATCATTAACACTTATGTCTTAAAATGGAACACACTTTAATCTCATTGAATGAAAGAGTGTTCATCCGATTGTAATAGTGTAATAATGGAATAGAAATGCAGAAGGAAAAAAATTCTACCGTATATGGAAAATAACGTATACGACAAAAAATACCTGGAGGATATGAAAAATGCAGTTCTTAGTACGGAGCAGTCCTTATGAACTGTAGAACTGTAAAAAATTTGAACTTAGTAATTTTCTTCATATTCCTTCTGTTACATGTATTTCGTTCAACTTTAAGAATTTAAATTCGAGTATTTAATTTAGGATTGGATTTCGACTCGAAGTTATATGTGTTCAAAGGAATTGTTGTATTGTCGAACTTCTTTATCAAATGCTGAATTAAAACTGATAAATATTAATTATTATTCAGTATTAGTAATTATTAATGAATTAATACTCTGTATTAATTCAGCATTTAATAAAGAAGTAGTACTTCGAAACTTCGTCATGCGTATTTGTATTAAATTATGAGAAAATTCTGAATATTGTTTCATTATGGATATTGATTTTCTCCAAGTATCGGCCTCATCAATCATCAATTATAATTCAGCTTTATATGATTATTGATGGAATATTGATTATTGATGGCATATTATGGGTATATTGAGTTTTATTATTACTTTACAAAAGTGAACATTGAGCGGTTATTTAAATGAAACTTTTTCTGAAGTTTGGATGCAGAAAGAAATCAATTAGGGTTATTAGTGAAACTGAATAAGCTCCACTGTTTCTAGTTGATCGTTTGAGACGCAATGCTTACATTGCCTAGAATAAACTAAGAATGAAAATATGATATAATCCTATTTTGTCATATTTTGACGCATTCAGACATATTTTTGTATTCAGACGTAACAAGTAAATATCTAACGAAGGACAATTTAATAATATAAATTCATGTGAAAGTTTATGTTTTGCACTATGTTCTTCTTTAAATATTATATAATCAAGTATCAACACTTTTCACCATGTATGTAAAACGCATCCGCATTCATGATTCATATAGATGAAAAAAAGTCAAAGTTTATTTGTCCATTCGTGAAATTACTGATTCAGAGGATACTTATTTATGGTTTGCATTGACTAGAACTTAAGAAGTGAATCTAAATTTGTTCGTCTATTTGAATTCAAGAGGTTGAAAAGGGTACGCTTAGTAAGGGAATATTCTTTCAACTGTAGTTGATTGAGGCGAAAGACAGGTTGACATTTCATGTCAACTTATTAATAAATTGAACAAATTTTCAAAAATTTCAAAAATATTTTACCTGTGTATTGTCCACTACAATATTGTTCCGGTATACAATACCTTCATCAAGTGAATGAAAATTATATTGTATACTAATGATGAAGGTATTGCCTGTGATTGAATACTCGCTTAACTCTTGGTGAAACATAATTAAATATTAAATCAAATTAAACACTTGGCTTAATGTTTCACGATTATATTTAACATAGCTCGAAACATGTCGACTAATTCATGTTGTTAAATATAATCGTGAAACATTAAGCGAAGAGCTTAATTTAATATGAAGGTATTGTATACCGAAACAATATTGTAGTGAACAATATATAGAATATTTCACGAATTCTCAAAAATGTGTTTAATTTATTGATAAATTGATAACTATGTTTACTAGTGAAATATATCGTACATCAGCAAATTATAACAAGGTGCATTAGGTTATGCTTACAAGTTACTACGCCTAGGTGTGATTTTCAGACAAGTGGTATTTTGGACCATTTTCTTTCTAATCGAGGTTTCTCAATATCAATACCTTCAATATCAACCGCTAATTAACGATATGGTTTCTTTTATTCAGCCTTAATCTGAACGATGTAGATAACGCTGATGAGCTTAATAGGATACATCCTAATATACATTCATTATAAATATTATATTTGTTTTACTGTATTTCCACTAAGATAGTTCTACCTACGTCGCTCTTAAAAAATAGAGTTTTTGATTCATCTATTAAGGAGATTATTTTTATCTTCAGAATCGTTGTTTGATTCTGATTTTCATTTTCGAGTGAAGTTTTTTGACATCTTTGAACTATATACAAATCTGTATATAGTTCAATAATAATACTATATATAAATCTGTACAATCGGTTAATGTTCTTGAGATCAAGCAAGTGAAACAGTCTTTTTTCAATTTGAACACTAAAGTTTCAATCATAAATGTGTAAACTCATGAATTTCTGCTCCACATATTTGATTATAAGATACCATGTCTGTTCCTTTACTGTACAAATATATCTATGGACCTTCCACAGCTCTCGTTTGAGAAGCAATCTAGGCCACTTGTACTGAGGGTGCTCTATTGACTCATCGATTTATATGATTTTTGTTTTGCTCACACTGTAATTCAAAGTCGGCCACAAGGAAAATCTTTTCTCTAAGCGATGGCTACAAAGACGTTAGATGCGTCAACCCGAAACAGTTAAAAAAACATTAGATCGTAGTGAAGAGTCACCTCCGCATCTAGTGAACTGATTCTCAGGAGTTAGCAGGAAAGCTCTGCGCGGTATTGCGCAGTAATTAGGAATTGAAAGGCCAATTAGACAAGGAATACCGTTTCGTAATTTATGATTGCTTAATTGGCCGATGTACATTTTCTAATTAGCAATTTTCCCGGTGTAAACGACCACGATGATACAATAACGCTAGAGTCTTCTCTTGAAAAAATATTACTGATCGTTTTTGTTTCGAAGACGTTAGCGAGAAACTGGCTAGGCGGAGGGATTAACATAATTGAATGATTATCGGAAACATGATTTCAACGAAGTGGAGAGTATCGTTAAAATGACAGTTGGATACTGTTATTCGGCACAAGTGTACCTATATCTCGTCAGTAGTTGAAAGATTTTCTATCCGACTTTAAGTGCAATTTTTTTGAAAGTTGCATTTTCAGAAAATTTTTTTTTCTCAGAGTAACAACTGGTTGAAGTAATGTATGTATGAGGTATGAAGTAAGAATTTCAAAAATATTATACCTATATATTGTCCAATGCAATGGACAACAGGGGGAGTTGTTAACTTCCAGTTATTCGTAGGGCCCTGAACCGGATTTCCTATATCTACTCATTTCGAGATCTTCCAGAAAGTTTAGTTTCAAGCCTTTGCTTCTCTGTGTAATGTAAAAGGATTCAGAGATTGTTGTTGAAATGCTTATGTTGTTAAAAAATGATAATGGTTATTTTCGATAGTTACAATGGTTTGCGAATGTAGAATCTGATATTTTGGTAGCATCTTAGTTTAAAAAGACTTTTTCTTTTGTTTTTCTTGTTTGACTGTCCAATGTTACATTTCCCATATGCATAGGTTAACTTATAGACATCATCTATCTTCGTAGTTTTTCTATAAAATACCTTATGTATTGTTTTGTAGGCGACACGATTTTCTCTATTTCTCGACAAGTTTTTTATTTTATCGAGGATTTTCAATTTACATAATAAGTGTTCACTGATAATGATCTTCATTTTTAATTCTTAGGTAAATTAATTCCGACGTGAGATCTCTTATGAATCCACATGCAGTTGGTGGGAGTGTTATTTTTTTCATAGATCAATCAAGAGATTGTTGATTTTACTAGTACACGAAAGCAAGTTAGGAGAAAAAGTTTTTGGTTTCCGAAATAGACTTTATACAAACTATCATTTCACACCACGAGAACAATAATACATGTTATTGTTCACCAAAGTGATGTATAGGTATATATTAATCATAATTTTGATACATTGTAAATTTGTTAAATCTTTTGTTTAATTATTTAGTTAAATCTTTTTTCTAATTTAGTTATTACTTAGTTATGTATTCAATATATATAATGTTATTATTTTCTGTAATTGGGTGTTATACCTGTTGAAAATAAAGAACTTATTATTATTATTATTATTATTATAAAATGGAATAAAATATCGCAAAGCTGGTAGTAAGGCTACCTCACTTAGACTTTCTCACATATTTTCCTTGGCACATTCCGATCGACCAAAAGCGCAGGACTTCGTATTGTTAAAATGCAGTGTGCGAGGTGTTCTCGCTCATTCTACTAAGAATAGTAATAGATTTCCTACATAGTTACCCACTTATATAACCAGTTTAAGTTTAATTTGATTAATTTCGGTTTTCGGAATAAATTCCAGTTCAAAATTCATAGTTTTCTAAACAAAATGGTGAATGCGCTGGTTTTGTTTTTCAATAAAAGTTAACTGATTAGTCAGGTTGTATTTCTTATTGAATAAATTGAGAGTATACTAAGTTTCCTTTGTAAAACGACAATTATGATATAGTTTCACTTGCAAATATTTTTTGTCTGCAGATATTATTCATTTTTAGCAAATGAACAATTGAATTCATGACACAACTACCCATTGGAATTTAATTCATGATGTTCAATGAATAATAGTTTACAAGTAATTTGAAGGAAATGAGGAATTGTGGAAAAGTTTTCAGTGAATATTGAATCGTTTTTCATTTCATTAATTACGAAATGAAAAAATGCATCAAGTTCAACACTGAAAAAATACAACGATTCGTTAAACAATTCTGAAACAATGATTCAGGTTCAAATCTACCCCATCGTTTATTTTTTATTATAAGGTATCAGTATTGCATTAGACCTATAATATCTTGAAATCTATCACTATGTTTCTAATTTTCAATATATTTTGTTGAAATGTATCAACTGTTTCATTTCAATAAAATAAATAAGTGGGCAGAGACAGCGATATATTGGAAATGGGAAATTTGGGTTAAAGAAAAAGCGTGTCGCTAGTTTTTTCATTAAAATAAAACTTTGGAATAATCTACAGGTTGTTTCAAATATTTAAGAAAGTATATTGAAACATTGATATTGGTCAGCGGTCATATTGAAATTTTCCTTCGTATCGTTTCAACTCATACAATTATCACAACTGATACAGAATATTATATAAAACATCAATTCTACCTCGAAGGTTCGAAGGGGGCGAAGATTCTAGTATGAAAGTTATATTTTCGGACAAGAAATTAGGTACATTTAATAATAATAATAATAATAATAATAATAATAATAATAAACGTCTCTATTGTCACACATATTGTGCTACATAAGAAGAGGCGAGATTTAGAAAGTAAATGAAAATAAAGTAGAAAAAAAATAGATATTAACACAAACATAAGAAATGAACGAAAGAAGTATGTTACAAACATACTTAATTATAATAATAAGAGTAATAAGAAAATATGTGCTAAAGAGAAAAAAAACATAAATACATCAAAAATTACAGAGAAACAATGCAAATATACATTTACAATTCAAATATACGTGAATGCGCCGTCATAATCCTCAACACGCACACGTACACACAACCATACTGCAATTATTATATTCTATATACTATCATATGTTATTATACGTTCTTATATATTTATATTTATTTATATCTTATTTTATTATTTTATCTTATTATATGTAAAATTTGTGTGTTTGGTTTTGTGTTTTGCGAGTTGAATTGAGTATTTGTTTTTATTCTACTTCTCAGATCATTCTCTTCTATATCTTCTGAAATTTTTTGTGCATACAATATTTTTTTAAGTAAAACATTTTTTACTCCAAAATAACACTTTTCTTGTTCAATCAAGCGGAGACTCCAATTCATTAAATTAATGTTTTATTTAATGTTCAACGTTTCATATCGTCCTATATAGTGAGATAATGTTTGATGCATTTAGTATAGACTGATGTTTTACTTAAGCATTAATATTTAATATTCATAGATACTAGTTATCATCTTTTTAAGCATGAACCATGCAGTCAATAGTTTTACTAACTCGAATTGAATTGTCGCCTACCTCTTGGTGAAACATGATCAAATAATAATTCAAAATATACACTCGGCTTAATAAATCACATTCGTAAAACATCAAGCCAAGAATTTAAGTTAAACTAGTTTTACTTAAATATAGAAACATTATACTTACTGAATATTAAACTCAACTTAATCAGGATGATCAATTTCACAAAAGGCTATATATATATATATATATATATATATAGCCTTTATGTATATATATATATATATATATATATATATATATATATATATATATATATATATATATATATATATATATATATATATATATATATAGGGTGTTTTTAGGTATAGAACTTCAAATTGCAATAAGACAACGATGGATCATTCCATTGACAAGAATTTTTTTTTATTCGAAAGATAATCTTGTGGCATTACATTTTAAATATGATTTCTGGCATATGACCGCCACGGCTGGCTCGGATGTAGTCCAATCTTTCATTTCATTCAATCATTTGTGGCCGTATATCGGCAATAACACGGCGAATATTGTCAACCAAATGGTCAAGCGTTTGTGGCTTATCCGCATAGAACAGTTACTTTACATAGCCCCACAGAAAGTAAATCTTTAGCGGTTTTAAATTTCAGTAGATTAAAGCGGTGTTAAATCACAAGATCTTGGAGGCCAATTTACAGGTCCAAAACATGAAATTAGGCGGTCACCAAACGTGTCTTTCAATAAATCGATTGTGGGACGAGCTGTGTGACATGTTGCGCCATCTTGTTGAAACCACATCTCATGGACATCATGGTTGTTCAATTCAGGAATGAAAAAGTTAGTAATCATGGCTCTATACCGATCACCATTGACTGTAACGTTCTGGCCATCATCGTTTTTGAAGAAGTACGGACCAATGATTCCACCAGCCCATAAAGCGCACCAAACAATCAGTTTTTCTGGGTGTAACGGTGTTTTGACATACACTTGAGGATTATCATTCCAAATGCGTCAGTTTTGTTTGTTGACGTAGCCATTCAACCAGAATTGCTACGTCGATAAAATGGACGTAGTGCGCGTTACGTATTCCGCACAGAACCATTATTTTCGAAATAAAATTGCACTATTTACAAGCGTTGTTCAGGCGTGAGTCTATTCATGATGAATTGCCAAACCAAACTGAGAATAAATCACTTCTCAGCTGTTAAATCGGTCGCCATCTTCAACAGTAATGCCAACTTGAAGTTCTATATCTCTAAAAAATACACCCGTTATTATCTTATCGATCGTTTTGCCGACACAATGTCTATCCAAAGAAAACGATACATGTGACCAAATATTCTATGCTTTCGATCTAGGAACGACTCAATCTGCTGTAAGTTATGCGTGAATCGATGGTCTTGTAATATGATTTAGTAGAAAATTTCTGAAACACAAAGTCTAAACTTTCACAAATCCTACCTCATAGTATACCTCATTTTATCAAGATAAATAAACATCGATATCAGTATTTGAGTTTTGTTTCAATTTTCGTCGTTTTTCGAAATTTAAAACAATCTTCAATCTTCAAACGACGGATATTAGAGCAAATGACTTGCCTACTTCATAACCGAGCTATCATCTACGCTCCACATGACTTGTAGAATCATCCTCAGACGAACCAATATCATTAATTTCGTCAAATTACTGTTATTAGACGCCAGTACTTTCACGTATTCAAATTGATATCGCCTCTAGGAGATCACTCTACGATCCAACTCACTTTTGTTTGCACCTTTAGACGGAACAAGGCCCCTTTTTTCTGAGCTCAATTTTCGAGATGATATGCCGGATTGTGAGTGTTGTAAAGAGCATAAGGAGATTGCTTAGCGAGTTAACAACCTGATGAAATAATGGTCGACTACTAGATTAGTTAGTAGCAGAAAATGAATAGTCGGGCTATTGGTTTTGTAATATTTCGTACCAGTCATGTGGGATGGATGGTATTATTGGCGTATCGCTCGACTTGACAGCCGGGTAATATCCATGATTTTACTACGAATAACGTGTGAGTAGGTTTTGTCTGAATAACTTCAATGTTTCGGTGTTACTTCTTGTTAGATATCGAAAACAATTTTTCCGTCATATACCTACTAGTATTTACTTAGTGTTCATATCGGGTTCCACTTCTTTTAAAATTGTATAATACTTCAGTGCTCAGGTATATAAATTAGATGTTTACTTTGATATAGGATTAGTTTTCATTTTCTGAAAAATTCATTATCACGTTTTGGTATTGTTGATAGGTTAGGATGGTTAGTTAGAAGGGAAGTACACAATTTGAAAATAGATTAACATAAATTTGTGAGTTATGTGTGATCAAGCAAAACATCTGGAATTATATTCGTTGAGAATTTCGTATTCCTCGAAATGTTCGAAATTATGTTTTCTCGTATGTGAAGTTCAGATATTCACTGGTTTGTCAATGAAGATAATTGAATGTTTGCTGGTCTCTTGATGTCTATTAAAAAACACTTGGCTTAGTTTCACAAAATCTGCTTCATCTGCTTCGAGAATTCAAGGGTTCGTTATACGCAATGGCAAATATTTCAATCACTCCTCAACATTTATGAGACTATTTAAGGCCTTATCAGTTGCTAGTTTGATTATGGCAGCATGATCTGGCATCCTGTTCATACTTGTCCATATTGAGGCCTTATGGAGAAGGTTTTTGAAATTCTTAGTTTGGAGGGAGGATAAAGTTAATCCACAGAAAGGAGTTGAATCATGACGAATTATTCAATCGATATAGTTTAATCTCATTGCAGGATAGGAGAGAAACTTTATCACTCAAATTCTTGCACAAATTACTGCAAAGTAGTAATGATTGTCCTGCTCTTTTGTCTGCTTTGAGATTTCGTGTTCCTAGGCTAAATTTTCGTAACACAGAATCATTCCACCTAGAAACCCTAAAGACCAACTCGCTAATACAATCTTCCATTTGCTTTGTGCAATCAACATTTAATACAGTTTCTAACGAACATTCACTTTGACTCAATTGCAGTTTTTAATAGAAATTACGTGAACAAGTCAGATTGACTAAAATGAATTGAATTAGATTTAGATCTTTGTCATATTTCATTTTATTTTATTATTTAGTTATCAGTTACTTTCACAGGTTTTTTTAAATTTTAGATTGACTTCTTTGTTATATTCCATATCATTTCATTCATTTAGTTATTGTTCAGCTTCATATTAATGATTTCTGTAATTGGGTTATATACGTGTTGAAAAAAAAAACTTTCCTGATTTATTCACTGGTATAATCCCGAAAAATCTCATTGGAAACATCAGAGAACTAGAACTCAGCGAACATCTGTAGTTATAGGGAACTTATAGAAATGTAAATATTATAGAATATATGTTATACAATTCATTATTATTATTATTTTTATAAAATTGTATCAATTGCTTGGAATTTGCTGGGATATTTTTCTCTCAGATGAAAAAATGGATTTTCAGTTTATTGTTTGAAAATGGCGTAACACCCTGAAACAATTGTGAACCAATTAAAATAATTTCGTAAAACTAAGACAAGTGTGTGCATTCAACATATTCACTGGTTTGGTCTAAGTAGTAGGTGGTAATATTTACTACTCTGAGCTTATTTTCTATGATTGGAGGTTTTATTATAACTACTTATTTTTTATATATTTTTTTTAGTTTTTATTTATTATAACACCCACTCAATATTTAAACTTACATTCGATTACATTTAAGAATGAACAAATGATTCGTTACTTTTATGCGTGTTCTGTTCAATTTTTAAATAATTCAGGATAAAAATATTCCCAATTTCTTACAACCTCCGGAAAATATCTGCAGCACCAAACGAACGTTCATTTTCCAAAATATCACTAGACATGAAAACTCTGCTTCAATAATGTTGATAGATATAAATATCTCTACTTTGCAGTACAATGTAGTGTATGAAAGACATCCTGTCATTCAAAATCTAACCTTATGGAAATCACTTAAGTTCTCTTATACCAATTAGAAATATATGACTGCTAAAACAAACCACTATGAATTAATGATTAAAAAGGCCGGTAATTGGAGAAAATGAATATTCATAATGAAACACTAATTTAAATTTGCTCATATATATATATATATATATATATATATATATATATATATATATATATATATATATATATATATATATATATATATCAGAAGATTACGTCTATTTTCTGTGCAAAAAGCCTTGAATCTTATGTTTCGAAAATTTATACACGCCAAGAAAATTCAACAAAAATTAACTCATATAATAAAATAATATAAAAACAGAATTACAATTTCTACTGGTGATTGAGGAGGAATAATTATCAAATTGACCATAACTAATTATAATTCAAGCAATAAATGATTTCATTGTTTTTCTTAGGCAGCTCATTTATTTTGGGAACCAAATCCGACGACTGAATATAATAATAATAACATTAATAATACATTTATGCCCTACAGATATACATCCAATTACAGAGAAAAAATAACAAATTGTACACAAATAATAATAAATAAAAATGAACGAGAAATAAAACAAAAAAGAGAGTATAAGCGAATATATACAACGAAAAAATTAAATTAAACAAAATTTAAATAGTATTGAACAATAACCAGATAACTAAAAATAAAATAAAATATTGTCTATTACAAAATTACGTATGGTCAGCAGAAGTAGACCATATAGTAACGAAATAACTATATTTGATGAATAAAAATTAAATTAAAATCGATTGCGTAATAATATATAGTAAACAAATGAAACAACTAATATTAAAATAATATTTATAACTGAGTCATATGTAGACAACAGAAGTTTTACATTTTCCATTTTACATTTGATTTCGTTGATATCATAAACTAGAATATCATCCTTATCTGGCCATTTTTTACTTTGAGTTTCTCATCAACCTTTTCAATGACTATCTTTTTTTCACATTTATTGTGACACGAACTACACCCTCTAGTAGCTTTTGTTGAAATACCCAGCTTTCTGTTAAGATTTTATAAACAAACCTTGACATCTTGTGAGGATGATTCTATGAAGGCAGCTCTATTCTACAACTTTTGGTCGAATATTTCAAATAAAATATTAAAAAACGCAAATAGTCGTATACAGGAGGCCGGTCGGCAATCGGTGCCTTTACGTAATATCCGACCCGAGGATCCTGATTCCGACCAGGCAGTCTCACCTTGTAACAGTGGAAAAATAGTGGAAATTGACATTCCAATTACAAAGAATCTATTGAAGTTAGCCTCGGTCGCTTAAAGTTTTATTATACAGAGATAGCGTTTAGAATATATAACTGAATACCAAACACTTAAAAAAAAACCTCTCAAATAAAAAATTAACATCATCTACAAAGTGCAAAATTCCTGTTATCGACCAATTGGTAATTGGTAAATTGCCATTGGTCGGTAATTGGTTGGTTGCCATAAACCATTGGGAATGATGCTCATATTTTTGCCGTTCATTATTATTTAATCGATAAATCCAGGAAAATATGTAATTTTTGCATACATGTTGAAATTTCAAGGTCTTAATGAATCATTAAAGCATTTGAAATGGAAAAACTCATAACTTATCACAGTATTCTTCGAAAAAAATTCAGATATTTGTTTTCACTAATTTATGTTTGTTCGAGTTCAATATAATATGAATACGAACGCTTTCGTACATTTTGTTGAATTGACCGGCTTTCCGTTAACATATGAAAGAGAAGTCTTGGTATGTGACATATGATGAGTGATTTTATTAAATGCTTTCTATTCCACATTTTTTAGTCGAAATTTTGAATGTTTTAAAGTAAAAAACCAAAATGGTCGGATACAGGAGACTGGTCAGAAACCGGTGCCTTTACGTTACTCATTTTCATTCTTATTTCAGTTGAAAATTTGAAGATATTGAGTAAACTCCAGAACTGTTTCATTTCCAAGAAGTAAATTTCCACTACGTATTAGATTTCATGCATTTGTAATCTTTACTGCCAATGATATTATAGAAACAAAATTCTCTCTTTATTTTTTTTATATTCACTTGTAGTTCGACTTTCAAATTTGTCCGACATGGTATATAATGAACGGAACTCTTTCAAAACGCACATTATGTGGGCATGTAACTTCCATGACCTTCCCAATGAGCTAACCGCAAGCAGCAGTTTCTTTATCGCACTACCATGAGATCTCGCATCAGCATCATTACTTTCTCCCACTCAAAGATTTCAACCTGATGTCGTTAAATATTACGAAATTAAATTAGTCGAGAAAGAATAACGTCTCCAGCAATGTTTCACAACAGTTACACCCACTCGGAGATGCGTAGCAAGATGTCTTTCTCTAGAGCAGCCTCAGGAAAATATTAACAGCTACTGAAACGGTGTTGAAGTGGATCCATAAACGTGCCTCTGCGGCTATAGCAATGCCGCCTTAACACTAGAAAGATGAGAGGAGGTCGTTTGACCCATTTTGAAGTTTATCGTTCAATAATTTCGAAAATACATATTTCTACTACATCTTATAGTGAGTCGTGATGAAAGAGCTCAAATTTCATTGAACAAATGACTTCATTTTTATGTCATCATCGAATTAATGAATAAAAAAGATTTTTACCTACAAATACGGCGACGGCTGACGGGTCATTTGTTCCATGTGAGATTTATTGATAGAACATAAAATTGCGGATAAATCGTAGTAACTATTCATATAATTTTGCTTTTCTGTGGTTGGTATTCGAAATATTTATTTTGAAGCTCCATCTCCACTACAGCTTTATTGGTGTGAGAGGTGTTATTTCGTGGTTTCACTATCTTCACCTGAAGGGGTAGCAGACGGCGAAGATGTGGAAAATGGACATGATTTCCAAAAAAGCCAAACACTTTCGAACCAAGCTCATCAAGCAATGTCGCAAAGAGTGATAATACTCGTATAATATTGGGTAAACATAAATTATCTTTCTGTATCGATACTTGAAATATGTATTCATTTCCTATAAACCAGCATAAAAGCAGCGGCAAAGCGAATATGGCCGATACTAATGCTTTATAATACAGTTTTCATATAAATTCAATGGACGATGAATCTACTCTGTGAAGGATTGTATTTATCGGAAAATCCGATAAATACAATCTTCTCAATGACCAGTTAGACCTAAACCACTCCCAGCTGTTAAACCTCTGATAATTTGGAAACCCCCCCTTTATGACAGAATTTAAGGTGTATTAGGATTTCTAAGTAGATAACTTCCCCTTCTTCCTATATTGAGTACACAGGTGCATTTAGCAAACATTAGTTAAAAGACTTTTTAAAAAGATAAGTTAATGAAGAAAAATGAAACGATTATCATTTTCTTCATCTGTTGATTGAACGATTTCTTTTTTTCTATATTCTTTGTTCTGAATGTATTCGTTGATATTGGAAAAATTATATAATAGGAGATATAAGATACAATTGCCATTCTGCAAAGCATAGATTACCCCTGACACATTACGTAGCGAAAAATTCAATATCGTACTATTTACATGTGAATATGGTATAATTGTCGATTTTTACTATCTCTCGAAAATAGAAACAAGTATAAAGTGTATTTGGTAATTCAATGTTAACATTGTCTTCAATGAGTCATATTATTTCTACCAACGCAACATTTTTACATCTTGCGATGGTCTTAGTTTAATTATACTTCAGGGTATATTCGATAATATGCGCAAATGCCTCTAAATATCAAAAAATATTTCGTGGAAAAAATAATTCAGAAATATTGAGAAAAGTTCGAAACATTATACTGCATATGCAAATCTGATTCAAAGTAATATGTTATATGACCATTAACAGATAAGGGGGTTAAATGCAGGCGTATTGAAACAACTCTACCTCATACTTGGAATTGTTATGATCTTGAATGGAAGTTCTGAGTAAAAGGAAAACTTACTTGGGTGAAGTTTTTCATATAATATGAATCAATAAAAACATTTTGATTGAAAGCATTGAGCAGTTTGTGTCTGATTAACGACAAAACTTATAATAACTACGTGTTTCTGAGAATTTTTTAATTTCTTAAAAGAAATGGTATTATACAATTATCATTTGAGCGAAGAATTTTCTGACATTGACAATGTTTATTTAATTTAACAATAATATGTTGCGAAAATATTGGAAAAGAATTATCGCATAAGTTATAACATCACATCTAGAAAGTGTTTTCAACAATATCAATAATGTTCTTACAATTTGCATCAAAATGAGAGAGATACATGTGTGAGATATACTTTTCACTTTTGATGTGATCTTTCTTCCAAAACACCTACAAGAATCCATAAAAACATTTTTGTCTTTTCTAATCGCGGATCTAGCATAGTATAATTTAATGAAGAAATTTCTCTTTCGATCTAAATTGACCAAAAAATCAGGCTTAGAGTTGATGATTCCAATCTTCAAACATATAACCCAAAATTTCATTTTGTTGAAATAAATTCAGCACTAGTCGTTTCATTAGATCATAATTCATAATGTCATTCTGTGCATAAATCCATGAATATATTGTTAGAAGAAAAAATATTGTTCTCATAAGTTTTTTCTATTGATTATAATATTCAACCAACGAAGTTCATCATAAAATATTATAATTTTACCTTATTTTCCTTAAATAGAGGCAATCAGTATTCAACAAGCTCATTTTACTGAAATATGAACCAAAATCCCAGTAACATGTGTTCTCTTGAACAAATTACTGAATATTTACAGTTATTCTGCCGTGTCATAATAATTTCAATTTAAATACGTAGTGGGAGGCTTGAATTATTTATGTACTGTCAAATTTAGTTAAACAGAGTACATTTGCCTATTAAAATATGTTTCTTCTTATTCGTTTCTACTAATAATTTGAACAAAAACAAATATTTTATGATGAAACTAATGATCGATTTTTTGATGAATTTGATGAATCGAAAGTTTTGTCAAAAATCGATCAGATCAATCAGTCTCCCCCCCCACACCTCATCGACATCTATAAACGAACGAATTAAGTTTGAAGCTAGTGAAACACTATCGAATTCATAATTAAGACGATACTTCATTAGGTACGTTGATTTTCGAATATTTTTTTCAAAAAACAACATTGAAATAAACATACACGCGGTTATACAACTTGAAATAAGCAAACCCCTTTTTTCAAGAGTAAAAAATGGATTAGATATGTAAATAGCAGTCCTGGTGAGATTGGAATCGAATAATGAGAAATATATAATATATGACTCAAGCGATGAGTACAGCATGAAATTAAACTACTTAAAAAAACATTCCACGTAACTTTATCTGGTAAATTTAATATTAACAACCTTCCCAACGAATATCTGGTATAAACGTGTTAAAAACGCGAATTCATTTGCATTTTGTATCGAAACCGATGCACGAGTGTAATTTATTTAGAAAATAAGTGCATTAAGGACGTGTGAAACGATTTCAGACGAGAAATTAAAACAAAAATGTGGCCGCTGATTCATGAAATGAACTAATAATGACAACCTTCAGTAATTTCTCTCACACATCGATTTCGCCACTGCGTTATGGTTATGAATGAGTGAACTATTATGCGCAATGTTTCATAAATGGAAATTTCAAAGTAGAACTTGCAAAGTTCTCCAATCATGGTCAATTACCACGTGCAAAATGTGTACGCTTGATTCTAGTTATGAATGAAGGTGTGAGAACAGATAATTGACGAGACGTTTGTATTGATAACTGGATATCATTGTCGACCTTGAACTCCATTCTGGTATTTATAATACCTGGTAGCTATGTGGACACTACAGTGGCATGCATCTATACTGTCTTAGGAAGTGAAATTGTAACAGTTCGTTTACTACTCGAATGTATACAATATGCGGAAAAAAGTCAAGGGATATTTCCATGTTCTTTGGTCATTTTCGAAGAATTCTTTCGTTTCTATATCTAGAACCTACCTATATCTACATTCTTAATTTGCAATAATTTGTTGAAATGATCAACTGCTGCGTAGATGCAAACTTTGAAAGTTCACATTATGGACTTAAGAACATTATGCACATTGAGAAAATTGACTCCTGAGATTTCACTGATTTATACTCCGGTTTAAATCCGGCAAACTGAACAGGCGGGGTCCATTAGGAACAATCCAAATAATAGAATATATTTATTAGTTTCACAAATTTGTACAAATGAAAATGAAGTAAGTCAAATACAAATAGAAAAAAATTTTTTAGTGGAGACAATAAACCCTAAACTCCTCAACAGTGTATGGTACACATTGCATTAGTAGTTCATGAACCTCTCTTTTGAAGCCTTTATGACTGGAGATAGCTTGTAGACGTTTGGGCAAAGCATTGAACAGCCTGATATCCACGAATTCCGCGCCCTTCTCACGAAGTGAGGATGAATGTACTGGAACAAAATATGGGAACACTTGTCTGGTACTCTTATTATTCTTATATTTCTGAAAGTAATATGCTTGTTCTTGTGGGAAAATATCAGCAATTTGCAAATATGAAGTCCAAAGACAGTGAGTATACAATGATTTCTGAAATGACGACGACAAGACTGTCTGTAATCGAGTTTGAATAAAGTTCTTAAATTCCATTTTTGGCATATGAATATACTACCAAAGTGAATAGAACTTCCCCATAATTGTATTCCATATGACAATATCGACTGATAATTAGGAAAATAAATTACCTTCAGGATATGTAAGTCAACCTGGTCCCTTAGCATATACAGAGTGTAACGAATTGAGTTTAGCCTCTTTCGAAGACTCATGATATGTTTATCCTATTTCAGGTGTTTATCTATAGTAATACCCAGGAAATTCACATGATCCTTCACAGTTATTTTGTTTTCAGAACTACCAATATATTTCGGATAATCACTCGTGGATCTATCAGTACAAAAAAAGATACTCTCCATCTTCGAAAAATTCACCATCAATTTGTTGTGGAGAACCATTTGGTCACTTTTTCAGTTATAAACATTGCAGAAGACAATTCAGATTTAATGGTTTTGGAATTGGAGCTGATCCACACCAAATGTTCCAAAGAAAACTGTTGGATGGAAAAATTATTTTCTTAAAAAAGAACATGAGAAGTTGAGGAAAGAAAAAAATAAGAAGCAGGAGAGAGAGTTTACAAAATGAAAAAATGAAACTGAAGAAAGAACAAAAATCAAATAGTTAAACGTAAACTTTATGAAATGAGTTCAAGCTCAGAGGACTCTGAAAGAGATGAAATTATACAATATGAAGAAAGTGATAACGCTTCTGATTTTGAGGACCAAATTGTGAATAAAGATAAAAGTGATAGCATGGAACTCCAAGGACTAGGAAAAGGGGTCCTTGTTAAATACTCGACAAAAAAATCTGTTGAACATTTCATTGGACAAATCATCGACCTGAATATAAATGATTATTTTGTAAAATTCACAAAATTCCTCAATGGAAAATTTTTTTGGCCTGAAAAGGAGGACAGTGATATCGAGAGATGAGATATAATAAAAGTTTTACCTGAATCTACTTTGGACAGACGAGAGAAAATTGATTTTGGAATCGACTTCAATGGGTATAATATCTAATATTTAATAGTGTTGGCCTTTACTTGATGTAAATCCATTATAATTGAATATAAACTTAAATTCAAACATTTGAACTTATGATTTACACTTTATTGACTACATAGTAGTAACATGACGCGTTTCGTCGTTACAAACGACTTCTTCAGATGCTTACAGAATAAATGAGAGGTAATAATAAAAACTTGTCTAAGAATCACTGACTGAACAATTCTTTATTCGACTAGTTTCGCCTTTTACAGCATTATCAAGAATGAATACATATTACAAAGACAACCTATAAATATTTTGCAGATCTGTTCGGGCCACCTTGAATTTCGTCATAGAGGTGGGGGTTTCCAAATTATCAGAGATTTAACAGCGGGGAATGGTTTAGGACTAACTGGTCATTAAGAAGATAGTATTTATCGGATTTTTGAAGTTTAATTATTTCCATGGCTTCCAGGTAGTTCATTTTAATTCCTTTTTGACAGTAATGAAGTATCTTAGGTTTAAAACAACTTGAGATCTTATGTCTTGTCGACTCTAGATGTTCCCGAAAAGCAGATAGTCCGTTTTTTACGTGTTCTTTTAGCCTAGTTTCGAAACATCTTCCGGTCTGGCCAACATATGACGACTTACATTCTTCACAGTCCAATCTATAAATTGCAGACTTCTTCATTGGCTCGGATTCGGTCAATTTGTTATTAAAGATCATTGTAATATATATCAGATCAAAAATATCAAAACGGCAAAAAATCAGCCTTAAAGTGTCAATTACTGGTGCGGTCACTATATCATATGAACTTTATCAAGAAAAGTTTTGGTTGCATAATTTTGTGTTGAAGCCTACAAGTCATCTTCATGTCATTGTTATTTTGTTATTTATATCTGATATTTCAGTCGTGACATTGGTTGGATATTTTGGGGAGCGTTGGCAAGAAATTGTGATTTGCGTAATTTGTCGTTTTTTCAACAAAGCTGTGACTACAGGGCTCAAAACATAGTTCATTACAAATCTGACGTGTCGTTTTCCGGCCGTTTCAGAACATTTACCACTACATAAGATAACAAAGTATTCGACCCATATTTACTTTCACAAGTTTTTCAATTCAAAAAGGTTAATTGAGAAACTAAAAATAGGCGCATTTTCATATCTCATACCATCAGCAATGTGATTCAATACAAATTGCCTCAAGTACAACTTACAAACACATACAACATAGAATTGGGAAGTATTGACCAATCACTCGACCAACATTGAATTGATTCAATCATTGCAAGGAAGCAATAAATAAGTGAATTGTTATTCTGTCAGTGTGAATTTCGAATTGTCAATTTTATTAAATCGTTGCAAATTCAGTAACTACATTTTCCAACACATGGAATGAGAATCAGTTCAAAAAAGGATATGATTCCATATACCGCGATACTCTATTAAATCATGAAAGAATTATGCATAATGAAACATTTTTCAACAGACATTGACAAGCGACAAAACGTCAGGAATAAAATTCATGTCATATCCCTCTGATATCAAATCTGAACTGAGCTCAGGGAAGAACTAACACCAATCCTTTCCATTTCCAATATTGTTTTGGAGAAGAACATCATGCAATAGAAATTTCATAAAAAGGACCTACATATCATCATACTCGACTCTTGCAATATTTTGTCGCACCGCACCATTGATAAGAATGTCAATGACAATAACTCACACCACGTTCTAAACCTCTAAATACGCATCAACAAGATTTTTGCTGTAGTAAAAAAGGTAATTGAACATGAAATAATGCCAATTTATCGATACTGTCAATATTCTTGAGTCAGCTGCTGCCTGCAAAGCTGAAAGACATGTATAAAAAGACATAAAACATGCAATGTTTTGTCAATATTGAAGATTTCTGATAGTGTTCTATCTCATCCACTCATTGACTTTTCAATATTTGTATTCCATTTGAATTTTGTCCGGAATTTTAATCAATCGATCGGAAGTTATGTGCGTACATATATTGAGACGATTCTTTTTTATATACCTATATATGTATATATATATATATATATATATATATATATATATATATATATATATATATATATATATATATATATATATATATATATATATATATATATATATAGTATATACTGAGACACTTAATCGAAATATTTCAAATAACTCTCAGGGAGCTGTCTAAACAAATGTCAACGAACGAACCCCTATCACTTTCGAAAGTCAAAATTAAGTGCGCTTCGAAAACATTTGTTGACAACATTTGTTTAGATAGCTCCCTGAGAATTTCATTTGAAATATTTCGATTAAGAGTAACAGTATTTACTAGTATGAATGATTTGTGAATCCCGAAGCTAGGTATCTTTTTTCCAGCCCGCCTGGAGCAATTCTTATGCATTACATATTTTAATGAAATGTTGTGTTTGAATGAAATGCCTGCAAAGCCACTATGTACTCTCACTAATGTTGTCAGTAGGGATCTGAAATGCTGAAAAGAGTTTATTCGTCTTTTCTTCGATAAGCTCACGTGATTAGTTCACGAAATAATGTTCATTCGGATATCGTACCTGGGGGGAGTTTTGAAAGTCATCGATTCTCATTTGATGATTAAATAAGACTGATTATTCATAATAATGATGAAACAATTGTATCTTATTATCATTCAACAAGTTCGATGCTTTTTTGAAGAAAAAAGCTCTCCCGAAAGTGATGGATAGCCCCCTGAGAGTTTTGTTTGAAATATTTCCATATTTCGAATTAAGAGTCTGAGTATTTACTGAAATGAATTATTTTTGAATTTTAAAACTGTATAAAGGGTGTTTTGTTTAGAGGTATAGAACTTTAAATTGCAATAAAACAACGATGGATCATTCGATTGACAAGAATTTTTTTTATTCGAAAGATAATCTTGTGGCATTACATTTTAAATATGATTTCTGGCATATGACCGCCACGGCTGGCTCGGATGTAGACCAATCTGGACGTCCAATTTTCGATGACTGTTTCCAACATTTGTGGCCGTATATCGGCAATAACACGGCGAATATTGTCTTTCAAATGGTCAAACGTTTGTGGCTTATCCGCATAAACCAGTGACTTTACATAGCCCCACAGAAAGTAGTCAAGAGGTGTTAAATCACAAGATCTTGGAAGCCAATTCACAGGTTTAAAACGTGAAATTAGGCGGTCACCAAACGTGTCATTCGATAAATCGATTGTGGCACGAGCTGTGTGACATGTTGCGCGGTCTTGTTGAATCCACAGCTCCTGGACATCATGCTTGTTCAATTCAGGAATGAAAAAGTTAGTATTCATGGCTCTATACCGATCACAATTGACTGTAACGTTCTGGCCATCATCGTTTTTGAAGAAGTACGGACCAATGATTCCACCAGCCCATAAAGCGCTCCAAACAGACAGTTTTTCTGGATGTAGCGGTGTTTTGACACACTTGAGGATGATCTTCACTCCAAATGCGGCAGTTTTGTTTGTTGACGTAGCCATTCAACCAGAAGTGCGCTTCATCACTTAACAAAATTCGCTTATGAAAGTCATCGAAAATTGGACGTTCAGATTGGACTACATACATCGGAGCCAGCCGTGACGGTCATATGCCAGAAATCATATTTAAAATGTAATTCCACAAGATTATCTTTCGAATGAAAAAAAATCTTGCTAATCGAATGATCCATCGTTATTTTATTGCAATTTGAATTTCTAGACCTCTAAAAAAACACCCGTTAAAAACACCTCTATAAAAAACACACATAAGACAATGGAAAGAAACAAATTGAATAATAGTACACCTGTTTTCTGCTGTTGCCACCAGTGCTACGAAGATCGAATGATACGATAGTAATCTGTCTAGATATCTAGATCTATTTTATCTGGTGAACATGTCGTTATCATTTGTTATACGTAACAATAAAAATTCGGAATAATATTTTTGCCGATTTCGAAATGTAATATACCGCTATAAATTCAGCGGCGTTGGAAACTGCAATAACTATCCTGCAATATTTATGGCAATGTACATGTTAATAGAACGTGTGAAGAGTTGCTGTTTTCATTTCTTGTTTCATTTCCAGTAAATTATGACTAGGATTTGTAAACATGTTTTCCTATTTTTGAATCGCGCATACTACACTCTCGACTGCACCGGACTCGAATACGAGTTCTGACGCGGATTTACCGCATATTTCACTTCTTGCTCGACATTTTTGCGTTTCCGATATCAGGCAGATATTTTACAACCGACAGAAATTCTCTATTTCTGTTGAAAGAGGTCTTCACTTTCGTAATTCATATTGCTATATCACTACATAGTATAAAGCAAAGTGGCCCTTTTTCTGTCCCTTTGTCCCTTTGTACGCTTTAATCTTTGAAACTACGCAACGGATTTTGATGCGGTTTTTTTTAATAGATAGAGTGATTCAAGAGGAAGGTTTATATGTATAATACCATACACTAAATAGTGGAGAAGTACTGTTATTTTTGAGATTTCTAATGTGATGTCGTAAATAATTACATTTTTTCCGCTTACATTGCAAACGCAGGCTGAACCCTACGAGTTTTATCAAAATAATGTACTAAGTATTGTACACATTGAAAAGGTCTACAGAAAAGTCCGTGATGGTATATGTCTATCTCTTATGGATAACCCACAATAACTTTTTTTGTCATTTACTTTTTGCGACAGATAATGGCTAATTTTCGAAGCGATTTTAACCCATACAGCATTAATCCTTAACCAATTAAATAATACCTTGAATACATTGTTCATTTAATATAGATATATATGGCCCTTTACACCGTATGATTTAAGTGAATATTTTCGAAGATATTACAGATTTAAAAATTGCGGGGCATAGCGTTTGCGGCGGTACCGGCCGGCCGCCCGGTGCGGCAAAAGTGTGCGTGCCTATAAATAGCGCGCCTATAGCACTTTGAATTTAGCAGCGAACGGACGCGTTTATTATATTGGAGCTCTCCAGCGAGGAATAGCAATACTTCACTACATAGTATAAAACAAAGTTGCTTTCTCTGTCCCTATATCCCCATGTATGCTTAAATCTTTAAAACTACGCAAAGGATTTTGATGTGGTGTTCTTTAGTAGATACAGTGATTGAAGAGGAAGGTTTATATGTATAAGAGCATCCATGAAATAGTGGACAAATAATGTTATTTTTGAGGTTTCTAATGTGATGTCGTAAATAATTACATTTTTTCGCTAACATTGCAAACGAAGGCTGAACCCTACGAGTTTTATCAAAATAATGTACTAAGTATTGTACACATTGAAAAGGTCTACAGAAAAGTCCGTGATGGTATATGTCTATCTCTTATGGATATACCACAATATAAAAAATTTTTTCTCATTTACTTTTTACAAATAATGGCTAATTTTCGAAGCGAATTTAACATTACGAATTTAACGAATACAACATTAATCCTTATCCAATTAAATACCTTAAATACATTGTAGATTTTATATAGATTTATATGGCCCTTAACAGCATTTGATTTAAATGAATATTTTCGAAGATATTACAGATTTACAGAGAAAGCGACTTATATATTATATATAGTCTTATATAATAAGTACCTATATATATATATATATATATATATATATATATATATATATATATATATATATATATATATATATATATATATATAATTATAATAATTTATATGGCAAAACAACGTTGGCCGGGTCAGCTAGTATATATATATATATATATATATATATATATATATATATATATATATATATATATATATATATATATATATATAATTCGTTCAGTTTTCTTGTGCTTTGCTTAATAACATAAGTGTGAAGGTTTCTTGGGAATGAGCACAGTTTAAAATTGATGGAATAATTGTTTATTCTACAAATGTTTCGGCTCTAGGCATTTTTCAAGAAAATACTTACTAGTATTTATAGAATGACACTGCAATTTGATATAATTGAACTGGATTAGAACTGTCTCTTGACGTTCGATTCAATCACAAAATAAAGATTAATCATTGAAAAATGATAACTCTGATATGTATCTTATGTGAAGATTTGTTTATCTGTTACTTATAAGTTTTTACGGGTAGACTATTTTGTTTGAATGTCAAAATATGTAAATTCGGTTATTCTCATTAATTGAATTTCTTGAATTGAGAATACATGAAATGTCAAATTTGTCGCAACATTTTTTTTCGCCGATATGATTCTTCTGTGCATTTTTGTTCGTTATTCTTGAATAATTTCATTCACTTTAAATCTCAAGATGAAACACGTCCTCCAAAACCACGCCATGCGTTATTTATGGAAGAAGTGTAAAAAGTCTATTTTCTAATTATTGTGTACTGTTTTTGTATGAATTCAACATTTTGGAATAGATTATATGAGTTCTTTAGGGTCTTTGTATTCTTTTGTATAAATTCAATGTTTTTGAACTTATTATATCAGTTCAAAAAGATCTTCAGGGTGCCTAGTCATCAGTACATTTTTCTATTTCAGTGTTAATTTGAATTACTCGTCATTCTCATTAGTGAATTATTTTTTATATTTCTTCAATTTTTTGCAGGCATACGAGCTTTCAACATTGACTGGAACTCAAGTGATGCTACTTGTCGCATCAGAAACGGGTCACGTGTACACTTTTGCGACCCGGAAACTGCAACCGATGATCACTAGCGAAGCTGGTAAGGCCCTTATACAGACCTGTCTCAATTCTCCGGATCCACCGGCTGGTGCGGGTTCCGGAGATCAGCGCATGTCAGCCACGGGTTTCGAAGAGACGGAGCTAACTTACAATATCAGCGACGAGGACTCCAAAGTAAGACAAATGGTTTACGGGTCACCGCACACGCATGCGCACGCGCATTCTTTATCTCAAGGTCACTATTCGCACCTAGAACAAACACACTTAGGTTTAGGTGGTTCCCCTCAGCACGGGGGCTATTCGCAGGCTTGTCCGAGTCCGCTACCACCCTCACATCAGGGTTACGGACATCCCCAACATCCGCATTCCCATTCTCATCTAGCCCATTCGCACTCACAGCGGTAGATTTTCGTGCGTTCGTACCCCATATTGGGGATGGAATTAGTCATCATTCTTGTTGTATATTTTAATTGTTATATCTTCGGTTATTTCAATGTGAAAATTTTTCCGTTCTTCCATTCGAGATGTCAGGCAACGAGTTCTATGAGGGCAAATTTTTAACATATTTAGATGTAGCAAAGCTGCTTAACATTTTAGACATCTGCTGTTTCTTCTCGGAAATTGATATATTTATGAAGAGCTAAACAACTCATTGACGTAATTATCAATTCAATGAGCTCAAGCGAAAGCAAAAATATAAAATAAGGATTATACGAGTATATGAAGAAAATTGATGAAGTGGAAAATACTCTAATATTTTTCAGTTACGAACTAAAATTACTACAACGAAGTCCTTATTTTATATTACACTTCTATTTGATTGGCTGTTTCGATTTTTATAATGCAAGGAGAATGTACTTAACTTTTCTCTATATTTTTATAGTTTTGAGAATGACGGGAGTAGCTGCTATTGATATAGTTGAAAATAAAAGAAGTAATAATACAAAATTTTCTCACAAATGGAGTGCTGCAAACAAGATATTTTTGCGTACTAATATTTATGAGTTCATTTATATCACTGGTATTTGCAACTAAATCACCATATATGTATCATTTAATTTAAATATATCAATTCAAATATTTTGAGAAAATATTAAAATTGCTTCACTGGAAAATTCATATTGTTTTCTACCATTAAAGCTAGTTTAGGAAATCAAACTTGAAAACATAAATAATAAATCCTGAAAAAACCTACTCAAATTTCAATATAATTTTCGCAATTACAATATTAGCAATTGTGAATATTACTTTCGAAATATAAATAAGTATATATTTTCTCAAAACATTCTTTCAACTCTGTATGTGAAAAACCGTTGTAAGTACATATTTTCGTAATATTTACAAAGATAAAAACAAAATTTCACCAACGCCTCCCTGTTACTCCCACTTTCTCGTGGTTTCTGCATCTATAGTTTCATAGTTACGTCATTGAACAAACTGCTTGATATTCAACAAAACAAAGAGCTATCTGTGAGAATTCGATGGTAATAATTATTTTTTCAAGGCAATATATAGGTACTTTTAATAATTAATAATTTTAATTTTAATATGAATCTGAACTGAATACAAATATCAGTCTCATTTCAAGTAATCAGTCTCTGAACTCGATTGTTTCAAAGGACTATTCAAGATACGAATACACCAAGTCAATGACTTCGAATAAATATTAAAACATTATTAGGTTTTTAATGCAATATTACAAGAGTAAAATAAACTAATCAAGTTTTAAATATTGCATGTGCTTTTCTGGCACTTCTTGCGTTTCAGATATTATATGGTGTATATCTGATATATTGAGTCTGTAACTGAAGATAATCTTCTATATCGTCTCATTTGTATACCTTCTTTGCAATATACCGAATAACCAGTCATGGTAAAAGCTTCCGTGAACCTATTTCGATCTGAATAAATCTTCTTATTCAATCAAGTACGTGAAATATTTGCTTCGTAACTACAAGTCAAACAGAAAATATATTATAAAATTGAAAATTAACACACTTGACTTAAGTTTCACTGAATATATTAAAAACTCTGCATATGTTTCGGGTGGTTGAGCCATTATCAAGAGTATACAATATTACTATCTTGATAATGGGTTAACCACCCAAACATATGTAGACTTTTTAATATATTCAGTGAAACTTGAGTCAATTGTGTTAAGTTTTAAATTTATAGTTTTTAATATAATGTTTCACCAAGAGATGAGCGAAACCTCCGTGTCATTTACAAAATATACCATGAACATAATAAGTTTGTACAAAAGAAATCCTCCCTATTTTTTCTAAAATACAGAGTACTGAAAATTTGATTTGTATTCTATAAAATTCTCTTTTCACATATCAATTAGTTATCTTATATTGTTTCTCTCATATACTGAGCAACTTATTCAACTAATCAAAGAAACAGAAGTGGGCAGAAATAAAATTTTTCAATCTAGAATGCGATGTTTATACGACATTTACTTCTCAAAAATATAAATGAATAAAAACTCATATTTTCATTACTTATCAGTAATAGTTGTAGAATTCAAAAAACAATAGTGTTTGATGATAATATTTGATGATACTGGTGAAAAATATGTTTCATGTTTAATTTTACTTGTTTTGTAACAGTGACGCAGTTGTGATTTGCTCTTTTCAATTAAGTTTAACTAGACTTTATGAAAGTAGTGGTAAAT
This sequence comes from Henosepilachna vigintioctopunctata, assembly GCA_030704895.1. NCBI lineage: Eukaryota > Metazoa > Arthropoda > Insecta > Coleoptera > Coccinellidae > Henosepilachna > Henosepilachna vigintioctopunctata. The sequence goes on along the minus strand of JARQZJ010000064.1, from coordinate 6,144,983 downwards.
TATTAATGGTCAAATTCAGAAATTATAGAATTCAACATAGTTTTTCGAACTCGTTAAAAGATGCTTGTAATCATTGCTCTAAGTTATAATAAATAAGTCTATTATAATAAATAACATGTGAGTAAAACTATTCACTAACGTATTCCACTTCTAAGAGTCCTGAAAATCTTGACCATACAAAATAAATAATTTTTAAGTAAGAAATGTAATCATATTTTCAAAGCTGATTATTATATTTTTGGACATAATTCGACCAGGTGTCCCACAAACAGTCATTTGACATTGTTTTTATGAAGAATCTTGAATAATTGAAATTTTTGAGCGTTTAAGAATTTTGAGTTATAAGAATACTGGCTAATTAGTTCTGAGATAAAAATTAAAGACTTTTTCTTAACCAATTACATACTAAATGCAATTTTCAACAGGCGGAAAAAAATTATAAATTATCAACTTACCTTCAGTTTCTCGCCATCATTACATTCTCCGTTATCAGTTTGTTAATTTAGAGCGCCTTTGTTGGAAAATTTTAAAACTAACTCACTACTGTGACCTGAATGCGAACCTGTTTCCCTCTTTCGAAGACATCGATACGTGAACCATCATCGTCTTCATCCCTATTTTAGTAGTCATGTGTTTAAAGTATGTATAGATACAAAAGTATATAAGAATATTTAATAGTGTTGGCGTTTACTTGATGTAAATCCATTATAATTGAATATAAACTTAAATTCAAACACTTGAACTTATGATTTACACTTCATTCACTACATAGCATGACGCGTTTCGTCGTTACAAACGACTTCTTCAGATGCTTACAGAACAATGTAAGAATTATTCTGTAAGCATCTGAAGAAGTCGTTTGTAACGACGAAATGCGTCATGCTATGTAGTGAATAAAGTGTATATCATAAGTTCAAGTGTTTGAATTTAAGTTTATATTCAAGTATATAAGAATGTTAGTCGAGAAAACGAATGATCAGTTCAGTTCTTGAAAATGTGGTAATGCCCCGAAACAATCGTCAAGCTACTTCAATTTTACTCAATATAATTTTTGTAGAAGCAAACCAAGTGTTTTCTTTTCAATGTATCTCTAAATTTTATGGATATACTTAAAAAAATTATTTTTCTTCCAATAATGCTTAGAGTCCTTCAAATCTTTTTTTCCGTTGCTTCTTGTCCTGTGTTCTTTAAATATTTTTTATGACGAATTAGACATCTAAATCTAAAGATCAAACAAATGTATTGTCTTATAGGCAAGAGATCCAAATTGAACATTCGAAATAAATTACTTATCTATAAATCAATCATCAAACCGATATGGACATACAGTATCCAATTCTGGGGTTGCGCTAAGGAGTCAAACATTAAAATCATCCAAAGATTACAATCAAAAATATTACGCTCAATAATTAGCGAACCTTTGTACTTATCCAACCTCACCATCCATGATGATTTAAAAGTTCCATATGTCACCACTGAGATACGAAACCTCTCAAGAATATACCACCAGAAACTGGAAGGACATAAAAACCAACTAATAAATCAACTCACTGAAAATCCATTCAACCTACGGAGACTAAAACGGACCTGGCCAAACGACTCAATTTAAAGCTTTAATAATCAAGTATTACATTTCAACACTTCTTCAAAGACACAACATATATCACATTTACTTAATACGTCTTTCTATAAAGTAGATTGTTAATCTCAATATATGCTAAAAAAAAGAATTACACTCAAATCAATATAATAAATAAGTATTAAATTAAATTAAACTCTTGGCTTAATGTTTCACGATTTATTTAACAATATGAATAGTCAACATATTTCGAGCGTTAGCTCATTTTCAAGAGTAAAACACTATAAGGAACGTACAACAAATTTATATCTATACAATGGATGTGAGTAGGGAGGATAATTGAAATTCTACTTGTTCATTTACGATTTCTTCTTTTTTCTTCCAAGAACTGCTTATTTCAATCGCTTCCAAAAGGTCAAAACGTTTCCCTTTATTACTTGCGTGTAGCATTCGGTTTTCTCAATGTGTATGAAGTGTTTAGAGTTGATGCCATGTTCTGAAAATCCGGTTTTATTAACATTATACAATATTTGTTTAATGTTAATAATACTTTAATTAATTACTAAATTTAATTACTAAATAATCAAATTAATAATTGAATACTTTATATATTATTGTATATATTATTATTATAATATATTATAATAATAATATATACAATATTTGTATAATGTTAATAAAATCGGATCTTCAGAACATTGCATTAACTCTAACCACTTCATAGACTTTGAGAAAACCGAATGCCTACACGCAGGTAATAAAGGGAAACGTTTAGACCTTTTGGAAGCAATTGAGATAAGCAGTTCTTGGAAGAAAAAGGAAGAAATCGTAAATGAACAAGTAGATTTTCAATTATCCTTCCTACTCACATTCATCGTATAAATATAAATTTGTTGTACGTTCCTTATAGTAGTTTACTCTTGAAAATGAGCTAACGCTCGAAACATGTTGACTATCCATATTGTTAAATAAATCGTGAAATATTAAAACAAGAGCTTAATTTAATTTAATATTCAATTATGTGTCACCAAGAGTTGAGCGAGAATTCAATATCAGTCAATAATAAATAAGGACCAAAAAAATACAGTAGGTACATTTCAATCTGTTATCTGAGATGTATGTATTATTTACATATTATGCTGTATGTGACAGGATGATTTTCAATTTTTTGGCTTAAGAGCAATATTATATGTCTACTTAGAGAAAAAATTTATCAATTTTATTGATAAATTTTTAATTTTTTTATATTTTTTTATATTATTCGTCAACTCAAATTCAGAAATAACACAATACAAAATTTCATCAATTTATACTTTGGAGGTTGTGTTTCATTATAAACAACTATCAATTATTATTAACGGTGGAATCAGTTGAGTTTTTATAACAAGTTATTTTGATTGGCCGAATATAATTTTTGATAATATGAAGACTCTCTCAACTCCGTATATAATTATCGTCTCTTGTGGTTAGTTCGGTTTTTATTCGAAAAAAAAAATTAATGAAGTTCGGCATGGTATGAGAAAAAGGAATTCTCTAAAACAATACAGAAGGATCAGATCGGATTTGATTCCGAGTTCGAAATCAATCTCCGCTCATTTATGCTGTGTGAGGTCTACTCCGAACGTTGGAGATGAATTATTCAACTAGCCGGTCGTCATTGTAAGCTTTATATGAGGTGCAAGTTCTTTCGCCGACACGCCAAGTGTCGTCCGGCCTCATATCGCCCCGCTAGATCTCTCTGATGTGCTATGGCGAACCGAAACCGGCTGAATTTACAATCGTAGGGAGAAACGTTCAAATAGTATATCGGCCTTTGCCTCTCTCCGGCCGTACAAACGACCTGATCGATAATAACTCCGATGGTAATGCTCGAGACTCCTATTTCAAGAAATGAAAAAAAAGCTCTAATCTACCTTCGAAGTTTCCAAAGTGAATGCAATTTACAGGAATATCATGAACTCGCAGCGACGGCAGTTCATTGCTTGCGCGTAACTTCAAATGTTCACCAAATCGATGCGATGTTGCATTGCACGCTTACGTGAATTCTGTTTTAGATTTTCTGGAAAATTATATGCATTTGGTATTCTGTTCAAGACCATCATTGCCTATAACTCTCAACTCGTGGCATTTTAGGCAGTTCATTGCTTTCGCATAACTTCAAATGTTCACCAAATCGATGCGATGTTGTATTGCACGGTTACGTGAATTCAGTTTTAGATTTTCTAGAAAATTATATGCATTTAGTATTTTGTTCAAGACCATTGTTGCCTGTAACTCTCAACTCGTGGCATTTTAATGAAATTTTATTCAATTACAACTAGTTGTCATGTTTTCATAGAAAAGTTAGTCTCGGTGTAATGAGTATACGAAAATGGTACGAATTTTTTCGGAACATTAACCTAAATAGAAAAATTCACTAGAATTTTCGCAATATATTTTCTGCCGAAATGCAACAAACTAAAAGTTTGAAAATGTGGTGGATCAAAACAAGTATTCTTCCAGGAAAAATACACTATGCGTCTTAAACAGTGATGGGTTTCGTAGACCGAAACTTTAATCTGAATGATACGAGAGACTACGCCAGAAACACATCAACGAATTATTCCTTGAATAATTTGTAGAAACGAAATGAGAAAGAACGGCGAAATATTTTCATAAATCACCAGAGAAGGTTTTCGTAGATCCGACGGCAGATACTGCACTTTTCGGTCTACAACCAATCAAAGTATTGATCGGTTGTGATAATTGCAATCAGTAATACTTCAGCAACCATTATTTGCATTATTTCCTTGTCGAAAAAAACCACCTATTCCTAGAAATTTCTTCAAAATGCATTATGTCTACGTTTTCATCGGAGGTTCACTAGGAAATTTGCGTAGAAAACCAATTTTATGATATTTTTGTATAATCTCAAAAATTCAAGTACAAAATCATTAGCTTTCGTTGATGTTAGATAAGGTTCTATAAAATAATTCAATCATGAATATTTGCCATGTATTTCAGTTGAAATTCGGTTGGACTCTTGGGTTAAGTAAGGTCATTTGTGTTGAGATTACAAGCCGAATAACCACTCGGTATCGTTGTTACACTGAATAAGTCTTAATGTGAATACCCTAACTGAAAAAAAGAAGTGTACAGAATCATCGGAGAACATGATCAACATACTCATCCCTATCATATTCCAATAAAAACAAAAATTTTTTCATGTTCGTACAGATTTGCCGATCCCTTCGAGAGAAAATCTCTGGAAGATTTGTGATCTCTTCAAGATTCAATATTCTGGTGAATATCTGAATCTAACCAATGAACGTTATTATCGCTGTGCTGACCCTACTATAAATACTATTTATATTTTACTATAAACAAATTACAGCAAACCTGCATTAAATATTGGAATAAAATTAATTGCAATTTCAAGATAGAAACTAAAAAATTTCAAAAGACAAATGTGAAAATATCTCGTAGGTTGTTCATCGCTACATTTCCATTACTGCATTTTTCGAATGGAAGAGAAATTCTTATGAGTGTAATAAATAACAATAATAGAAGTTGAGAAAAACCTCGAAAATATGGACAAATGGTATATATAAAACAATATTTAAAATTTTCTCATAATTTTAATACAAATACGCATGACGACGTTTCGGCGTACTACTTCTTTATCAAATGCTGGATTAATACTCGGTATTAACAATCAGTATTAATCAGTATTTAACACAAAAATAATCAGTATTAATCCAGCATTTGATAAAGAAGTAGTACATCGAAACGTCGTCATGCGTATTTGCATTGAAATTATGAGAAAATTTTAAATATTGTTTCATTATGGATATTAATTTTCTCCAAGTATCGGTCACATCAATCATCAAATGGTATATAATTCAAAAAATCCAAGAGATTTTTGATTTAAAGCTTTGTGAAATGGGTTAAGTCTGTGTGAGATGCATACATAGAAATAACTATTTTGGGCGCTTAGTGCACATGTGTCAGAAAATAGAGATATTACTTCACTGTGGAATTTTCTCGTTTCATTCTCACTCAAAAGGCTATTTATCTTGTCTCCCTATTATAATGAATCATAAGAAACACTTATTGATTTCCTTTCACACTTCCTTCGATATGATACTCCATCTTTCGTGAAAACTTCATGAACTTTACCTTTTATAACCAATATTTGTTTTATATTTATACCTAAAAACACGAAACTAAATGTTTACATCCAAATAGTTTTTAATTATCTAATTCTTAGTAATGCATCTAGCACTTCTCTCAGTGGGACTGGCCTCCTTTTTTATGAAAAATTTCCTAAGAAATATGATTAGTTTTTTCTACGAAATTGTGTTGAAACCAAATTGTAAGAGCTAATTCACTCAGGTGTGAAATATATTTATGATCATATTTTTGAATTCGAATCAGTTCCTATGAAGGATAATAATAATAAAGATAAGAGCGTTGATCTGAGAGGTACAGATAAATTGGGAATTTTTGCGAAATACAGAGTTCAATCTTTTTTTTCAATCGAGTTCGAAATAATTTTGTTCAATTGGAAACACACTTCTTGAAAGCATATGCTGTATTGAATGTTTGAATAAATGAAAAAAATATCTGCTAATCACCGAATGACATCATCCTTCAAGGAACTATGTTTAAAAACATTTCGGCGAATAGGTCACGTAATACATGTTCAAACAGCCAGCTCAGAATTCTTTATTTTTTCTAACATTCTTGCGACTTCAATTTTTAATGAATGTCCTGGTATTTTCTTCGATATTTCATTATGTACCAAAAACGATATGTGTAGGGTGATTTTTTAAGCTTAGTTTTTTTTAAATCGAATAAAACACTCAATTTGCATCATATATTCAAAATTGTTATTGAAATTGATAACCTGGCCTTTGCCATTCACATTTTAAAGATAACTTCATGTAAATGTTGTCCGCGGCCTCGTATCAAATGGTCTATTCGGAAGTCCAATTTGACACATGCCCAATTGCTGAGAACGGCGACGAATTGACATTTCACGATCCTCTTCAACAATGTACGCTACGATGCGACGCAAGGGTACAAACAACAAAGTAAACTTGGTGCGAAATTTGGTGATAACAGCGCAAATTGTTGATTCACCAGATCGATTATGACGACCATAATATAGTCGTAACAAACGATACACATTTTTCACAGAGCTCGAATTTTGATAGTAAATTTCAACAATTTGCAATCGTTGTTCGTTTGTAAGTCTTTCAATGATGAAATGGCAGATTACACTGAAAACTTTTCACTTTAACAGATGACGTTTGGATGCCATTACCAACCAGTGCCGCCAACCTGAAAAACTCTTTCATGTGTGTGTAAACATTTTATGTATCTACTCATGTGTCTACCTACCCACGTTCTTATACATATTTCATTTTCATATAATAATGATAATAATAATACTGTATTTATTCTCCAAAGCACTGCATTTCTTACAATGACAAAAAACATACCAAAGAAAATACAATGAGTAGAGGTATAGGTCAAAATTGAATTGAATTATCTATTAGATATACAATGTGAATCCCTCAAATTGCATGGTTCTCAATTTATAATGAAGTCATAGAAATCTTTCTTAATACTAGAGGAAACATTTTTATCCCTGAGCTTGTTAGGCAACCTGTTTCAAAGCTGGATACCCATATATAAAACAGCCTTTTCTGTTTGAGCTACATTATGCCTTATTTACGTGAAAACTCCTTAAACCCCCGATAATTTCCCTCACTGCATACTTTTGTAGAACGAAAATTTGTTCAGCTTTTGATGCATTTCTCCAAAATATATTTCAAAACTCAAAATTGATTGAAAATTTAAAAAATACACTGTTCTATGAACCTCCAGTGAAACTTAGTACCTCAGTACTTTTATTGCACATATATTAGATGTTAATTTCTTTGACAGATTTGCTATGTAGTAGTGAATTTGAAATGTTTGTCTAAAAACTCTCCTAAGATCTTTGTATCTTGTTTGAACTTCATTTTATTTTCTTTAACAATATATTCCTTTGACGATTTGCTGTGACTCTATATGACTCAAACATCATGCATTCAGTTTTCGTAGCATTTAGCACTAGGCAGTTCTCTGCGCAACACTTTTCTACAACATCAATTGCATGAGACACATGGTGGGTAAAGTCATTTTCATGAGTAACAACTATGTTTGTATCATCAGCATGCATAGAAACGAACCCCTTGGTTCCCGAGAAAGCATCCGGTGAATCATTTACATATAAACCAAAGATAAGTGGACCCAGAATGCTTCCCTGTGGGATACCCCTATCGTTTAACAAATCCTTCGACATATATTCCATATTTCCTTGAGCTATACAAACTCTTTGCTTCCTATTTGAGAGATATGATTTAATTAGTTCGAGTTGATTGTCTTTTATTCCATTCCGATTTATAACTGTATAACTATATATATATATATATATATATATATATATATATATATATATATATATATATATATATATATAAAATATATATATAAATATATGTATATGTATTTGACAAAATATTTTGTGAACCAGGATAATGATAAACTCTAACATTTACTCCCCACTTTTTACCATAAGTAAATGATGCATTAAAATCATTTATACTCGATACAAAACTTTACCCTTTGGATAAGTATATCGAGAATTGAGTCATATCTAGTCACAAATATAGTCGTCCATTGCAAGCGAGTATTTACTTTCATTTTGTTTTCGTACAATTAAATGCCAGCTACTGGAATCCTGATCTACCAATCATTTACTTAAGTTATCACGACCATAAGCGATATATCAACCAATCGAATTGACTATTCCAGTTTTGTGATTCTCATACCAGTCGTTACGAATATATGTAATAATTAGAGGAGAGGGAAAATGGTAGGATTTGGCCACTGCAATTTGATTGGAAAAATATTCTGTAAAGCAATCATAATTAAAAGAGGATTGATAAAACTGTGATTTAAATTGAAAATGTAAATTCGAGAAAATTGAAAACACTTATCTTAGATACATTTTGAGGTAAATTATTATTCTCTTAATTTTTTGCATAATTGTAGAATGATATGTGAACTATGTTGATATTTATGTTTTGATAAAGTTGATCGATTTGTTATTATAAATAGAATTGATAATGAAATTGACATTATTTGATGACTCAATGTTATCTAATAACAACAAATTATATTTTCATAGATGATTTGTCAAGTGAAAAAATGTATAGTTAAGATAGGATTCACAAATTGCTTACTTTTCGATCAATTCGAAATCAGTATGAGAAATTACTTCATTCTATGTTTATATATATATATATATATATATATATATATATATATATATATATATATATATATATATATATATATATATATATATATATATATATATCATATATTTTATCATTTATAGACCAACAAACTTATATTAAATTAAATTAAACTCTAGGCTTAATGTTTCACGATTATTGTGAATAATAGTGAAACATTAAGCCAAGTTTTATTTAATTTAATATTTTATTATGTTTCACCAAGAGTTCAGCGAGAATTCAATCTCAAATTTATAATAAGCTGCAAAGTAAAATCAACGAATGATTGTACTGAGAATCTAAATAATTCAAAGAAATATGCAACGAGTCTTGACAGAAAATTTTTGAAAAATTGATAGTAAAAAATCATTTAAATGTGAGCAATTGAGAATAATAGAAAAAATCGAAAAATATTCAGATATGTTGACTAATTTTCTGAACTGCAAAACATACCTAAGACATCGCAATTCAACTGGAAACGATATATTGTATTTAATTAGATAAAACTGAAACAATCAGAATGTTGAATTTAATTTGTTCACGTTTTTCTCATTTTTCAATTCAATATAGAATTTATTGCATTTCTTAAAATCGGAGGGTAGATATGTCATCTACTAAATATAAATTTTTGTAGATTCTTTCAATAAATTTTGAATATGAGTGCATTGACTGCATTTTCACAAAACTACCATTACTGGAGAATTTAACTGCGTATTAAAATAGGTATAATTTCAAGGTGTGTCGACAATAGAGTAACATACACAATTCAACCTATTAGTTACTTCTCATTGTGACAATAATTTAATTGATATTAATTTATGCCAACCTACTTATCGAAAAGGAAGTTGTGTCTAACATAAAAAAATAACAATTGTTTCAGTTCTGCATTATGCTAATTTATTTTTCAGACCATAATGCCTCTAATATTTCTCATTATTTCCTTTATGAAATGGTAATTTCTGATCTATCTCAACCCATAATTGTAATGATGAATTAGTATTTCAGTCAGTCCAGTTTTCTTAATTAGTTGATATATAGTTGTGTAATATGTATACTCTGCAAGTCCTATTTTATGCTACGAAACTGTTATTAGGTCATATAACTCCTCTTGCAGGTATCAGCTGAAAATTACTACGCCAACTGCAGGAGGTTAAGCAATCCTGCTTTATTTATTTCATATCAAGCTATGTATTATAGAAAACGAAACCCATATCAAGTCGATATTTGTACTAGTTTCTCAAAAAACGCACGGGATTTTCATGTTTAACGTTATTGCATAGATTTTCTTCATGTCATCTATTCGTGTTATTGAAAAAGAATTGATAGTTCATACATTTTTTTGATAATTTCTTATGCAATTCGTTGAGAAAGATTCACAAGTTGATTCTACTATTTCTGTGGAATGATTCATGTGTTTTAAACTGGGAGAGAGTTTCTTTATCTATAGGGATAACTCTCGTTAGAATTCGAAATCGATATCACAATAGTCAAGGTAATGAAAATCTCATAATCTGGCCTTTTTAGCCAATTCAGACACTTTTTCTGATACATCTATTTATTTCCTTTATTTTGTATATGTTTACGGAATTGTACAAATATAAATTTTCAATTCGGTGCATTGTTTCGTCCATATTGAATTTTCTAGGCAAGCAGCTTTTTCTAACTGTTTGAGTGGAACATCCATAAAAACGTCAGCTTCCTTTCATTCCACTGAAGAAAACAGTTCGTTATGTTCCACAGCAATATTACTTCATAGATTGGAAAATCTCAGAAATAAAAATTGTAAAACTGTCGTAGACAAATTGAAAATATCCTTGTTATCATTAATTTTTTCGATTTCTCATTAAGGCATTTTTAAATTATTGAACGAGTTGAATGTGAACTTACACAAGGATATATACTTTCTAGTTGTTTATTGATAAAGAAGTAGTACTTCGAAATGCGTCATGCGTATTTTTATTAAATTATGAGAAAATTCTAAGTATTGTTTTATTATAGATACTTTCCTTTAAACTCATTACTAAGCCAATATTCATTAATTTGGAGAAGCAGTACTTAATGTGCTTAAGACATTAGAAACCAATTATCACTAATCGATTGACCGATACTTAATGAAAATCTTAATACATAATTTCAATGAGAATAAGTAGTTTTTTGATTTTCACTATCATTAAGTCAAACATAACAATGTGGTTTCGCCAACATAGTGGCTATATAGTGTAGTTTATTATCATCTACATTTGATGAAGCCAGTGTGTGGGCGAAACAATATTGTATGTTTGACTTAATTATAGTGAAAATCAAAAAATGCTTAGTTTTATTTAATTTATTAACCAGGTATCGTTCAACCATCCGTAAAAAAAAAGTGGATATTCAATAAATAGTTCACATAGTTTCCAGAACTAAAATTATTCTTCATGCTTCAAAACTTCATAAATTCGTAAAATGGATCTATCTGTCTTCAATTGTTTGAAATTATTAGAATTATTTTAGACTTAAATTCAAGACTTAATACCTCAATATACTACTTTATGATATCAAAAGTAGTAAAGGAAAATCATATGACATAAATAAATATTTCATCACAATGAAAAGTTTTAGACATAGAAATATATATTTCCTTTATGTATTCCAACATCTTGAAAATAATATAATAAATTCACGTTTAATCAATTAAATCGTGAAAAAACATTTTCAATACATTTTACAGATAAATTGCTAGGCATCATAAATGTAGTCGGCGGCTTGTTCTTTGCAAAATATTTTTCCAATAGTATTTCTAATGCATAAACTTGGTATATTCATTCATTCAACTTATCGAAATGTTGACGGAATATTGGCCAATCTCTCAGTGAAACATTGTTTGACATATTGAATAGAAAACACAAGGGCTAGTTTCACAAAATTATTTCAATTGCTTGACAATTGTTATTCCATTCAATAGATGAAGCTTTTTTCAGCCTGAAACAATTGTCAAGAAATCAATATAGTTTAGTGAAACTATATTGTTTTTTATTCAATATATTGATCGAAATTTTGTTTCGACAATCCTGTTCGATTTAATACTGATAGTTTTAATACAAACTTGGTATACTTATCCATTGAGTGAATTAATCAAAATGTTTTTTGAACAACCCTGTTCGAGTTTATACTGATATTTCTAATACATAGACCAGGTATATTCATCAATTAAATTAATCGAAAATTATGCATCGAACTCATTGCGGATAGCACCAGTATATCGATCTGAATATCAATGCAGCTTAGTGTATTCTTCATAAATTTGCCCATAACTTCAGCTAACTGTACACCTTCGTGCCTTTCCGGTTCCTACGAATTCGACACCACCGCTTTCCGGTGTTCCCGGATACGGAAATACGAATCGTGATCGGCAATTATTCGTCCAACTGTTTCCAGCGATATCTAAACATTTCTGAATGTGATACACGTCCATCAAATCACGTATGGTAATTTAGAAGACGTTTATGTAGATTTTGATTGCAAGATACCAAGACTACACGTGACCTTCATGACTATGGTAACTCGATGCGTTTGCGTGTGCCTGGACGGTGAACTCTAACTTAGATTTAGTTTGATTTTTTATTGTGTATATTTTTGCATAACATTTGTTGCAATTGTTATTTGGTTGGTATGTTTGTTTTTTTACTGGACGACTTTTCATATTTCTGTATAGTTGCCAAATTTTTTTGAATGCCTAGACGATTCGAAATAGACAAAATAGAGCAAAATAAAAGTTATGATTTAGAATGAATAATGCAAAAATTTAGATTAGATTCTCATTATCATATTACTTCAGTAGACATAGTGTAGGTACAAAAACGTATTTTAATGGACAAATACCAGAAATGTTTATAAACTAATAATGTAATAATTAATATTTGTGAAGAATTATTTTATAAAGAACGAATATGTTCTATATTGCAAATAATTTGAATTTTTACAAGAAGCAAAATTTGTGGAGATAACTTGTTAATAATCATTTGATAATTGAGATAATTTGTCAGTGTTCTATTTCGTCAATTTGGATGTTTTCGATGAATCAATGAAGTTTTGATAGTATGAATTACAAGAAAATTATTTTCATCCCTACAAAATTGAATGAAAACCCTTCAGAAATAAGAAAAGTCGATCCAGCTGGAAATGAAACCAAATTGAATTTGTCCGTTTGGGACTTTCAATAACAAGGTGAAATCAGGTTGTATCATATTTTCTGTTTATTCAGTTAGCTAAATGACATTAAATGAAAATCGAATGGAAAAGGAAAGATATTTAACGCCAGTATTCTGATCCTATAAAGAGGTTCCGTGATTTTCAAACACAAAAGACATCTACAACTTCATTTTTTATGATTTCTGGATAAACCTGTTGAAGAATTTCAAAAAATATTGAGTTGAGTATTGTTTATCTAATGGAATTATTGTTAAGATTGCGAAAAATTAGTTTAAATTATGAATTTTCGACATTATTGTTATTATCAAATACTAAATATTTCGTTTGGTGAGTTTGATTTTCATTGCGAATATTTATTGTGAATATATATCAAATTTTTTATAATGAAAATTTATGGAAATGAAGTATTTTCAAGAAGTTTTCTAAATAACATTCAACTAGAATCGAATGTAATCTATATAGGGTCGATAATTTTTGGATAATCATTTGTATATATCTTATCAGTAGAGAGTTCAACTTTCTATAAACAAATGTAAATTAATAAATTTTGTACAAAACAGATTTTATATTTAAATAATATTCAAATATTCCATAATAATTATATAGTTCGTTGATACAATAAAAGCGCACAGTTGTAATTGGCATTTCCTCAAAAATAGGTTATACATGTTTAATTAGTAGGACAAATTGGTTGACTAAAAAGATAAACACAATTAAAGCGGGGTTACTTTTGAAATCAAAGAACACAGTTTTCACAAAATGTGTTGCTTTATTTTCTTATACTTAATATTTGTTAGACTAAGCATTGCAGAACGAAATTTTATTGTTTTTATTGAGATTAGGATTACCCCGTGAATTTCTAGTCTTGTAAAATAGATGTCATATTGTAATACGTGCATCTCGTCAACCATTGAAACATTTCCAATACGTATTATGTGATTTGTAAGATATAAAGTTATAGGTAAGCTAAAACTTTTTTCTGTGTGCTTTGGACATCGACAAGAATGTATTTTAATTTTATTGAAAGCATGTTTTCATAAACGATATCCTTGGTTGTTATTTATTTTATTTTTATATGTTGTTAATTTGCAGTACGTATTGTCTTCAGAGCCAGACAAGATGCATGACGCATTATCTACACGTCGTTTCGAAATTTTGTCATAACAGTAACTTTATTAATTGAAAGAAATAGAAAACGTTGTGTAGATAATGCACGCTTGCATTTTCAATAATCGGCTGGTCTTGAAAGTATACACTGAGAAAGTGTCCTCAGTAAATGACGGACCATTTTATACTTACATCTCATTTTTAATTGATTGAATCTGACTGTATTAAGCCAATGTCGATATATTCCATCGATCTTGTTTCGTAAATGTGATAATAAACATGTTTTTAATGCATTTAGTCCCCTTTTATGATAACACTGTTCAGCCCATTAACAAATTTTATTTGCCGTTCTTATAATTCATATAAGCTACTTTCTGAATGAATGAATATGTCTCTTTCGAGCAGTAATTATCGTCGATGAATTCAATAAGAAATGCCAATCATTTCTCACGGCAATTAGAATAGAAATAATTGAAATGGTCGGAATAATAATCAAGGCGAGTTTGAATATATTTTTCGCTGACATTCAACGAATGAAAATGATTAATTACAAAAAAATTTTAACCCGTCTCAATTGAGATTGAGTTTTTTTGAATTACCGTGTAGAGTGACAAGTGACAAGTGTTGTGATATTTCGCAGTGATGGATTTTGTTCAAGGAGTAAAGGTGATATGATACTATTTTCTAGTCTAGCTAAAAATACTAAAGCATGGATAATTCATCCATAATACTATAACATCGAAAAAACTCCGGAAATATTGCTGGAGTTCTCTGATTGATGGTGAATCAACGAAGATGAGAATATCATAAAATAAGTACCATAATGAGAGTATATAAAGCCTTCATTCCTCTATGAATTCTTTTAATGATCATATAATATAAATACATAGACAGAAGTTAATTTCGATGATCGAATTCAAGAATTGTACTTGTCTTTTTTTTATTGATGCAGGTATTCAATTTCATAATTTCATTTCAATAAAATAACTGCATTGAAATCTCGGTTAATTATAGTTGGATATCTACATTAAATTTCGGAAGAATGTCGTATAGACTGAATTTGTCCTTCAATTCGCTTCAGTTATATGGAGAGAAAGTAAACAATAGTTTAATTGAATAATGCTAAAGCATGGATAATTCATCCCTAATACTATAACATCGAAAAAAACTCCGGCAATATTGCCGGAGTTCTCTGATTAAGGTGAAATCAACGAAGATAAAATATCAGAAAATGGGAAGTCAAATAAGTATGAAAATATATAGTCTTCACTCCTGTATGAATTCTTACTAATGATCATATAATATAAATACATAGACGGAAGTTAATATTTCGATGGTCGGATTCAAAAATTATCCCTTTATTTTTTTGATGCAGATTCAATTTCATCATTTTGATTTGAATAAAATAACTACCGGTCTCCATTCGTTACTGAACTCGGGTTCGAGTCCCGCTGAAGGCATGGGTGTTTGTGTTTGTCTATGATTTGAGAAATTTAAATAATGATATATTTTATTACCCATACATATGCTGGGTAATGTATATTGATTACGAGCCCATTGGCCGTTCGGAACCCGTGTTAAACTGTAAGTCCACTGAATTAAAAAATAAAATAAAATAACTGCATTGAATTCTGGTTAATTATAGTAGGATATCTACATTCAATTTTAGAAGAATGTTTTATAGAAGGTTTGATTTTGAATTTGTCGCTCAATTCGCTTCAGTAAACAAAAAATTTTAAAAAAAAATGATGAAATAAAAAGAAGAAAATTAAACAATATCAATTGCTGTACTTTACTTTAGTGCCCCTAAATTGTTATGTCAAAAGACCCATTGATTCAGAAATTGATAATCTTTCACCAATAACCCTCATAAAGATTCCATACTTCATTTCGACAGCACAGTTTTATTTTCAGTTATATTTTACGTTGTTACATAGTTAGTTTATAATGTTGGTACTTTGAACTGCTGGTACATATATTATATCCAACAATTCTCAAGAAGAGTAGTTTCAACTGAAGCACATCAGTACAAATACGTGAAATGTATATTGCAAAAAAATTAGAATGCTTCGTTAGATTTTTATTGCATTGGAACATATATATCAACTTTACAACATCGATTGTATTCATCTAGATTTTACTGTCATTGTATAGTTCATTGTTAGCTTGCACTTCAGTGGTGTATTTCAACTGAATATCTTTGATATGTAGTGATGCTGACTAAGCAAAATAATTTCTACATATTGAGTAGTTTTGAATGGAACAGTAAATGAAAACTGGAGTGAATACGTAAAAAAATCTAAGTTACTTGTACATTGCAAAGTAAGTAGTGCAATACAATTTATATACACGAATATAAAAATTAATGGGTTTTACCTGTTTCGTGAACTTCATCTTCTTCGGATTTTCTTGTGATGAAGTTCTGATGAATTCATTATGCATTATCGGTAAAAAAATGTGAGAACTTATATTAAACTAAAAAAAATAGAAGTTACTCGTACATTGCAAAGTAAGTACCTAGACCCGAAACTTGTGCAGTACAATTTAAATACAAGAATATAAAAATTAATGCTTTTTACATGTTTCTGTAACTTGTTCTTCTTCCGATGTTCTTATGATGAAGTTTTGTTAAATTCCTAATGCATCATCGATTGAAAAGATGTGAGAACTTATATTAAACAAGTTTTTCATAATATTTATTGGCCAGAAGATCAAGAATTGAACTACTCAATTAGTAAATTATGTAAATACTTCGAGTTCAAGTGCCCCGAAAATGCGATTTTAAAGAAACCAGTGCTATATAATCATGCCTACACATTCGATTAAACAAGTTTTATGTATGTGATTCACAGTTATTT
Organism: Henosepilachna vigintioctopunctata; assembly: GCA_030704895.1. Classification (NCBI taxonomy): domain Eukaryota; kingdom Metazoa; phylum Arthropoda; class Insecta; order Coleoptera; family Coccinellidae; genus Henosepilachna; species Henosepilachna vigintioctopunctata. The sequence continues at coordinate 6,127,917 of JARQZJ010000064.1, read as the reverse complement.
TCTGAAACAACCGTTTAATAACCTAATAACAACCTGCAAAAATCAAAAGTAATGAAAACCATTTATATAAAGGCGTCAATTTTGGAATATAATATTCCTTTCATTTAGTAACTATATCGAAATCTAGTGTTCAATCGAAGTTGAATATCGAAATAAATAGAAATTAATTTTCAAACGTATTCATTTCGTAATTTTTTTTTATCGATTTTCTGTAATTCTTGGTCCAGTTGATTCCATTCATTTGGTAATGTAACATTCATCGGCAAATTTTCAATGAATTGATAATGAATGTAAAATTAGGTTCTTAGGTTGAACCACGTAAAAAATTCATGAAACCTTCTGTTACGAAGTCATCTACAGGGGGTTGGTGAAATTGACTGACTGATAAGTGACTTGAATCTGCCCCTCCACTCGAAAATAATCGAAAGATGAAGACATTGATTGTATGTGGCCTCAATCAGCCTACTCAACACACTAAATATTAACTTGTCAATGAGAATGAAGTACTGTTCACTCTAAGAAGTGAGCAGTTGAGATCTCAAAGCTGAGTAATCCCTCTGGTTTTTTGTTTGTGGAGTAGGCCAATTGGGGACACACGCAATCATCAATCTTCCCACCTCCTGAAGATAGCTGTACAATAGAAGCTAAAACGTCGAGATTTCATCAATTTTTCAACTCGAAAACCTAGTTTTTCAAACCGTAAAATCTTTCAGAACACAGCACACACATATGTAGTAATGCGTCATATATACTCGTAAGTCGATTGAGTTAATAATAAAAACTAAGTGGAACTCCTGGATCGAGAAGAAAAGAATTGTTATTTACCTACCTTTTGGAATCGCCCATCTTTGACCTTCGTTCTCGAATAACACCTCCGTATTCTCATCTTATTTCAAATAAATGATTAATTTTTGTTTGCATAGGTGGGAATAATTATCATAATCAAGTGTTTCATTACTGTTTCTCATTGTTTCAATTAATTATATAACAGGTACTTCATCAATAAAACTCATGTTAGAATTGAATATTTATTTCATACAAGAATATTGTATTCTGAAAAGATAAATTAGACAAATCAAATTTCACACAATATTTTTGTTAACAACTAAGAAATGAAACGCAACAACAAATATATATTAATTTATTCGATTCATGAAGTTTTGTTCAGAAAACTTTGCAAGATCGAATAGAAATAGGTTTATTTTCAATGTTTAGCCTATTTAATATGAATAGCAAAAGCAATAAATATATTTTAAAAATTAATAATGAACCAAAACATAAAATACTTTTTCAAATTCGATAATTTATAGCTTTCATTTTATCAATCTAAAACTACTTTAGTACAAAGTTTCACAAAGAAATGTATAAATAATTTAAAGCTAAATATAACTACTCCGAATAAACATTAAAGAATATTATTAATAAGTACCTTAGAATAAGACAATATGCTAAGTTATATACAACTATTTTACATTCCTTAATATGAATGCATGAGTTAATTGATATGTTGCTAGATATCTGCTAATAACCTAACAAATTAAAGCCATGTGCAGCGACATTTTTGTGAAAATACAATGAATTTTAAAATTAATATGATACATCGATAGAGGATTTGGACTTCAAGTCAATTAAGTATAATTTATTTATATAAACTGCGTACCCTTTTGATTTTCAGCTTATTCCAATTGAATTAATTGATATTACATAAATCTGTTCGAATTCATATATATATATATATATATATATATATATTATATATATCAATATATATATATATATATATATAAGTCTATTTTATAATTCAATCAACTTTAACTCCACATTTAAATGCATTTAAAAATATGAATGATAATGGAATTAAGTTGGGTTCGCTAAAAACGATATAAGACTAGTTTTTCACTACACTATGAGTATTCTCTATCATCATTATCGATATTAATTAGGATTATGCTTACACTCAAATTAAAAAAAAATTCAATTTAAAGATTCTCTACCTCAGTTCAGTATAAATAAAACTAATAAAAAAAGTGCGTACATCTATTTCATGGCACATTGGAAATGTTCCTAAAATATTTAAAGTTTCTAAAAATCCTTATTCTATAATGATTAATTTTGTATACTTATAATTGTGTTTTCTTTATCGCTTTTTCTCTCACATGAGGTGGGACAGCAATGTCGTAGATATTAATAGAACATATTTGACAATATTCTAAATTAATCATCCTTGTTTCATACCCTATATACATTCTGGAATAAATTTCAAATTATCATTACATCTTAACTTTTTATTATTTAATATAAATATGGCACATTTGATGCTACTACTTTTAGATAGAAGATGCTTCTTTCTGCATTACAATATAAAATTTAAATTTATTAAAATTAAAATTTCAATTCATCGTTAATGAAATTTTGTTTGCAATTTGGGAAAACAATTTGACCTAGTTATAACGAAAATAGGAGTAATTTGATATATCCCTATTGAATTTTATTCCTTAAGATGGAAAGATTGAGAAATGAATTTCATTTCGAATCAATCAAAAAATGGAAAAATTCAATTAAACTTCGTCGAGCCATCGTTTTTTACCTTTTGTTAAGCATGTGCACAAAAAAATCGTTTCGATTTTATTTCCTGATTTTGATTTTTTGCCTCTATGAAAAATTCCGATAACTCATTCAAAAGCGTATTTGAACGAATAAGTTTTTTTTTGGCAATAAAACATATTTTATAGACCCCACACAAATCCATTCAAATAGGTATATAATTCCACTGAATTATCCCCCATTTAAAAAACAAACAAAAAGCAACTATATACAATGAAACAAATTTTTTAGGATGTTGTCACTAGAGTTATCGAATTTTGTTGTGGAAAAAGTTTGTGAAAAAAGTTTACGAAATATTTTGTACTTACATTGAAATTTCATCTGTCCATTATCAATGATTGTTGGTCATTGGTTAATAATTAATTGACACAAATAATTTTATTCATAAATATATCAAAGGTTATAAATAATTAACTAGTATTTCTACAAAAATTTGAAGTATGCTATTCTAGTTAACGTAATGCTATTCATTTAAGCCCGATGACTCAAATGATAAACCAAGAATCATTTCTTACTTAGTTGACATTCTAGAAAATTTGTATTCAATTCAAATTAAGTTTATAAATCGAACTAATTTGTCTAAAATTGTTTTTGAGATTTGCCTCAAATTGTTTTTTAGAAGCAGTAATATTCTACCTGTTGTGTTCTGTTCAGCTTAACCATTGAACGTTCTGAAACATAAAAAACAATTTTAAGGAATTAAAAATAATAGAAGGAAATTTCTATAGAGTGAACATATATCAACTCCTTTAAATATACGTTAGCTATTATTTACAATGTCACTGTAGATATAAGTAGTTAGAAATAAGAACTAACAGAAATAGTTTCTCCTCATAACCTTATCTATTCTATTCAATTTCAAAACCTGTTATTCTCAAAATTTAAAAGTAGAATTTTTCTGTTATCAATATCAGAAATTTTCGGATAGGAATTGCACTTGAAAATATAATTCCTTATATAAGTTGTTTCGATAAAATCTTGAATAATAAATAAATTCCTATTTATACACCAAAGCATTATTAATAGTCTTCTAATGTTGACATGTGGGCACATTTCCCATTTCATTGAAAATCTCGAAATACTACTACGTTATTTCAAAGTTTGCTTTGTAACGAATTCTCATAATTTGTTTGGAGAATGAGTGGATGTTTATTGTTTCGAGCGTACAGATCTTGCCAATAAAAGTAACTTTTCTTTCGTAGTTTCAAAAGATTTTTTCCATGTGATGACCGTAGACAATAACATCTAGTTCGAAAACAACTTCATTATGGCCAGTTTCGCCTTATATGACGACTATAAACCTAATATTAATGAAATGACGTTCTACAAAATTTCCAAGATGTAGGTTGGTTAACTATCGAATCAAAAACAGATTGAAAATTGGCACAAATTTTTAGATTCCATAAATACGGTATATTCCCACATCCGTACCTAATGAATGTACTTGTCCAAATAGACGTTACCAATTCAATAGATACCTAAAATAGGCACGAAGTTTTGAATATCTGTTGCTTGATTTGATAAATTAATCAACTCATCACTTCATAGTTCTTACTTCGGAGTTAAGTCATAAAAAGGTGGAAGGAAGTCATGTCGTTGCCTGACTTGACGATGGACGTTGTACAACTGATGAGGTCCTTTTAGAACGAATCATTCAGTCTTGTGCTTCCATATGGTATAACCATCGATTTAAAATTTCTCTAATATATTACTCGAAGTGTAATGTTACTTTTGAATGTCCTAGTATATGTTTCAATATTTATACAATGAGATGTAACTTTGATTCTGAATTTTCACTATAATGAAATAATACATTTATATATATATATATATATATATATATATATATATATATATATATATATATATATATATATATATATATATATTTTTAGCAGTGACAGTTTCAATAAAATAATTTTTTGTATTCCTAATAAATAGTTTTGACGAAGTAATCAACAACGAAACTTCAACAGAAATAAAGATGTTATTATTACATTACAAACAGTCTATTATTGCTGAAAATATAAACAAAACTGTATCAAACAAGCAATAAAAACAATTTAAAATATATATATATATATATATATATATATATATATATATATATATATATATATATATTTCGATATATATATAATAACATATTTATATATTGATTTCGTTTTATATTACAACAAGACAAATAACAGGTCTTTTTTCAAAAAAAGCCTGATATGAGGAAGTTTATTTTTATTGACGTTTCGTTGTTATATTACAACAAGACAAAGTTGTAATATAACAACGAAACGTCAACAAAAATAAACTTCTTCATACAATCTTCTTTTCCGAAAAAGAAATTGCCTGTTATTGCTAAAAACTTTCGAAATAAAATATCTTAAACAGGCAATAAATCAATTTCAAGAAAAAATCGTGATATATATATATATATATATATATATATTATATATATATATATATATATATATATATATATATATATATATATATATATATATATAGATATATATATATATATATATATATATATATATTGCTGATAGCGGTGTGATACATTTGTGAAAAAAAATCTAAATTTGGCGTTTTTTATTCAGTGGACCTACAGTTTGACGGCGGTTCCGAACAGCCAATAATCAATATACATTACCGAAAAATTTGCACAACTTGCCCGAGGTGTTACAGGAAAAAGGAATATTTATATACATTTTCAGAAGTCAAAAAAAATTGCAATGATTGTTTATTCTATATTATTAAAATACTTATTTTCTATTTCGGCTCAAAAATATCAGAGAAAAATGGTCATTATAATAATTGCCTGAGAGGGTAGAAAAAATGATGTTGAAATATTGTATCTTAGAACTAGGGACCGAACTATACAGGGTAGTCCTCCGGGAACTCCATCGATCCATATATGGACAACTATACTTGGGAGAAATCTGCAATTTTAGTAGTAAACTAAGGTGGAGTATAATAATTATGAATTACGTAATAATTAATAATAATTATTATAAAATATTATAATGATAAATGTTAAATTGTCAATTATCTCGGGAATCACAAAATTTCGAAATAGATGAACTTGTACAAAGTTATCCTTATTTTTAATAATCGATACGATAAAATTATAAAAAAGGTGGTTTCTATCTGAAAAAAATAAATTTTTCCGTTTTTTTTTAAATTTGATTTCAATTGTTTTTTTTATCACTCTGAATGCTCATATTTTGAAAATCTTATACAAAGACTTGTAAGGTCGATCTTATTCTACAAGAAACCAACCCATATTAGATAATTTTGGCTTCTGTATGGGAAAAATTGATATTGGTTTGGTCTGAAAGCATCATTTTGAACATAACATTTAAAATACGTCAAAATCAGTTAGACTTAGGTATATCACATTATACACAAACTATATCTATAATTTTTCAAGGAGTCCAAAAATGCATTTAAAATACGGGAGTTGACATCTACTTCCGGTATAACCAGAAGTGCCGTCATCTTGAAAAATTTTAGCCAGATGGTCTCCATCCACATTAGTTTATTATCAAATTTTCAGATTTCTTCCAAGTACTTTTCCATATTTGAAATTTCAATTTTTTTCTATTTCCATTGTAGTTGTATGGTTCCGAGTGCAGTCCACTCATATCCACGAAATTCGATAAAAGTGATAATATTGTGAAGCCGACCAAATTTAACATTGTGACTTCAATCGGTTTTTTTTTGACTTGAAAATTTATGTCAAATTAGTAGTCTCGTTAATGCGGCTGCAAAATTGCCAGAAACTATAAGTGCTAACAAATCATCCCAGTTCATTTTATGCTCAGTTACCTCAGTGTATGTGGATTGTGGACAAAGCCTTTTTCAGTTTCAAAAATATTCTAAATGATCGAAGACTTAATACCACTGAAAATTTTTAACCTAGGTTTTTTTGTTTGTGTTTACAAAAATGTCAAATAATATTAATGTCATTTAATGTACTGTAATGTATTACCTATGTTCGACTATCTATTCAAAGATAATTTGAAATGCTGATTTTGTAATAAAAGAAATGAAGACTTACTTTTTTTTCTTGTTGGTTTTCCAAAATTATCATTTCATGTTGCGTTTTCATGCATATTTACATGAATATAATGAGCTTTTTTTGCTGCAAATAATCCGAGTCTACCTTTAAGCGCTATTATTCACCATGATAAGAAAATAGGATAATTGGTCCCTGAAATATTGATATAATTTTATCATAGATCTAATAGAAGCGGAATAATTTTGAAGTGTGTACTTTACACACACATTAGGTACTATTTCTGACAGAAAAATTAAACTTATCCGACACGGTTAATTTGACAAATAGGGATTACACGACTCCACTAATCATGGGGTTTACTTATATTCAAAACCTTTTGGGTTTCATGATTCGGTTAATTCAAAAATTGATATACTAATATTATTTCATGAGAATGAAAATGAATTCTCAAAGCACTAAAAAAGATTCAATGTGTAATAACAAGTAATAAACTAAAAATAAATATATTAATTCAAATATCCTTATCAATAAGATGCAAATAAAATATTTAATGAAAGAATTTTTTCAATTAGAATTGATCATTCTCTAGTTTTCATTTACTGACGAAAACTACTAATATTTTTTAATGAGAATAAACATGGAGAGAGGTCTTCCAAAAATAGATGTCTGTTAGTTTTCACACCGTATTTGCATGTGCAAAATTCGCCATGTTTACTTTATATATGGTAATGATTGTGTGCGAGAGGTGAGAAGTAATTCGATCTTCAGGCTGTAGATTTTTTGTACATAAAATTTATGGTGTATCACCTAGAACACATAATCTAAATCAACCTGCCGTGGCGAGTTTGTTGCTAAGATGCGTGAAATGATTATACGACCACTTTAATAACTAGTTCAGAAACAGAGGTAGTGATTATTCTTAGGCCAGGCGCAGCATGTTATTAATTACTGAATTACACGGAAATAAGTTATCTTTCGGGATTTATAACGAACAGTAGCGTAGAAGACGTAATGAGGCATTTTCTGGAATTCCAGAAGCACGGAGCTTTTTAAAAATTTGAGGTTTTTATATACCTATACAGTGCGTCGCTTCTAAGATGAAGACACCCCGATATTTCATTTATTTGAAAGAAAATTGATTTTATTTTAACACAGTCATTAACTTTGATGGGTCATATTTTGTAAGTTATTAATCGATTGGGCCGATACTAGATAAAAATCTAAATACATAAATAAAATAGAACTTAGTAGTTTATCATCTACATCTGATGAAGCCACTGTGTTGGCGAAACAATATTGTTATGTTTCAACTTAATTATAATGAAACTGGTAGAGAACTACTCAGTTTCATTTTAATTATATATTTTGTAAGATTTCTACCGAGTTGTTAACTCTAAATTCAGCTCACTGCGAATTGACGAATATTTCTCAATATCTCTCAATTTTCATGACAAAATTCGTATTTCTTTCACTTTTTTCGATATTTTGAACCTATGATCAAATGAGCCTTGATGAGCTAGAAGAACTTGAAAAATGTATTCGAATAGAAGAAGAACTATTCAGTTGAGAGTGATGCAAAGAATTAATTATTTTGTTTTCTGAATTGAATTCAGAATTCAGTTAAGAATTCAAAAGTAGATAATAAAATTCTTATTCCTTTGTGTTTTATCCAAATATAATATTTCAAAACAAGAAAATGCCAAGTTCGTTATTTCCATCTCAATAGTAATAAAATTAAAAAATAGAATCAGAAAATTTCAATCCAAACCAAAATATTAAAAATATCTAAAATTGCAAATTTTGTCATGAAAATTGGTGTATGGGCTTGAAAAACTGATCTCAACCATTTTTGCTATCGTTATTTTCGATATCTCCAACACACAAAATATTGAGAATCTGTCCTATTTTTCAAGTCGTAGTAAGCCAAGTTTCAAGTTCAGAATTCGAATAGGTATCTCGAAAAATATGCCATTGCCCTTTTATCACCCCCTCTCCACTATCACTATCTATGACTATGCGAAAATTCAAATTTTGTCCTTTAAATGCATAAAATATATATGAAGAATTTCATTCAAAAATATATTTTAATAAAATAAAGTATTTTTCATGTAATTTCTTCTGAACTTATGATTTAAACTTTATTGACTACATAGCATGACGCGTTTCGTCGTTACAAACGACTTCTTCAGATGCTTACAGAATAATAATGTTATTATGGTTATTATTCTGTAATGTTATTATGGTTATTATTCTGTAATGTTATTATGGTTATTATTCTGTAAGCATCTGAAGAACTCGTTTGTCACGACGAAACGCGCCATGCTATGTAGTCAATAAAGTGTAAATCATAAGTTCAAGTGTTTGAATTTAAGTTTATATTCAACTAATTTCAATATAAAAATAAATATTCAAGTACAATAATTTTAGTAGGTAATAAACGAACAAACAACATACATAGTTTTCACAATTATCAAGGTAATTTCTCAACTTGCGGGTGTTAATGTGGTACGTTTTACATATTTAATAAATGAAACAAATATTGAAATAATTTTCTTCTCGACTTTTTCCAATAGAATTTGATTCTATTATTTCTACTCATAAACATAGGTAATAGGAATCTGCAAGAAGCAAGAAATCCTGGTTGCAAAAGTCATCTGAGATATGATTGATTCATTTAGTTATAATGAAAAAGTTCAGTTGAGTTTATGTAGCAGAGAAATTTTAGAATAATGTTTCCTTTGCTTGTTCTTTCTGCTGATTGGAAGTAAATCTTGATAGATTTCTGTTCAAGTTAAGATTATTCATCTTTTCTGGATTTTCAATCACGTTTTCATAAAATGACTGCACAAAAAAAAGTTTTTTCTTTGATCTCTTCCTTTTATCGAAATAATAATCAATAGGGGCAACAATGGGTTATACTGATATAAGATATTTCAGTAATAACTTGGTGTAATCAGTAATCTTGGACTGAACACTCTGACCACAATCTTCATAAATGTGCCACAAAGATATTTCTTTTGGAAAATATATGTTCTGTAGACTCGTTATATAATTAAGTAGTTTATGTTTTTTTTGGGGACATAATTTTGAAGAAAATAATGTGCACAAATAATGTAAATGAATTAATTCCTTCATTTCACTCTTTCCTAAGTCCATAAATTCATTTTTAAAATGAAGGCATGTGACGTGTACAATGTTGCTCACAAGTAGACAATAATTCGTCTCCGTAGGTTAGTCGGTAGAACACCTGACATGGTGCGGTAAAACTCGGGTTCGAGCCCAGCTGAAAGCATGGGTGTTTGTGTTTGTCTATGAGTTGAGAAATTTAAATAATGATATATGCTGGGAAATGTACATTGATCACAAACTCATTGGCCATTCGAAACCTGCGTTAAACTGTTGAATTAAAAAAAATAAAAATTCTTCCCCACTCTTTATCTCTCAAGTGAACTATTCCGGGTTCAATTTCTATTTTTAGAGTGTTTTATTCGAAATGTACTCAGTTTTTAATCGGCACATTTCAGGTCGAAAAAACTTTGAGCACTAGCTAACCAAACGCGACATGGAACATGAATTCACTATAATTATAAAATCTCATCTGTTAATATTTAACATGAAACAAACTATTTAAGAGTTGTGGTAAACATGAGAAATTTATATATACCTAACTTTTGACAGAATAACCTATTGATTATTGAGTGCACATTCACATTTGATTGCAGATGCAGTTTTGATTCACTCACAAATTCTAAGTAAATAAGTTAGATACTACCAAGTTTATATTGGTGAATATACTCTAAAATAAATTTTGAATTTAATAAATAGATTTGAATGAATTAATATTTTGTTCAAACTTTTTTAGATATAATCAAAATATTATAACAACAATTTATTTTCCGTGGTCCACGTATAATACAAATATAGCTACGTATCGCCTACTGCCGCAGTAGACATCTTCAGGTTTCAACTACCACACTGTATTCTGGAGATATCCTTTATCTCGAATCTTCTTGAAAACTTACTCCAGCAATTATGTTAGCTCGTAAGTTCGTTTTATGTTCTTGGGTAAAGTACAGAGCCTTTGAAAATATTTGGCTACATGCTACCTTATACGGATTTTGTTCAAAAAAAAAAGTGAATTTTGAATTTTTTTGAAGTGTATTTATTTATTAATGAATATCTGTTTAGGGCCCATCAAATTTATCCTCCTCAGAACGTTCTTCGAATCCGACTTCATCCGAAATCTCATCAATTGTGGGGAGACGCCCTTTCATTGATTGCTGCTGGTTTAGGAATAGGAATAAGATACAGGGAGCCAAATCTGGTGAATACGGTGGATGAGGCATGATTACGATGTTGTTCTTGGCCAAAAAATCACGAACAAGCATTGATGTGTGATCTGGTACATTATCGTAATTGCACTATTCTTTATTAACCATTAACCGCACGACCTGTGGGCAAAAACTCATGGTGCACCACGCCGTTGTAATCGAAGAAAACAGTGAGCAAAACCTTCACATTTGATCCAACTTGGCGTGCTTTTTTCGGTCTTGACTCTTCTGGCCGCTTCCATTGGGATGATTGGGCCTTGGTGTCGACGTCATAACCATATACCCATGTTTCGTCACCAGGTATGACCCTTCTGCAAATCTGAGCGATACAAATGCGACCTTGGTTGGCAACAAATTTTGCTGCAACCGTTTCAGCCATGCAATGGCATGAGCGGGTTAATATGCCAACATCCTCTGCAACATCCCCAACGATTTGCCAAACCCATTTTCTTCACAGTTTCCGTGTTTTCTTTGTTTGTTGACGTGGTTACAACTCCAGGACGCTCATCATCATCAACATCTTCTCGGCCTTATGTAAAGCGCTTGTACCAGTTATAAACACTTTTTTTGAGACAAAGTTGACTCTCCGAACGCCACAGTCAGCATTTTGAGTGCGTTAGAGCACTTTTCTCACACTTTTTTGAGACAAAGTAGACTCTCCGAATGCCATAGTCAACATTTTGAGTGCGTTAGAGCACTTTTTTGCATTTTTGTAGCAAAATAGTATGTACCAACATAACAAAAAAAAATTCGATAATCGAATGTGCACAGCCCGCGATAATTCAAAATTCACCTTTTATTTTGAACCGACATCGTATTTCTACCGTAGCTACAGACGGAACTACTTTTAGTATTGTACAGACTACTGTACGTATATTCATTTCCATGAGAACATAGAAATAAACAAATGTACGTACTATTCACATGATTACTAAATCTTCCAGAGTAATACTAAGCGTTGGTGCTTTATTTCAAGAAGCATTCAATTGCTAATTAATTAATCTATTAATAACCTTTCACATACGAAAAAGAAATTTTCTCGCGTGAAGCTTCTTTAATAAAATTTCAGTAATATGTATTCTGAATGCAAGTCAGTTAGTTATTGGAAACAGCGTTCAAACCAGAACTTACTGAAAATTCAGTCCGTTAATGTGTATATAGAACAAACACTTTTTAATCTTGGCTAATAGGGAAGTGATCATGAACACTGGTTTGTTGTGACAGGTGGCCTCTTGAAGTTGAATATAGAATAGACAATAAGCTAATAAATATGTCATAATGTAACTCAGATTGAGCGCATATGTTTTCCATATGCCTAATTTTACTCGAAATTGCCAGAGAGTTAGCTATTTAAAATTTTTTATGTTTTTAATACACAAATATCTATATTTTTGAAGTTTTTGTTAACAGGTAAAACAAATTTTTGATAATATTTCATTTTATATGTAAGATATGAAGAAAAATGGGTTCTTATAAAATTAATAACTTCTGTAATACAATTTCCAGTCGGTAATACACTTTCTCCTGATAATTCGAAAGCTTTTTCTCGGAAACGGTGAATAATAAAAATTATCAATCTGCACTCAAAACATTGTATATTTTCTAAAATTCCTTATCAGTTTATTATCTACATCTGATGAAGCCATTGTGTTGGCGAAACAATATTGTTATGTTTTAACTTAATTATAGTGAAAATCAGAAATTAAATAATTTGTTCCTTTTCAATTTAATGATAATATTTGATTCATTTTGGTCTTAATTATATTACCAGTCGTTATTGACCGACTTCACTTATTATTTTGTCTTCATATGATGACTCAATTTATACACGTAAAACACAGAAGATTCAAAACATGTTTTATAATCAACATTCAACTCATATTTAATATTTCAAGCATGACACTGATAATATTTATTCAAACATCATGCACACTTTCATGAAGAGATCTTCGAAATAATTGCACACATATATATATATATATATATATATATATATATATATATATATATATATATATATATATATATATATATATATATATATATAGTATAAATTTTCATCAAATTCCTAATGGTCACTTCGATTAAAACAAATAGAATCTATCTACATATGTTTTACGACCTACCTATCACTCGAAATATTTATTTCATATTTTTTTTCTGAATCTTAATCAGAGTAATCCATAATGGAAATTATGAGTTCAGATAAAAAAGATTAGGGTTTGTTGGTAATTTGGATTTCGGAGATGATTCAAAAGCAAAAAAACTCTAGCAAAAATTTATGAAATAAATCGAAATTTTCGTTAGAACCGTATTTTTAATTTTTTTATCCACTTTCCCATTTTCCTTTTGTTGCAAAACTAAGAAAGATTAATTTTTGTATGGTATTTCATATGATAATTCAGCATTTCACAGATTTTTTCCTATCAATTTTTCTTAATCTTCTAAAATTTGTCTTTCTGCAAAAAAAATTCAGAAATTTTCATCCTGGATTTCCTTGTTATTCTCCAAATTTCACGCAAAAATTAAAAACGAGAGAATATAATCGGAAAAAAGTTATTCAGAAGTTCAATCAGCAGAAGAATGATCAGGGGATATATGCTATATACACTATATAATGAACAAATATCTATGTAATTCAACAAAAAGAAAACTTCAAATTATTCAAAATATCAATATTTTCAGCTGAAATTACGTTGTAAAATAACACTAAGATAAGAAATATGAATTTCATTTGATTAAAGAAGCTTTAATCCAGATCCTTTTATATATACTTTTTAATTACTGAAATATCATATTCATGGTGTAGAAAATGATTCATATCTACATTTCAATTTCAATAATCGTTACAGTTGCAGATTATGGAACCAAAGTGATATATTTTTTTTGCAATCAAGTTTATTCACATTAAAACCCTGGCTTTTGTTGATTTAGAAAAAAATTAAAACTACCATATAGCATAATATAAACTAAAATTCAACACTTGATCTTTTGATTTACACTTTATTGACAACATAGCATCACGCGTTTCGTCGTGACAAACGAGTTCTTCAGATGCTAACAGAATACTGACGCCATGCTATGTTGTCAATAAAGTGTAAATCAAAAGTTCAAGTGTTTGAATTTCAGTTTATATTCAATTATAATGGATTTACATCAAGTAAACGCCAACACTATTAAATACCATTTAGCATTTGAAATTTTTGAAAAAATGGTAATAAAATATAAATTAATATTATCTATCACCTCATCGAAATCATAATTTTTTAAAAAACGTTACAGGTTCAAGTCATTTTTATGTATATATTTTTATTGTACACAATATTGCATCTTATTCAATACTCAAAACATTTAATTGTATATATAATTTTTTATCAATGAATAGCAGGATATATTTGTTACTTTTATGTTCGAAATTTAATTTTTTTTTCTCTTGAAACTGTTAACTTTCCAATTTTTTTTACTTGGAAATCTCATTTTGTATTTTAGTGATTTATTGCTCAATGCAAAATTCATGTTTTATCATCTATATTTCGATAAAATCTCATTGTTAATCCATCATCATATACTCATGCAACAAACAAGTCTCGGTCATTATCGTAAATATCAAAATGACATGCCGATACCTTTGAGTCCGCCCGGCTTGTGATTTCGACATCGACGTTGGCGCTGGTTCTGACCGACTTGTAGTGGAATCAAGTCGGCCGCGGCCGGATAGGAAGTGGGGTCACAGAATCTCCGCACCTGTTTCTCGTGTTCACCCTGAAAGGGTGTAAATGCACCCTGCGAACCCTGGATCGGCACAGGTCTGTTCCATCTTGCTGTTGAACTATCTTGACGGGATTTTAATTTGGAAATGTGAAATTTGACGAACTGATTGACGGTTTTGTGAACAGGTGTTCATGGCTGCCGGACGTTCAGATCTGAAAGAGTGAATCACTTGTTTTGAGTCCCCAGAGAATATTTTTTTCTTTTTTACGATTTTATCTGAGACATGCATTCAGCCTGTTTGCATTGGTTGACTCTATTCAAAGTATTTCAAATCATCGTAATGGAACATAATTTATAGATAGTTCTCTGAAACATTTTCTAAGATATATTTCTTGCATTTGTTCGTATATAAATATAAACATATATATATATATATATATATATATATATATATATATATATATATATATATATATATATATATATATATAGAGGGAGAGAGAGAGAGTACAATGGGTACTTAGTCAGGGGTAGTAGGCACCTTTTCTGACCTATTATAACAGGAAATATTTTTTCTGTTTCCATGAAATTTAGTTTTGCCTTTAAAAAATGATTTTTTCTATGAAAAAATTTTTTTATATGAAAAATCTTTACGAATTTGTCTATAATTAAAATTTATATATTCGTCTACATTGATAAAGCAACAGAATTCTTCAACACTTCAATTAAAATTAGAGTTACAAACTCAAAACTTAAGCCTCAAAAAAAGTACATCGTCAGAAAACGGACAAAAATTTTGAATTTTTAATTCATCAGGATAATTTTCACACTACCTAAAGTTGACATCCTTTGAATAATAGAAACCGATCATTTTCAGTTTTGACCTGTCAAAACCAGTTTAACACCGACTGAAGAGCCATCTTTTTAAAGTATGACCTATGAATCAGGAAATTTGATGATGTTCAATCATCCAATTCGTGAATAAAATTAATATTTTCCTTGAATTTGTGAACTGTGAAATACTGCCACAAAAATTGTTTTCTATTTAAAAAAAGGTCATTGAAATTATACTGTGAATATATGAACATTGTATGCAATGAACAGAAATGATAATTCAAATAAAACTAAGTAGTTTTTCGATTTTCACTATAATTAATTAAAAACATGACAATATCGTTTCGCCAACACAGAGGCTTCATCAGATATTGATGATAAACTGATGAAGCCACTGTGTTGGCGAAACAATATTGTCATATTTTGAATTAATTATAGTGAAAATCGAAAAACTACTTAGTTTCATTTAAATTATGTGTTTAGATTTTCATCAAGTATCAGCCCAATCAATTAATGAACAGAAATCGACTTCACAACTCGAAGATAAAAACATATATATATATATATATATATATATATATATATATATATATATATATATATATATATATATATATATATATATATATAGACAAATATTTTGACTTGAACATTTTGTTTCGCGTTGAAGATATCTAAAAAAAAGTTATGAAAAAAAATGTTTTAAATCTATTTTTTACGCCCAGAATCTAATTTTCATTACAAAATTCCCATATTGAATATTTTTTATATTTCAGTCTGAAGTCAAAATTATCATCTAACTTTATTTTTTTGATTTCATAACGGAAAAACCCTGACAACTTGTCAGTTTGTTATCGTTGTGTATTCAAATAACGTGTATTCAAAATAAAATGAATGACATAAAAAATGAAAATTTAATTATGATAATTACATCTGAATTCTTTGATAATTGATTAAATTTAGAAAATAATGTGAAACAGTGATTGTCCTAACCCAAA
Source organism: Henosepilachna vigintioctopunctata (assembly GCA_030704895.1). Classification (NCBI taxonomy): domain Eukaryota; kingdom Metazoa; phylum Arthropoda; class Insecta; order Coleoptera; family Coccinellidae; genus Henosepilachna; species Henosepilachna vigintioctopunctata. The sequence goes on along the minus strand of JARQZJ010000064.1, from coordinate 6,111,421 downwards.
CTCATTAATTAACTGTAACCAGATGGTCTCACTCTCAACTAGTTCTTCGTTTATTCGATACATTTTCAAGACTTTTTTATACTATCTACATAATCGTTCAAGTTCAAGAATGCCGATATCTCAAAATACCTAACGAAAAGATTCCAAAAATTGAAATGGCAAAATTTTTCATGAAAATTGATATATAGACCTGAAAAAATTATTTGAAAAACTTTTTCTCATAACTCTTTTCAATATCCAACCGTGCATTGATCAATAAATCTAAAGCGACGTCAAATTTTGTCATTTCTTTGTTAATATGATGTGATTTTGAAGTGCACCCTCAAATGAAAATGCAAAAATTATTCAAGATGCTGATATGTAGATACTCCAGAAGATCCAAAAAAGTATGTTTGAAAACATTTTGGTTTCTTGGAAAGAAACTATGTACTCAATCAATCATAAATTTCAATGAAATGTTTTATGTGGCCGAATGAGTTAATGAAGAATTTAATCAGAAAAATACAGAAAATATGTTTAAAACTGTGTGGTACTTGACGGCAAAGAAAATATATACAAGGAAAATATATGAAAGACTTCAATAGAATGATTGATTCTTCTTCATTCCAATGTTCTGGCATGCCGAAAAACGCAAAAAAAAAGAGAAAACGAAATTCAAAACTAATATGAATTCAATAAAAGAATTATTTTTGTTTATCCCATTTTCTCTAAAAAATAATGGTACATATTGTACATAGAACCAAATTACGAAACTATAAATCATTTCAGATTGTCAGATTGATATTTTGGCCTTTGTATTTATACAACAAGTTATCGGTATATAAGCAGATTGTATATCGGTATATACCCATAATTTTGGTTAAAAAATGTTATTCACTAGCAATGCGATGTATCAAAAATCAATATCTTCCAAAATAACATTCAATTTTTTCATTGTTTCATGGATGTCACAAATTTTACTTTGTAACATTTTAATGCTGATTTCACATTATTAAAAGTAATGTTTTAATTGTGATACAATTTCACACATATTCAATGTTACTATTTAATTATTCGTTAATATTATTAAAATAGCGACATTAAAACATTCATATTAGATATGATAAAACCATAAATTATAGCAGTTGGAGTAATAGTAGTTTCAGATTGATTTAAATCATTTTCAATAATTCACTCTTTCGAAATTTTATTAGCGAAATATTGAGAAAGACGCACCGAGATGGAATTCACTTTATATACGTAAGAAGATTAACTCGTATACACAGTATTCAAAATATGGGAATTTTTTTCATATTGATTCCATATTATTTTTGTTTAAACTGTTGATTCAAAATTTCATTCAAGCAAACTTGAAAAAAATTTCGAGTAGGCGGCACTTTGACCTAGTAATCTGCACGGACACCTGTTTACAAATTAATGATAAACAAAGAAAATAATGAGTAACTCACAGCGTTATATACAGAATTTCAAAATTTCGTTTATGAAAAACTTTTTACGAGATTGAAATTTTCAGTAATTTCAACAGTTTTCGAAAAAATTAACAATCACAAAAACAGGTGTTTGTTCTGACGAACTGATATTCACTTAGTATTCATAGGAAAAACCGTTCGTTCGTATTGCACATCTCAGTAAAAGAGAAAAATTCGGAATATTAGAAAAATTTTTGAAAATTTCTTGTACTCACCAGTCTGAACGTCCGTCGGCATCACCCACTTCTTGAATTCGTCGATCACTCGAGCGCGCGGTCGCATTCAAACAACTGGGCAAAAGACCAATCAACCCAATCGAAGTGACTCAGTCGTGGTGGTCGAGAAGAGCCGAACGCAAGTTGGTACCTATACAGTATGACCTTACATGGGTGCTCACCCATATATGGGTCCTTCGTATTGTGTTTTCGAACGTCACCGCTACCGGGCTTAAGACACTTTGCGGCTTGCCGTCGGTGCCCGCGCAAAAAATACAAAAGAGGCGGCACGTGCTATTGTCTCATGGTCCGTTTCGACGACCTTACGGCGGATTTCGTTTTTATGGGGTTGGTTTGGTCAAAATTTATATAAAAGTATGCGCGGAATGAGAGCCGATGGAACTGGACTACGGCATTCCGTCTAGTCTTTCCTGATCGCAAACTTCCTTTACGTATCGAGTTTTTCTTAATTTCGGAGACTGTTTCGTTCGATTCTGTCTCTGATTCGACGATCGTCTAAGTCGTAACGAAATGACAACAACATTTATTCTTTCAATTATTACAAATATATTAACAACAGAAAACAAATAAAAAATACAGCTAACATACAAAATATCACTTTTAATTGTGAACAATTTCTTCAAATAGAGTCTTTATTTTCCTACAGGTGAAGAACATCCAGTTACTGGAAATAATGGGTGTTTTTTTAGAGGTTTAGAACTTTAAATTGCAATAAAACAACGATGAATCATTCGATTGACAAGAATTTTTTTTATTCGAAAGATAATCTTGTGGCATTACATTCTAAATATGATTTCTGGCATATGACCGCCACGGCTGGCTCGGATGTAGTCCAATCTAGACGTCCAATTTTCGATGACTTTTTCCAACATTTGTTGCCGTATATCGGCAATAACACGTCGAATATTGTCTTCCAAATGGTCAAGCGTTTGTGGCTTATCCGCATAGACCAATGACTTTACATAGCCCCACAGAAAGTAGTCTAGCGGTGTTAAATCACAAGATCTTGGAGGCCAATTCACAGGTCCAAAACGTGAAATTGAGCGGTCACCAAACGTGTCTTTCAATAAATCGATTGTGGCACGAGCTGTGTGACATGTTGCATCGTCTTGTTGAAACCACAACTCCTGGACATCATGGTTGTACAATTCAGGAATGAAAAAGTTAATAATCATGGCTCTATACCGATCACCACTGACTGTAACATTCTGGCCATCATCGTTTTTGAAGAAGTACGAATCAATGATTCCACAAGTCCATAAAGCGCACCAAAGTCAGTTTTTCTGGATGTAACGGTGTTTTGACATACACTTGAGGTTTATCTTCACTCCAAATGCGGAAGTATTGTTTGTTGACGTAGTCATTCAACCAGAAGTGCGCTTCATCGCTAAACGAAATTCGCTTATGAAAATCGGGAACAACAGCAATCTCGTTTTGGGCCCATTCGACGAATCTACGCCTTGCTTGATGGCTTCAATTCTTGCACGAGTTGGATTTTGTAAGCACGCAAACCAAGATCCATCCGCAAAATCTTCCATAAAGTGGTTGGACACAGATCCAATTCCTCTGCTCGATGGCGGATGGATTCATTCTGGTCCTCCTCAATACCACGCTCTACAGTAGCAATAGCTTCTTTTGTACGGCGCGGCGTCTCTGGGGATGCGAGTTATCAATAAGAGTAAACGTGGTGCGAAAACGTTCCATGGTTAATCGAATTAACTGCTCTGATGGTCGATTTTGTCGACGATAAAATGGACGTAGTGCGCGATACGATTCCGCACAGAACCATTATTTTCGAAATGAAATTGCACTATTTGCAAGGCGTGAGTCTATTCATGATGAATTGCGAAACCAAACTGAGAATAAATCACTTCTCAGCTGTTAAATCGGTCGCCATCTTCAACAGTAATGCCAACTTAAAGTTCTATACCTAAAAAAAAACACACATTATTTATAATAAACGAAATTTCAAGTATATTAAGACAATTTGATGTGGAAATGTGATAATCATGTAACATGAAAGGAAACAGAAATGGAATGTGCATAGAAAAGGAATGGAAAAGATAGAATAGGAAAAATGACTAGGGATAATTCGCCTTTGGTGAACAGCCCTGGACCTGGAAAAAAGAATAGTAATATAATGAAACAATATTTAGAATTTTCTCATAATTTCAATACAAATACGCATGACGACGTTCCGAAGTACTACTTCTTTATCAAATGCTGGATAGTAATGATAGGACTGAATAGTAATAGTAATAATTCACTGAGCACTGAGATAATAATACTGAGTAGAATAGTAATAATTCATACCAAGAATACAGGCGTCATGAATAAAGAGACTCTTCAAGTGTGAGTGGAAGAAGAAAGAAGAAAAATTAAATTGATGAGGAAATTTTAACCCAACAACAAAAAATACAAGAAATTCAGTGCAAGAAAAACATTAATCAAACATCAGTTATAACATGGACGCATCAGTGATAACATTTCTGCCTTTTTTAAATAAAACTTGTTCATCATGAAATATTTCACTGAATAAAAACTATTTTTTTGGACTATATTGTAATTTGAAATATATTAATTAAATTCACAAATTTATAGTGTCTGTAAATATAATAAATAAATATTTAACATCTAGGTTTGCATGTAGAAATAAATTTTTCCATATAAAACACTTATAGATATTCAACTTGATTTTTCAATCGTTAAGACGTTGTTTAATGAAATTGTCAATTATAACGTTCTTATGACGTGTTTTTCTCTTAACAAAAATACTCAAATAAAATATTACAAGTTCAATACAATTAATGGCTTTAAAAAAATTAATTTCAAATTATTATAATCAAAATTATGAAAGGAATTTGTTAAACTTGAAGTGATATTATTTGGAATTATTAAATATTGAATAGTCTATGGTGTTAATTTTGTCGAATCTATGTAAATTCAACTTGAATTCTTTATATCGTTTACGGTAGGTATTCGATAAATATTTCGAATATATAGCCGTATTATCCTACAAGTGTAATCTTCAAGAATTTCTACAATTTTTATATTTTCATAAATCAAATTATGATTGGCACTATTTTCATGATTAAAACCATTGTTTATGACTTTGAATAATGGTGTGCTTTCGATCTCTTCCAAGAATTTCACGAGAATTGTCCAATATATGTTTCGTACACGAAACGGAAAGCAATAACACTAAAATAAAAAACTGCCTTTAAAAAAACCAATATGTTGTATATAAAATTTCTTGTTAAAATTGTAGAAAATCGTATATAAGCCAAGCAGTGAAAATTAAAAGAAAGATTAAAATCACACAAGTGTTCAAAAAAGAATTTTAGAAATCGAAAAAGTTTAAAAATTAAGAGAAAATCTGAAACACAAAAGAATTAATGGAATCGTAAATGATCAATTCATTAAGCACGATTTTCTTCTCAATCTACAATTATGTGTAATACTGTCATGCTGAATTTGTCAAATTAGTTACAATTTATATGGAAAACAAACTAGGAGCATATTTTTCGATTCAGTTTTCCAATAAATATTGAAAATTGCAATAAATTAACATGTTATTACTCAACCTCAGATCGCCATACCTTTAAGACTTGTAGGTTTTTTTAGGTCTATTTTTATAGACATATACAAGAAAATATGATGCATGTGTTCAACTGTCAACACCTTTAACCTCTTTACAAAATTTTAATTATTGCGCAATATTATTCACACTGTACTAAGGATATGTTTAAAAAATGAAATCATTCATATATTTTACCAAGCAAACTATCACCAAATATTAGTTATATACTTTGTCCAATGAAATTGTTTTAATATGTCATTATATGTTTCAATTTTACTTTTTGTTTCAGGTAAGTCGATGTACTCTACTACGTAAAATAATATGGAGTTATTTTATGTACTGATATTATGAATTGGAATATAAGAATGATTTTAAAGAATAAATCATAAACCCATATTGGGCCAGGTGAGTAATGTTCTGATAACATCCAATTCCTCAAGCATTTTCGATAGTTATTTGATATACATTCAATTACTTTCAACAACCGTTATAATTTCACAGATAACTGTAAAACTTTCGTGAAATTAGTTAGGTTTTCAATGCAAAATGGGCTAAGCGACTGTAATTCAAATATAATGAGCCCATTTCTCTACATTTAGGGATGGTTTTTATTGAAATGTATGTTTATATATGCCAAAAAAGTGTTTTCAGGCTCAAGAGGAGTGAATTGATTTCATTCAGTTGAACTACTTTTTCTAATGAAATGTATAATGGATGTCATTTTATTCTTTTTATGAAAATTCATATCAATCTGAATGAACTAATCTGAATGTTGTTTACTTTATACTATATTTCATTTATCAACGATCTCATATTGCAATAAATGTAAATTATTTTCATTAAGGAGGTTGTATCTCTTCAATTTTATAATTGAATCTTGAAGCCAATTTCTGTCTTGTATTTACCGTTGAAACGAACGTAAGGTCAGATTGATAGGACTATCTATTCCTAGTTCTTGTTATTACGAGTATTTTCTTCAACCAGAAGTCGGTGGACTGTTACTTGAATTCCACCAAAAGTAAATATCAGTAATTGAAACTATAAAATCTTCATTTACAGCTATGTATGACAGATCCAGTGGTTGTATTGGCATTTAATAAGATGAGATTTGATATTCAGCTTCAATTTTGATTCGCTCTTTTAGATCCAATTCTCGAAGTAAGTTAATAGGTTGTTTTCAAAGTTAAGAAGTTTTGTTTCATTAATAATTATGTATGTCTCAAGGATACATGCATTCCTAAAATTTCCGAAAATGTTTACAGAAAAATGAACCTTGGGTTGAATCCTGAGATATTGGTCTTTTTTCCATGGTGGCTTTCATTGACTCGTATATACATAGATACACAGATTTAAATAAGACGACTTCAATTCAGTACATTTATAAGCTTGTAGGGCTAAATCGGTTTCTTTGACAAGTTTAAAAGTACTTCACAAGATTATTTGATAGTGTGTAAATAAGAATTTTCGAAAAAATTAAAATAAATTTTATGAAGAAAAATCAATTATAGCAAACTGTGCGCAATAGAGAATTCAAACAACTGCACTGTTTGGACAAAACTCAAGGTACAACCTTTGGAGTTTGTAGGTAGCAGTTTTTGTTTTCAAATAATACTTTAAAAACTAGCTCTGGCGCGTTTTTGATGCTTGCGTGGTGAACAAATTTTGGAATGAAGGTCTGCAGTTAGCGTTTGGCTGAATATAGGTAATTTCTCGACCGTGCGATACTTATGTAGAATTAAGGTATTTAGGTAACGGAAGTAATGAATACTCTACGATAGTTCACTTGGAGTAACAAGAAGATGCTTTGGGATTGAAGTCGTTGCCTCACTTCAATGGACGTGGTGCGACTGACGAGTTCATTGCAGAACGAAACATATGTCTCGCACTTCCATCAAGTGTGGCATCGATTTCAATATTTCTCCAACATTTATCCCTTGAAGGATAATGGAGACATCACATCGTACACGTTCACATATCTAGCTCTACCATAACATTCATTGGTTAATTTGAATTTTTCGAATAAATGTTCTAGTGTTCATTTTCTTAAATATTTCATTCAGTGCCATAAGCACAAAAAATTAATTTCCTTAAAAATATCGCCGAATAGGCCACTGAAATACGGGAAGAACCGCGAGCGTACTACTAACGCAACCTATTGACATTTGAAAACATCATATGATGATATTTGTCAAATAGACATTGCGATTTAGTAGATACGTACGGTTATAGAAGATATGTGAAAGTTCGATGCTTGGTGTGTCTGTAATCTGAGAGATGTTTTCTACTGGTTCCTATAGATGGAATTGTGGAGTATTCATTACTCTACGGTAGTTCACTTGGAGTCACAAGAAGATGCTTGGAGATTGAAGTCGTTGCCTCACTTCGATGGACGTGGTGCGACTGACGAGTTCCTTGCAGAACGAAACATCGGTCTCGCACTTCCTTCAGGTGTGGCATCGATTTCAATATTTCTCTAACATTTATCCCTTGAAGGATAATGGAGACATCACATCGTACACGTTCACATATCTAGCTCTACTATAACATTCTTTTGGTTGATTTGAATTTTTCGAATGAATGTTCTAGTGTTCATTTTCATATATATATATATATATATATATATATATATATATATATATATATATATATATATATATATATATATATATATATATATATATATATATATATATATATATATATATATTTCATATATTTCCAAATACTCTACTCGACGGGAGGTTACTGATCTTAAGAAATAAATTGAGTTTTCAATATTATTCAGTGTTAAAAAAAATTGTCTCCATAACGAAGAAATATGCTGATAAGACTGGGGCAAATTAATCGAAAACCAGGTTTTCATAATTCTTAATTATCCGATTCCAGCAGTATCTTAGGACCGAATTCATTTACATACCGCCGTTTCCTGTCTCCGAGGCGGTTGTTTATGAAATTGCACTTTTATTATAATCAGCGCACTTAACTACTGACAGAAAAGTGCAAGCCATGATTACTCTCGGCCATTATCCCCCACATTATGCGATGTTGCAGGTGAAATAATATTTCAATATTCGAGAAATTAGCGGTATCTGTTCAATTTTGGCCACTTCATCACGGCCTCGCGTTTAATGGTTTGTCATTTACATCGTTCTGTTTTTTCGGAGCAGAAATAATTTCGTCGCTGCAGAAGCGGATTTGCATTTTGAGGGAATGAGTTTCGTAAGTTTCTCCTATCTATAGTCGAAGCAGGTGGAATTATGGTCTTTCGGAAAAAACACGTATATATATATATATATATATATATATATATATATATATATATATATATATATATATTGCTGTGGGTTATAGGTAAAATAAGAGGCCACTATGAATAGATTTTATCCAATTTGTCTGCCTGGTCTATATTTCGACTGTGTTTACAGTCTTCATCAGAACTCTGAAAAAGATGTTTACACAATTGTACTGATAAAAATTATGATTGACAACTTACGGCTAACTAGGTATAAAAAGTATGGCCAAAAACCATCAAACAGGAATGTGTTTCTTAAAAATAAGTTGAATTAAATTATAGATGTGAAAATATTCTTATGTACTAACTAAAAACAATGATAGGTAAATAATAGAATAGAAATGACAGGAGCACAGAGAAACATTGACACTGAAAAACGACACAGAGGTGAGAGAGTAAAATCACCGTAGTAACAAATGTCATACTACGCACGTAACACATAAACGTCTATTAAAGTTGTGAGATGTCTGCGAAGTTGCGAAGGGTACTTAAAATGATTTGAGAGTAAGTAACTATAAATGCAGCTAAGTCTGGAAACGTCCGTCTTCTTATTGATGCTGTGGGGGTTATTATTAATGTGGACCATTTCCAAAAAAAATCCTTTTCTCGTAACTAACAGCTACATCCAGTATTCCTACATTATCAAAGTCCAAACGATGTCCGTGTTGTGAGGAATGTAGTGCTAAGGCACATCGCACTTATGAAGAGTTATTCTTTTAATGGTCTGAGAAGTTTGACCTATATAAACTCCTTCACAATCCAAGCAAGGAACACTGTAAATGTAGTCTGATGTTGAAGATGGAGGAATTTTATCTTTGAGTCTTGTGGAATTACTCACATGAATTAAGCCTCGCTTAAAGGAAGTTATACACAGGAAAATCTACGAAACGTTATAATTCCAAACCTAAAAACTGAATATGTTCAATTATTAATTTATATATCTCCAAGCTATTGAGGGATAGTAAGAAGGGTAAATTGAAGGGTTGATAAAATTTAGTTTTTCTTGTCACTTTAGAAAAAGAAAACTTAATACAGTGATGTCTGAAATTGCAACAATTGAGAAAGATATGATCAGGAGTACCCATTTCTCCACACTGACAAAATGGATCTTGCTTAGCACCTAAGTTCAAATATTTAGGGCACTTAACATGCCCACTCCTCAATCGCCGAATAGAACGAATGAAATCTCTGCTATAATCAGTGTTTTTAAACCATACAGTAGATAACGGTTTAGGCTGAATACTCAAATATTATTTACCATTTGAGTTTTTTGAATATTTTTCTTGACGATTATTCATCACTTTTTAAAAAAAAAAAAATATACAAATCAGACGCCATACTTTTGTGTGTCTCATTCACATTTTCATTCACTGCAGTTTTTGCTGATGAATAAACTATTTCATTAGATATAATTTCGACATGTGCTTTTACTCACATAAATTGTACCGATATTCCTTTACTCTCTAGAAGATTTATGAAGCCTAATATGTTTCTTTGGAATACTATAAATTGGTTATTAGTTTTGATTTTTTCAAAGAGAGAAGAGATGACTGACTGTCTGAGATAATAAGGAATTTATTTTCATTAATAAATTCAATTATTAATCGAATTCAAGAACAATTTCAAGGGCTAATGAAATAGCAGAAATTTCACCAAAGGCAACAGAAAATTAGCTAAATATTTAATAGTGTTGACGTTTACTTGATGTAAATCCATTATAATTGAATATAAACTTAAATTCAAACACTTGAACTTATGATTTACACTTTATTCATTACATAGTATGACGCGTTTCGTCGTTACAAACGACTTCTTCAGATGCTTACAGAATAATGTATTATTCTGTATATAAAATCATTATTCTGTAAGAATCTGAAGAAGTCGTTTATAACGACGAAACGCGTCATGCTATGTAATGAATAAAGTATAAATCATAAGTTCAAGTGTTTGAATTTAAGTTTATATTCAGAAAAATAGCTGCTCAAAGATAGCTGTTTTGACGCTCTCAGGGACGGATCAAATACAGCTATACCAACTGAGGAAGATGATGATTTTGATGCATCCGTATAGTACCCAGAGAATATGTTATTCACAAAGTCATAAAATTCTACTTATTATATTTTATATATTATTTTATATAAATTATATTATTTTAATTATATATTCAGGAATGACAACTTCTAAAGAGCTCTTTATACACCAATAATCCAAAGTATCCCAAGGATGCTTGTTGCCTATATGAAGTTTTTCTGAATCGGAGATTAAGGAAGGATCCTTTCTGACTGTCCAAAATTTTTCGGTTAATGTCGATAAAAACAACTGATGTATTTTCCTTACCAATATACTATATATGGCCATTCTTTCAATCACAAATTTATATGTTATCAGTTTTCGACGAAATTCTAATGGTATCTCTGCTGATTCGGACATAACAACATGATTAGGAGTACTGCTTAAAACACCAATTGCAAGTTTGATTGATTTTCTCTGAAAGGTGTCCAAGCTGTTAAGTTTGCTCTAGCAGCCGAACCATAAAAAATACAACCATAATATGTTTGGCTATCAGTATAATTGAGACAAATTAATATGGAAATACTTGGATCTGCGCCCCAATGAATATTAACATGTAAATATATTATTGGGTATGATGGAATACATTCAAATTATGTTTATTGAATAGTCCCATCAATTGAGTGCACATAACGTAACGTTTCTATTAGAAATTGACTTCCTGAATTTCGCTTTTGGAAGAACTACAAAATATTTGGATATGGGTGAAAGTCATGAGAAGCCAAGATGCCTCAAATTACGGGGAATTTTGCAGTAGGTGTGACAGTTTATGACCCTTCAATTTTTTTCGGTGAACTTTATGCCATTTCATCTGCTCTGAAATATATATTGGACAATTATATCAACATTCCTACAGTCAAATATTTTTTAATGGTTTCTGACAGTCGAGTGCGTTAATGTCGTTGAAGAATTGGGATTTCAACTTACTCTTCACCCCAATCCATAAAGAAATTATGATGTGTTTGTATATTTTACAGCAAAAAGGCCTGCTGGTTCAATTCATGTGGGTTGAATCACACGTAGGAATTAATTCCAGTGAAATAGTACTCGTAGATCGTGCCGCCCATGCAGCAAGATATAGGCACCACGTCACACAGCAGCAATGCACATATTTATGAATAGAATAAGGAAAATTTGGATCTCTGATTATCAAGAAAATACGTATGTATAAAAAAATGTATAAAAGGGTCATACCTCAAGAGTTTAGAAGAAAAACTTAAGAAATATTGGTATCGACATGTGAAAGAAAGCAAAGAATTTATTGGAATATTTTCTCGTCTTAGGAGCGGTCATGTAATTTCTCCTCATTATCTGCACAAGATTGGCAACACCGATAAATAATTCACTATGTGTTTGTGGAGAAGTGGGCACCCCAGATCACATAATTTTGACTTGTGATAATCACAGACAATCCTGTTCAAGACTTTTCTCTCAACTTGCCAATATTCTGAAGTATGAACAACCTTTCAATTTGGAATTTTTACTATCTCTCGAAAATATAGAAGTGTACAGAATACTGTTCGAGCATATTAAATTCATTGGAGTGAAATATTATAAAGTTTAACTGAGTAACTCCATTTGTCTTTCCTCATGTTACACCACCTTTTCCGTGGTATATGTCTTGTTCGTGTATGAAGAATAAATCGCCTTGAAGAACCCCTAGGCGTATAGTGTCCCTGTGTCTATATATAAATTTTATTTTGTTTTATACTTCGCTGTTTTGATAATAAAAAGAAAAACAAGTGCTGGGTAATGATATATGTCGAAGCCATTAAGGCCATTTTCCATATTGGATAACCCTCATTGATTAAAAAAAACACTTACCAGATAAACTCTTTATATAACAGAAATCGTTCTTCAAATGTATAATGTCCTAACTAAGGGTATTATGTGCAGCTTCATCTCATAAAGCTACAGCATCCTGAAACGTTTATTGTAGTCCGTTAAAATCGGACATATGTTTGTTCTATTATGGTCATTATCTAAAATTCTATATTTCATTCTGAATTATAATCATATGATCATGCGTTTATTTCCAGTGAGCAAATAGTAAAAATTTATTTTAATTCTGAATGTAAAGACGAATTCCTTCGCCACATCTTCTCAATCAAGCCGAGACCTACGCAGTATCGGCCGGCACACGTACAAGAGTTCAATTATGTTCAATAAATGGTTGATAAGATCTTCGACTGGACTTTTATAAAATCCTAGTATATTACCTGGCTATATCAAAGGGATATCTGGATCTGGTTGGTATAGATGGTAATCTGGCGCTTCATCGGCTCTTTTTCTTTCTCGGAGTTGCAAGCCGCCTAAGTAATGGCCGCCTATTCCACAATTACATGAACAATAGCCATTATATTGTTAGCAGTATACCAAGCTGCAAAAATATTGACTTATTATATTCAGACTTGAGGTATATTTATATATACGCACACACGTGAAAACATATATATATATATATATATATATATATATATATATATATATATATATATATATATATATATATATATATATATATTCAGATATTAATATTTTTTCGGGATGCAGTATGTGACAAATAACTAATTCGTTTTATATTCTCTATATTTCGTCAATACTATTTGACTTCTTCAGGAGAACCTAAAATGACATCAAAAGATGGACAAGTTAAAAGACATTAAACAATAATAATAAATTGTACCTACAAAACATAAAGTTAGTCACCAATATAAAATGAATAAAGCATCTTCTGGTCAGCACGGTCTGAATAAGACCAACGTAAAATATACACTATATGACAAAGATGAAGGAACAGATGGTTCTGCATTTACACAACGAAAGAAAAAATCAATAAAAAGTTATTGATAATCATAAAGTTATCATAATATCAACGATGAAATCAACACCACACAGACTCACAGAAAAAATCTCAGATACACCCACACCTACAGAAAGTTATGTTCCAAATCTTTTGAAGAATATTGCAATAAATGTTACTCAACTGTCCCGTATCCGATCTGTAATTCACAATGTTGTCTTTCTTGTTTATGTGATACATTTCGAGGAACAATCTGCTCCTAAAATTGGTCTCACGTTCCAATACTTTCACCCTAGAAAAGTCAAAGCAGTGACCAGTTTGTTGATGATGTTCTAGCACTCACAAGTATTCTTTCCAAGCTGACAGTCACTCTTATGCTGCATTAATCCTTGTTCACATATATTAATATTGTAAACAACGATTATTTTTTATATATATTTCATTGAATATCCCACGTTTGTTTTTGACAAAGTTGTGATATACAACGAAACGTTAACAAAAATAAAATTTTTCATATTAAAAGAAACCAGTTATTGCTAAAAACATTCAAAATAAAATATCTTAAAAAGGCAATAAATCAATTTAATATATATATATATATATATATATATATATATATATATATATATATATATATATATATATATATATATATTAATTTCTCGACCGTGCGATACTTATGTAGAAAATTTAGGCATTTAGGTAACGGGAATAATGGGACTGGTGAATTGTTTAAAAACTCATTTATTCATTACAATTCCCAATATTTCTACACTTTTTTGTGTCTTCTAAGGAGAAAAAACAAGAATTGCATTTTATGCAGTGATGATAACAGAACTAACACTATTCAATGTCTAAACTGAATGAGGTTTAGTAACATGTAGAGTATAAGTGGAAACAAAATAAGAGACATTTGTTGAATAATGTTAGTTCTGTTATCATCTCTGCATAAACTCAAATTCTTGTTTTTCTCCTGAAGAAGACAAAAAGAAGTGTCGAAATATCGAGAATTCGCATTATTGATCATCAAATATTCAGTCAATTTCCTCAGCATATAGGAATAAAATTATTTCACCTGATATGTGTTGAAATGAAAATGAGTGTTTCGAATGAAAGAAAATATTATTGAATAAAAGAATATATAAATATTTTGCATCCATTTGTGGTAGGTATTCCATACCGAAAAATAATTTAATTGCAGTGGACTTACCTAATTTTGATATTCTCAAAAATTTTTTAAGCGTTAATTGTTTTCATTTATCGTGTCTATATATTTCATTATATATATATTATATTATATAATATAAATATTTGATATGATATATATATATATATAATATATATATATGATATATATATATATATATATATATATATATATATATATATATATATATATATATATATATATATATTATATAAACCACTACATACAAGGCTAAAGTGAAAAGCCTCAAAAATAATTGAAGTAGTCGAAACGATAATGTAAATTATGACTGACTATCATTATTATTGTTGCTGTCGTGAAAATATCTAAATAATTCAAAATAAAAAAGATATTGAGAAACCTTTGCAAAATTGTCTTGTTTTGGTAGTAAAACGAATGAAATGAAGATTTGATTTTCTCCTAGAAAATTTTAGAAAATATTCGTGCTACTTGCTCACAAATACTTTCCATTTGTTGATTTAGTAATTCATTTTCTGGAAACTTTCATTTCGTTCATTTCTACTCAAAATGTTTCACTTCTCGAAAACTGGCACATCCATACGGACAAAATTTTTTTACATTTCGAATCCAAAGCCATATACGTACTGTTCTAGAAGTTGTAGAGCCGCAGAAGTAACTTCAAATCTCTCGTACAATAGTCATTTGTATTAATGAGATTGAATTCTCGCTTAACTCTTGTTTTACGATTTATTTAACAATATGTATAGATAAACATAATTCTCGAAAATCTGCAATAGTCATTTCTATATTGTCATTACAAATCGCCATTTTATATATTGTCAATTAGACGCATTAACTTGACAAAAAATATTAACAACAATATTTATTAGCTAACCACGTATTATTTAGTAAAATACTTTTTTCTAAAAAATCGATGTCTGTAAATATGTAACTATTGCGAGCCAGATTATCAATTGCTAATGTTCACCTCTCATTCGGAATCGACCCTGCAATATAGTTCGTTCAAATCGGGTTGTTTGAAGCTTTTCGATATATGAAAATATACAAAGTGTATCACTGAAAATCCATAGTATTAAAATTTGTCAGACTTGCTAGAATTACCCTGTAAATTCGAATTCATCTACAATATCCCACGTTTGTTTTTGGCAATTGACGTGTGACAACGTTTTTCATGAATTTCTTGAATTAAGAAACTAACAATTTCATATAATAAGTAGTTTTTATACTATTCTTCTCTATTACGTTTATAGAGAAACTGTATTTTAAATAATGAGGTATTCTAATTGTAATTTTAGTATGGTATACTTATATAGTTATTTATATTGGACAAATCGGGAAAAATATGGTAAAATAGGTGAAAAATGCATCGTTGCAGACAAGATCTGCATCAAAGCCTAAAAAAAACTTTTTAGACATGAATGACCAGAAAATATCACCTACATCTTACAAAGAAAAAAGGCTTTTCCAAATTGTATTGCTGTTGTATGTTATTCGGAAAATTCCAAAATTCATATTTGACCAACAAACGGAAAGAGCCTACAATTTCCTAGAATTAGAATAGTATAATAAATTAATAGAAAATTTTCAAATTAGGTGTATAATTTTCAACTGAAGTTCAGCAGCTCGAGAAAACTACCTAAGTCGAGTTAATAAATAAGCATTTTCATCACAAAATATTTTCGTAAACATGCGTTAAAATCTGCCATCTTTCTCGTACTGTTTTTATTCATTCCTTTCAAACAACCATATTAAAGTGGCAGCGTACAAAAGTTTCAAAGAAAACAATACTAATTCAACTATTTATAGTGAATTAAGTGAAAAGGGTTTAGGGCATGGAAATGTGTTACTCGGAACGAAACATTTGAAACAAATACATTATTTAATTAATTATTTCATAAATTTTCCATTAGCCTTTTTTGCAATATGACAAAAAAATTAAACAAATCATGAAGAAAATTACATATCAAAACATGATCAAAATGTGTTTGTTATATAAAAATTGTGGGTGAAAAAATGTGGCCGAAGTGAACAAGGTTTTAGATCTATTCCTGATGTTACTAAGGATAATCTTATTTTCTCAGTACGTTTTTTTGTTTTGAGAAAAGGGTCCACCTGAACAAAATCCTGGTCCCTTTAAGCTATTCCTGATTTCTTTCAAACTATCAAAATATCAACAAATTGATAAATCAATATTCAAAAATTGCTTTCTTTTGAATTCAAAGTATTTTTATATCTCGCATTGAACATTTTATTCATAATAATAACTACCCAACATTGTTCAATTCATTTGTCTCAATAATAATGCCATTATTGCCTCGAAATATTGATGACATTACTCATTTTATCAATCATTTTAATGACTGATACTTATGTTAACTAAAATTTTTCAACTAAAATGTAAAAAAATTACTAAAAATCAATTCACTTGAATAATAAAAATAAAATTATAAATTACATATTTTCTATAAGTTTTTACATAGTAAACAACATCGTTGTCTGATCTCTCAATCAGGTCACTTCTTATTTTGAGCTTCAATTGAATCATAGATAAGTGAAGCACAATTGATGGTTTAATCGAATTATTCATTTGTTACTGGAAGAAATATTTCTTTCCCAGCAATTGTTGATAGGAACAAAACGAATCGTTTGAATTACCGCCATTCCAACATGGCGGCCACGCTTGCGCTCATCCTTCGATGAAAATAGAAATCAAATATTCAACCTATTCAGTTGTAACGGGTGATTTTTAAAAGTTAAGTTTTTCAGGTTGGTGGCACTGGTTGGTAATGGCATCCAAACGTCATCTGTCAAAGTGAAAAGTTTTCAGTATACTCTACCATTTCATCATGGAAAGACTTACAAACGAAGAACGATTGCAAATTGTTGAAATTTACTATCAAAACTCGTGCTCTGTGAAAAATGTGTATCGTTTGTTACGACCATATTATGGTCTTCATAATCGACCTGGTGAATCAACAATTCGTGCTGTTATCACCAAATCTCGCACCAAGTTTACTGTGTTAGACATTAAACCATTGTCTAGCATGCGTACTGAAGAGAATATTGCAGCCGTAGCGTACAGTGTTAATGAGGATGTGTTACTCAACCACATGGAAAATTTTATGTGTTGATTTGGGTTTGAAAGCATATAAAATTCAACTTCTGCAAGAATTGATGCCGAATGACCTACCACAACGTCTAATTTTTGGTGAATAGGCCTTAGAACAGCTTAATGAAAATCCGCTCTTTTATCGAAAAATTGTGTTCAGCGATGAAGCTCATTTCTCTCTTAAAGAATATGTAAATAAACAAAACTGTCGCATCTGAAGTGATGAACAGCCACATGCCATACAAGAATTACCGATGCATCCCGTAAAAACGACAGTTCGGTGTGGTTTATGGGCTGGTGGCATCATAGGTCCATTTTTCTTCAAAGACGACTGTGGAAGAAACGTTACCGTCAACGGCGAACGATATCGAGCCATGATACGCAACGTATCATGGTTCATTTTGCTCCAGTTAGCCGGGTTGAACTTGGTTGACATGTGGTTTCATCAAGACGGTGCCACATGCCACACCGCTCGTGAAACAATGGACATGGTGAAGGATGAATTAGGTGAACATCTTATCTGTCGAAATGGCCCTGTGAATTGGCCCCTAAGATCATGCGATTTGACGCCTCTGGATTATTTCTTGTGAGGTTATGTAAAGTCGTTAATGTATGTGGACACGCCGAACACGATTGAAGCCTTACAGGATAACATAATACGCGTAATTCGTGGGATACAGGCCGAAATGCTCGAAAAAGTGAAGCAAAATTGAACCTTCGAATGGACCATTTGATACGGAGCCGCAGACAACATTTACATGAAGTTATCTTTAAAATGTAAATGGCAAAGGCCAAGTTATCCATTTCAATAAAAATTTCGAATATATGATCCAAATTGAATGTTTTATTCGATTTAAAAAAAGAACTGCGCTAAAAAAATCACCCATTATTATAATTTCTAGGAGGGTTTTTACTATTCTAAATTTGTTATCTCAATAAGAATCAAAATACTTTCACAAGTCGTCTCATTATATATCAAATGAAAATTTTTCGAAATTTTTTATAACTTATCCCTTCCACTCATCGCTTTTGACGCAGAAAGCAACCTCCTCCATTTTATCTTCCAATAATGAAACAACATCCACTCACGGCGCTGTATTCTCCATACTCAGGACGTGATCTTCAATATGTCATCAATAAAATTCGATGGGAGTGAATCGACAAGTTAAAATACCATCGCAAAGTAACGAGATAAAGGCAGACTGTACACGACAATGAGCTCAGCAAATAACAATTAATTCTCGTAATTAGTAATCTCCCCGCAACTTCGGTTTAGATTTACGCGTGTGCCGGCGACGGACACCATACCAAATTTGACAAAGACGAGTTTTACAATTCCGATGGAAAATCGCAGACAGCGTGGCTTTGCTTGCCTATTATAGCGTTATTGGCCGACCGGCCGACCGGCAGCTCCAAATGGGGAAACCTATTGAAAAACTAAGTTATATCATAAAAATTTCAATTCGAGATCTTCACTCGTCGATTTCTCCGTTTTTTTCTTCTTCAACCGTTCGATCTATGATCATGTATGTATCGTGTCCCCGAGGATGGATTCCACTTTTTTGTGATCGACAAGAAATGAGTATGTCGAAGGACGTCAATAATTGTCGCTATAAATTCTCTTCTTCCTTCTCATTAGCGCCTGACAGCATTCACAATCTATTACTCGGATCATGTTTATATGGGTAACGTGTACTGGTAGATTTTCTGAAAATATTTCTTTGTGAGGCGAAGTACCTCTTGTGCAGATGCTTTAATGGGATTCTTCGATATCGACGTATCTCAAGCATATGTGCTCGAGCTTCCATGTTAGCAAATTAGTTGAAATTAATTAACATATCCACTAGTGACAACGTGCTATAAATCATGAAGATACCTCATTGCATTTACTGATTTCTCTAGTTCTGGAACTCACACGAAGGTAAAATGGTACAATTATTATTTTCAAAAACGCAAAAAACATGTTTTGTGTTCCTCATATCTATAGCACACAACCCAATTGTCTTTTTTCTGGCATACTTTTGTTGTTAACTTGTCGAACATTGCTGAAAACTAGTTATTATTTCGACCATTCAAGGTTCTTTTATTTGTGGGTTTGTTTTATTGATTGCTTTCTGTAATCTCGATATGCATTCTCCTTTTCTATCATTTTAATTGCTCATTTGATTTTGACACTATCATTTTCATTTATGGTCTCTTTTTTCCATAAAACTCCTATTGTCTTTTATAAATTTGATAAGCGTATTGCAGCCTTACATATGGAGGTGTATGAGGTAAAATTTAAATACCTCTTACAGAATGGTACCAGTGGGGCACAACTGGGTCTCTAGATATAGAGTTGTTTCTCAAGAGACCAGTTTTTTTTCAACAACTTTCACGTTGCTGTCAGTTGACTTTCATCGTGGTCGCTCACTGCTATGCTCAAGAAAATGTTTATCAATCTACCAGTGTAAATCAATTGGCGTCCGTTTCTATGTTGAGGCGTTATTCTGCGCAGCAGTATGTATTGTATGAACATGTAAGTTGTGTGAACAAGCATCATGTAAAAAATACTACGTTCTATATTTCCCAATTTACAAAGTCTTACAAAGGTTACTAAGTCTATGATTCCTTTTCTGTCCGTTATTGGGAGTTCTTCAACGCTTCTGCCACACTAACCAAACTGTATGACCCCATGCAGACGGCCTGTTTTGATATTTTCATTTCAAACAGGCAATAACTTATATTTGAGTGTACGGTTAATGTCGAGAACTCCAAGACAAAATTCCTAGTTTGAATTTGGTAACTTCCTCTTGAAAGTTATATTATTCTTCATGAAATTTTTCGACGTGGAACTCTTTCTGACTCCTTATAACGATTGGGAGGTGGGGCAGTCGTACGTCCAGAAACGTTTATGTAGGATCAAAATCTAAATAGAGTGGAATGTTTCCGTAAAAAAACTGTTACTTTGTTGCAAATCTAATCCCAACTGTAGTCAGACTCTAAATAAATATACACATTGGACGATTGCATTCACATATTTTTTATGTATTTCCTATGTTGTTGCTTCAGTAACCTTCTTTAATATCGACCCATTTCACACATGTGTTCCCAAATGTTCGTAATGCTTAACGTCAGAATATCCACTTGTAACAACGCAAGACAGATCCTCCATATATTTTATTATATTTTTTATTAAGTCTTCATTTATCCGAAATCATCCGAATCTAGAATAATAGAATGTTTTGAGAAGTATTACAGATTACACATTATTAAAGCTATATGGTCTATCTTGAGCTGGGTTGTGACTTAAGCTGGGGTATTTTTTCGCATCTTGGAAATAATAATGATATATTTTTTAAATGAGGGTATTTTTCTTTATTCGCATCTTTTACAGCATTATCAAGAATGAAATAATAATATAATGCTGTAAAAGCGATTTTTTCAGTCATTTGACAAGTTTTTATCAACGAACTGTCATCGATTGAATTTATATATTTTTTTATTTGAATTACGTATTACTTAGTCATTGACATGTGGTACAATTTTTACAGTTTCATGTAATAACAGTGTTAATGTTACAGATACTTAAATATAATTGACAATATATTTCTATTGAAATTAGATGGAACTGTATTATTTCTAGATGTGTAAACTACTACTACATAAGGTTTTATAATCCACATTTCCCGATAAATTTTAATGTAACTTCAATTTGGGTAGTTGTGCTCAGAATGTCTTAGATATTGTGTTTTAGTCCTATTTGGTTACGAACTGCCTCATTTTTGGGACACCATATGAGTAGTATATGTTCAATTGTAAGAGGGATATTATCACAGTATTCGCACTTGGGTTGTTCGTCTGATGTCATCAAATAACTGTGGCTCAGTTTCGTATGACCTATTCTTAGTCTCCTAGCTACTGTTTTGTCTTGTCTGTTCAGAGCTAATCTTGTTTCTTTGTGTATTTTCTGTTGAATTTTGTGCAGCTTGCAGGTATCATTTTCCGATTCAATTTGCCATTCTTTAATGATTCTATTCTTTATCGACTGAATTAAATATATTTGAACCACAACGTTTGTAACATCAAAATCAGAGGATTTTGCAAGCTTCGCAGATTAGTGCTTTCAAAGCACCAATGCCTCTGCTTCATTCCCTGGGATGCCCATATGAGATGGAATCCATATCATCGTAGTAGAGATGTCCGTGATGTTTTTCAGAGCGTGACATTTTTCTTGGATTTTTTGTACAAGTGGAGTTTTCGAGTAAATGTCAGCTATGGATTATATGGAGGAAAATGAGTCTGTTACTACTGCAACCTTGTGTCCTATTATGGTAATACTGAGAAGAGAACTATAGATGCATTATAGATCTTGATTATAGTTCTTGGATGTGGTTAACCTGTTGACTAATATTTCCATTGATAACATTTCAAAAATTATAGAAAGAGAATGAAACAGGGACTGTTGCTATAACAACCATGAATTTTGAGATGTTTTGCGTTGTGATGAGATTTTTGTTCAGATCAAATTATTTTATCTTGCAAGGTACCATATACTCGCAACTTCTTGGATGTCCGATGGGCACCAAATTGAGCCCTATTACTAGCGTCTATTACCATGTCTACACTCCTGAGAAGCTTCCATTTACCTTTCTTATATCAGTAAGTAGACAATCTCATTTTATCAATACCTGACAGTGGAACAGAAGAAATTCTTACAACTTTCAATGCTTTTGATAAAACATAACAACTTCACAGTTGAGGAAGAGAGTAATAGCTGTGTACTCTTTTTAGACACAAAGTTAATAAGAACTGATAACAATATTATCAAACTGGATTGGTTTAAAAAAAAAAGACTGCATCGGGAAGATATATCCACGCAAAATTAAATTACACTTGGTATATAAAAATCAAATTGATTAACCGGATGTTAACATAGGGTTAAATCTATAGGTCATCCTCAATACCTTAGCTCTGCTGAAATCAGGCTCTTTGACATAATTTTAGAAAATGAATACTCGAGATTTTTTCTGGCTAAATGTTTCCAGCAGTGTTCTACGACCGGTTCTTCCATGTCTGCCGATAACACGACTAATAACGATGATATCCCTCAAAAGAACAGTTCCATCCATTTTGTTTCGTTGCCCTTCATGCATGGATTAACGCTAAAGTTGACCTGTACTCTTGGTGGTGAACCTAATATTAAAGGGGTCAGATATAATCCATTTTCTGTCCGTGACCTGTTTAGCAAGTTGAAATACAAAATACCAACACTAGCGATCTCGAATTGCATTTATCTTATACGCTGCAATGACTGTCAATCAGTTTACGTCACTCAGACGACCCAATGTTCAAAAAGGAGGTTAGCTGTCCATAGAAGTGATGCTAGATTACAACCGCAAACATGAGCACTGGCAAACCATGCATCTTCTTTGGAGCATCAATTTAATTTTGAGGAACCCAAAATTCTTTCCAATGAATCCAACTATAATAAAAGAACCTTCTTCGAGATGTGCTTTATCAATAATACTCGTAATAACATCAACAAAAAACTGATATTGAGAGCATTAGTTGTGTGTGTATACAATCTGTTATCGTTTGTTGAGCCTGGCCAAATTTCCAATGGCAGGAATCGTCGGTCGTGTTGTGATTGTTTTCTGTGAGAATACAGATTTGTTACGTTGATGTGTCATATTTATACGTTCTAAAGGGAATTGTCATTGTTATTCGATGGAAGAAAACATATCACAGAATAGTATCAATATTCTGTGATTACATTGGGACGCCCCACCTTCAACTGTCAACATATAAAAAGGGCCACCAACAACAATCTCTCCCTTCTCTGACAGAGCTCTTCTCTGACAGTTACTTCTATGTTCAACATCTGTCATTCTAACTTCCATCGAGTAACAACAACCACGTGTTCAATAGTTCGTTCCCTGTATAATATAATCATAAATAAATATTCTCAATACAAGTGTCGTTAAATATTTCCACGCATAGAATAATATAGCACACACGCCATAAATTGGTGACCCCCTTCGTGATTTTAAGTGGAAATATTGAAAAACAATCAATTCACATAATTTTTTTCCAAGAGACGAAGACAATATGTTCCACGACAATGGTGCTCAACATTGAAGTGAGTATCAGGGAAGCAGCCTGAAAAAACAACTACAAAACATGCTACAAAAAAAATACTGAAGGCAACATGATAACTCCAAGTGCTTTGAACAACAGAAGATTCAGCCAACACCATTTAATGCAAAGAAGATTCAGCCAATAACATAATCTTGTTCCTCCTCTTCAATGAGCAATTCAACGATTCAAAGGTAACCAAGGAAAACCGCTGATTTTTTCATTCATGAAAATTGTCACAAGCTCAAGTAAATACAGCACCTATGATCAGGAACTCATAGCCATTTAGAGTGCAATCAAACACATAAGATATCTACTTCAAGGTAAGCACTTTACTATATTCACTGACTATCAACTTTCTCGTCCAGTCAGAATGCAGATATAGCTTCACCTCATCAGGCTAGGCATTAGCCTGACGCCTTCTCTACCAACATTTGCCGCATCAAAGGCAAGTCACATGTGGTAGCAGATGCACTCAGTAGAATTTCTGCTATTGATTCCTCAACTCCTAAATTATAAGCATTCGAACAACATCAGGGAGTAGATGAAGAATTACAGAAACTCATTGAAAACCCTGTCTCTTCAATCACTAAGGCTCAAGAAAATTTACATTCTCTGACATAACTTTCAAAACTTATTGTGATAACGAGAAAATCAGATGTATTGTTACCAACAGTCTTCGGAAGTATATCTTCAATCAATGTCACTAACCGAAACACTTTTCTCGACAAACTCAGTTAGAAGATATCATCAAAGTCCAGTAACTTCCAGAGATCATCAACCTAAAGTGTTTGTGCCTCAAGAATTGGACTCCTTCACTCAGAAACCGTTTTAACAACCCAATGCTGGGACATTCAAAGTTATCGACAATAGTGAATAGTGATAAGTTCTTGAGTGTAGTTTTTTTCAGTTCGCAGCAAAACAGTTAACATCATTTTCATAAATATTATGCATTTCAATATGTAATCATTTCAACATTCCATTAATTATACATAATATTTCATGACATTCATGAGTTCTGTAGGGAATTGTCATTGTTATTCGTTGGAAGAAAACATATCACAGAATAGTATCAATATTCTGTGATTACATTGAGACTCCCCACCTTCAACTGTCAACATATAAAAAGGGCTACCAACAACAATCTCTCCCTTCTCTGTCAGGGCTCTTCTCTGACAGTTACTTCTATGTTCAACATCTGCATTCTTACTTCCATCGAGTAACAACAACCACGTGTTCAATAGTTCGTTCCTTGTAAATAATCATAAATAAATATTCTCAATACAAGTGTCGTTCAATATTTTCACGCATAGAATAATATAGCACACGCCATAGTTCTATGATTGTTGAGCACTGTCGCCTTTATATTGCAAATAACTGTTAGATGACATTTTGTGCCGTTTTTGTTGGTTTATTGACTTATGTCAGATGTAGGTTTCCTTTTTCTATACTATTTGTAAACATTTAATTAACACCTGTTCACCTTTTGCCGATAACCCAAAAATATTTTTGAAAGTCATATATATAGTAGTGAATACTGAGAATCTTAATCAAAATGTCGAAATATATCGAATAAATATATATTTATATAAAATATAAATAATATAATAAATAATACATATACATTCGTGCCGAATTGACATGTTCGTACGTGGTGTGCAGCCATCAATTTTCGATAATAGTCAGCCTTTAATATATTGTTTTATATTTATAACCGAATTACGGGCGCTTGGATGAAAACGCACGGCCCAAAAATTAAACTTTCATGAGTTTAAAGGTGTTATTATGAATTTCAAGGAGATGATGATTTCTTACCGCAGCAATGATTGCTTTTATGCGAATTATAGGAAAGCGTAGCTTTGCTTTGTTTTATTATAATTCTTTTTCGAATTCAAGCTCGAAGTTGAGTTCGTAGCAGCTACCAATAGAAATCGTATTGAGTATGAATATTTTATTTGTGTGAAAGAAATATAAAATGTGTTATAGCAGTGAAATTGAATTATTTCGTTTCCCGCAGATACAAAAAATTAGTGCACAGTCAATTCTTTATATCGTAGAAGTGAGTACAATTTGGTTGTTTTATCTTAAAACCCACACATTGATCAACTCTTTATAACGCAGCAGTCATTCTCTTTAACGAAAAATTTTTTCATATTTACACAAAGCAAATTTTCTTTGTCGGTATTACTGTTTGAAAGATCTGATCGAAACTGACAGAAAACTTCAATTAACATGCTAAAAAGCAGTGGACTTTATTTGGAAAGCCTGGAAAGAGGTAAAAGCAGCTACTATACATAACATGACACTTTTTTTTACCAAAGCGGGATTTTTACATTAGTATGAAAATATTTTTTTCGTTTTTCACAAGTTTCTCATTATAGAAAATAGAATAACACGAAATAATCAAAGCACTACATGAAATATTGAAGTTTTTATAGTTGGTCGACTCTATATCCGACACATTTTGCCCTCCGAACACAGCTTCATGGAAGGTAGCTGTTTGTGTATGCAACAGTTTTAAACTGGGTTTCTCCCAAAACATTTTTGAAATATTTGGACATTTTGCGATACTCAGATAACACTTTTTCAAATGCTTAAATATTTTTACGGCTCTCTTAAGCGAGGGCAACACCGCAAGCTACCTTCTTTTATTGTAGCCAAGCAGGGTGTCATACTCTGTCTCGGTAGAATCACAAAACAATTTTTTATTGAATACATATAAAAAATAATTTTAAATTAGTTTGTTTTTTTTTTTCACTTCATATAACTAACAATCTATATAACGATAAAAATTCTCGGTCCTTTGAGTTTTTCTATAAAGATTAAACGTAAGACAGTGGTAGCAAACAGTTACTACATTACTATGTTGTATTATAATGCACTTTTACATAATCTACTTATATAAGTATATAAGGTGAAGTATCCAGTGGTGGACATTTTAAAAACAAATTCCTAGTATATCATTACTGAAAGATAGAACATGATACCTAATATTATCAAAGTCGTGCAAAAAAGCACATAATTGAACTTTCTCAGGCACTAATTAATTGATAAAAATGACAGATTGATTCCATTGTTACTTCGCGAAAAAATATTTTAGAAATTCTTGGCTCTCTTGTTTCATCCAAATTAACTATAAGGAATACACAATCGTATGGTATATCTATTAACGAAATCGAATTGAATTTTCGATGATTTTCGGAAATCACTTAATATTCACTCTCGAAGGTGATAGGTTTTATTTTCGTTTAAAAAATTTGTGTAGACTCTCTGAAAGTCATATTTCGATATTTCGATCAAGAATCTCAGTATCGACTAACTATAAAGGATTCGTGAATCTGAAATATATATTTCAAAATTAATTTATTGCCTGTTTGAGATAGTTATATCTATAGATAGTATTTTCAGCAATATCATGCTATTTTCAATGTAAAAAGCTTTATTTTTATTGGCGTTCCGTTGTACACAACTTTGTCAAATCTAATGAATAATTGAATTTTATTACCATAGATATCAAAAGATCAAACTTATTTTTTTCAAGTTGAAAAGTGAAACAATAAGACATAGAAAAACTCGTACAGTTTATAATATACATCTTGAATAACGAATTAAAGCATATAAATATGCAAAAACCCATACGTAAACATAAAATAACTGAAAAACACGATTTTGATGACAACAAAGATTTTCGAAACTATGAAAGACGAAAAATGTAGAGAAATTCAGAAATGTTAACATTCGTCAAAATTTGGAAAGCACATTAAATGAAAGAAGAGATATAAAACATCTCAATTGTATTTCCATCGATTTGATGAACCTTACAAATTACACTCATACAATGTTGTGACTACAACACAACAATGACCAAACATCATATCTCAAAACTCATGATTTCCTGATCTACCATTAATTTCTCACACATAAACCCATAAAAATATTTTAATATATATATTCTGGATACGTATATAAAACTCAACTATGTGAAATTATACGTATTATATTCATACATATAATGTAACATGTATATATAAATAAACACACTCATTTGAATCGCCTGGTTTACCATGAGTTTTTCAGAGGTTACCTCATGGTGAAGAAGACTAATAAACTTCCGAAGCGAGTGCTGAGAAATATTCCTCTGAATACTAAAGAGACAAAAAAGCCGAATTGATTTTTTTTTCAAAAAAATAAGTTTAACGGTTTGATATCTATGGTAATTCATAAAAGTCAATTATTCATTAGTTTTGACAAAGTTGTGATATACAACGAAATGTCAATAATAAAGCTTTTTACATTGAAAATAGCCTGTGATTGCTAAAAATATTATGTATATATTATTATTATTATTACGATTGTTCCCCACTTGAGTTAGTAAAACATGGAAATCCACAAGGATTAGTTTCGGGGTCAGTGTTATTCATTATATATATATATATATATATATATATATATATATATCACGAAATGAAAATGAAGTTAAATCTGATTAGTCAACTCAAGAATCGTATTACCAACATTGTACATGCAGATTACTGGCATAGTTCACTAACCCGTTTACAAGTGATTCTTGTTAACAATGGATATCCTATAACAACTGTTAAAAATATTCTATGGAGTACTGTCACTAGACCATCGGTTCCATCCTCTACAATCTCTGTCGATATAGAGGTACCATCACAAATCGATTCACAGACTCCTACAACCAAATATATGCCCTTACCATATTTACACTCACTCACTGGTAAACTATCTCACATCCTATCTGAAATAGAACATTTAAAATTGGCCAAATATAATATCATTTCTGGTAAAAGTGCTTTCACACAACTGAAAGACAAGGTCCCATCATCTCACATTTCAGACTGTGTATATGGTATACCATGCTTAGATTGTGGAGGAGTGTACATAGGTCAAACTTCGCAGAACATCAAGCGAAGAATTACTCTCCATAAGAGTGATGTAAGACTCCACCCAGACAGATGTGCTTTGGCCCTCCATGCGGCAAAGATGGGACATCACTTTGACTTCAATAATTTTAAAATCCTGGATATAGCTAGTGGCTATCAGAAAAGAATATTTTTGGAAATGTGCCATATTAATGCTAATGGCAATAGCATTAATAAAAAAACAGACATTGCTAGGCTCAGTTGCATCTATATTTATCTGCTCTCGAAGAAAATTCGATAAGCCCAGCTACAATTCCTGAGTTCCGTTTAACGTTTTGTGTTCTTTTACTTATGGTGACAGTTGACAGAGAGTTTTGCACTTGACACTCTGTGATCCTTAGTGACGTTTGTCTGTGTTTCCTGACAGTTCGGTATCTTTAACATATGATTGTTGTGACACCTGATTTTATTTTATATATTTTATATTGCGTTTTTAATGAGATTATCTGGTTCTGTAAGTTCTAAAATTTGTTTTACCATCTATTTTCACTGCTGCGTACAGTCTGGCTACATCTTCAGCCTAGTTAACCGTAAGATGTAATTTTTTGGTTAAAACACTTTGTTTTACACTTATTTATTTTTCAGAGTCCTGATGAAGAATGTAAACATGTTCGAAATATAGACAAGGTTAATATATTGGTTGTGTATCAATTATAGTGGCCCTACTTTTGCCGAGAACTCATCATCTTTTACTAATTAATATTATACGGCAATACTACTTATTTATCGTGTATATATATATATATATATATATATATATATATATATATATATATATATATATATATATATATATATATATATATATATATATATATATATATATATATATTATTTTGAAAGTTTTTAGCAATAACAGGCTTTTTTTGATGATATGAAAAGTTTATTTTTGTTAACGTTTCGTTGTTATATTACAACTTTCATTATTATTTAAATTATTATTTTTTTATTATTCAAACAGGCTGTTAATAATTTCAATTTTCATATATATATATATATATATATATATATATATATATATATATATATATATATATATATATATATATATATATATATATATATATATATATATATATTATATATATATATTATTATTACGAATTTTCTCAATGAGGAAAGCGACTGAACTTGAATTCGCAATTATTAAGACTTTTGCTTCATCTTTTTTGCCTCCCAAAAACGCTTCATCCTCTCTGAATGCTCTTTCTTTCGTTCATCTGTCAATTTTACTCCAGGTTGACGATTAGATTTTTGCTCAAACTTCACATGTGCGATTTTACAGCAACATTCAGTGCGATCTTCGAGATTTTTCATATTGATTTGTTGTAGATCTTTTTGGACCTCTTTTAGCCACCCTGTTCTGCATTTACTCTTCATAAAAAAAATTATGTATACATATATATATTTGACATAATTATAATAATGTGAAGTCGGAGATTCGATGCGAAATCTCCTCCATCGGCCCCCTCACAAAGGCAATTCGGATCTCATCAATATGAAATATCATATGTCCACAAGCAGCAGCGTACTTGTCGTGGCGTTTTACGATCCAAATAAAATAAAGTAGCCGTTCTTGTCCGGCGAGAAACAATGGCTCCTTAAGGCCCACGAAGCATGTGCGCCGCATATAATAAATTAATTTCGATGGTCTGAAGACGCCGCAAAAACATGCCCTTTAAAGACAAACACACATTACTTATGCGATGGGAAGTTTCGAAGAGTGACTACTTAACCGCGATCCTGGCGAGTGATGTCGCATCGTTATAATTTACGAACATCCAGTTATCGCAAACCTCGCTTTTTTTGTGCGAAATTGTTAAATTCAAGTGGGATATCGCTTTGAAAATGCTTGGCGATAACTTAATTGAACATTGATGTCACTTCTAATAGTAATAATAGGTAACGCTAGCGAGATGACTACTTCATGCTCTGATCTCCTGAAATTATGAAAAATCAGTAAAATTGGCTGAAGGACCTATAGCTTTGTATAAATTTTTCATATAATAAAACACTGTTATTATCATTAATGAGTAAAAATCTATTTATCGCTGATGTATTTGGAAAATAAAAGCTGTTTGCTAGAGTTTGATATTTTTATTTGACAATTATGACTTACCTATACTGACATACGGTCCTTTCGAACTGTCTCAGACTTCCCAAAAATTGTAGAATAAAAATGAGGAATTCTGAGCAACGCTGTTTTCTTTGCCAATTTATCAATGAAACAGATTGACATCAAGTAGCAATCTTCCACATTAAAATAGTGTTGCTTTTGTTCCACATTTACTTTTTAGTTCTACTACCTACTACAAAACGCGTTTCTGTGGGAATTTCACGCATCATCCGGTTCCTAATTCGAACTTACTGCCTAATACATTTTCTAACTTCCTAATAAGTTTCCATGGTGTACTAGATATTAAATTTTTTTCTAATTATTGAATGAATAACTTAGTCATGCTTCTAATTTTTCTATTTATAATATATGTATTAACACATTGTAGCCCAAAATAATTCTTAGTTTTCGCATATATACCTAGTAATTCTCTTCAGGAAGCAGCCTTTTCAATCAAAATATTATCCATGTATCCATCCATGTATAGCATTAAGCATGAGCACATGATGGAAGTACTACAACAAATTGGCCTTGATACAAAAGATCTTAGAGTTATCCAAAATTTGTATTGGAATCAAACAGCAATACTTCGTATTAACAACTTCTTAGATACTCAAGAATTAGAAATAACAAACGGGGTCGCCAAGGTTGTATTTTGTCTCCGCTACTATTCAACGTATATACTGAGATGATTTTTCAGAAGGCGCTGGACAGTCAGCAAAAAGGTATAAAAATAAACGGAATCCCAATAAACAATATACGTTATGCTGATGGCACTGCCATCTTAAAAAACGATTTGGAAGATCTACAGCAATTTCTAAACAAAATTAATACGATAGGTAAGGAATATGGACTCAAAATCAACACCGAAAAACAAAATTCATGATCATTAGCAGAGAACAGCATAATCAGACTCAAATAATGATTGAGGATAAACCCATAGAAAGGGTCAATAAATTCAAGTACCTTAGTTGTAGCATTAGTGACAAATTGGATAGCGATATGGAAATAAAAATACGGACGGCGATGACAAGAACTACATTTATTAAATTTCAAAGATATCTTTGTCGAAGAGAAGTATCATTAGACATAAGACTTCGTATGGTAAAATGCCATATTTGGCCCATAATAACACATGTGGCCGAAACATGGTCACTCAAAATAAAATCCATGAACCGTATAGAGGCTTTTGAGATGTGGACCGAATAACGAATGAGGAAGTACTTAGAAGAGCCGGCGTCGAGCGTGTGTTATTAAAAAATATAAAGCAACGCAAGATCTCTTATTTGGGCCACATACTCCGAGGCAATAAATATGATATCCTAAGACTGCTATTAATGGGTAAAATAGAAGGTAGAAGAGGTCCAGGCCGAAAACGGCATTCATGGTTGTGCGATATCAAGAACTGGGTGGAGTGAAAAACGTGGGTGATATATTCGCACTAGCTACGGAGGGGCAATTACGTATTATAGAATGAGTGGATGATCGCCTACACGCTGTAAGCGTTGACACGAGAAGAAGAAGAAGAAGAATACATCCATATTATATTTGTACCAGAAATTTTGTTTTCACAAAACTTCATTTGTGTTGCCATTGGAGTATTTTCAAAAAATTGTACAAATGTATTGGTGTATTGTAACCATTTCTTGCGTGATAGTTCTGTTGATACTAGGTTGATAGTTCTGTCGAATATACCTGAACTTCAATAAAACAAAATTATTCACATATTCAAAGCTGACATAGTTAGCAAAAAAGATCTATCAAAAAACAGGTACAAATAAAATAGTATGCTCTTTCAGAACTAAAATATGTCGTTAAAATTTAAAAAAAATCACCTTATAATACAAGTAAGTGTTTTCGATGACCACACATTTGGCAAAAACTTACGAAGGCATTTTTATATTCATTCTACAACTTTAGGAGATATATCCAAACGCCATGCGTTTTACTCTATGTGAAAGACTTCGAAACCAGGAATAGCATTCCAGAATAGGAAAACAGGAAGTAGTAAAAAAATCATAGGGCTAAAATAACGATACTTTACCTCCTGCATTTAGGACTCAATCCATATGATTTCTCAAATATCCTTTTCCTTTCTGCGTGTTTCATTAGGTTTGCTATAATTTTCAATTTTTTGAGAGAAGTAGAGGAGACTTACTGCCATAAATTTGTTTTAAACTTGTTATTAAATTTCAACATTCGAACCGAACTTCAAAATAAATCATTTTGCGGATTGAATGGATTAACAAGTCATTTTGTCCTATGGAAGTCAATTGGTAGCTGATCTGATGATATCCAGGTGGCATTATCTGATGAAATTTCATCTGGCACTTCAGTCCGTCTTCCTTCAATCATTCTGCATATCTCCAGCTTAAATTGCAATTATCTGGTATGTTGTTCTTTCGTGTAACTTTTTTAAAACGCTTATTCAAATCTCTGTCTATAATATATAGCCGTTGTCTGTGACAGTTTAGAAACATTTGACGCATCGAGAAAACAAGCCCCGTCGGACGCAGTACCCGACTTGTCACGATGTTTTTGGACTAGACTAAACACTACGCTAGATTTCCAATGTTGTATCAACTTTGTACAAGTAAAGTTTGTAAGAATAAAATGATTTTCAATTGTTATTCATAATCTTCTCGTTCACCTTTTCTTTCGAGTAATCGAAGTATATTAATACATCAAATTGAAGTAATATAATTCATACACTCTAAGTTTCCAAATGTGTGGAAATGATTACCAAAGATTGCGAAAAAAAGTTTTATGAGAAAATTTTCGAAATGAAAATATATAGAAACAAAATTTTACACTTGAAAACGTAAAATTACACTCGGAACTCTTAGATCCTAATTGATGTAATTATCAATAAGCTTGCCTCAGTAACTGATTAAATGGCTCTACCATCTACCGGGAAAAATCATGAAAGTTCCATGAAATCATGACATTATTTAAATAATTCATTTTATGAAATATCAATGCAAGCCCTTTGATTTCCGATTTTACATTAATTGTTTGAAAAAATTTTCTGGAAAATTAAAAACAGTAGAGCACCACTTATGTACATTACTGCACCTATGGCCACTTCTCTTTAATTGATGAAATGTTGAGTGATGATAATAAGTTCTTTATTTCAATAAGTATTAATAATAAGTATCGATATTTAGCTACGCAATTATTACTTGATCGAGCACAACTGGGGAAAATGCATGGCTAAAAGTAGAATAGAATATATTACACCAGATTTTCGAAAAGAGATCTTAAAGCATGAGTAACATTCAGCACAAATGAAAAATACGTGAAGTAGTCTTAAAAAAGTCTCAAAGTGGTACACTTAACAATACTGAAGCATTCATAGAATTAAGGGAATACGCTAATCAAATCTTATACAATTGATAGGCATCCAACTGTTATGACTGTTATAACTGGTATGAACATTGTCTCTCGGAATTCGAGCTAGTAAAACATGGAGTCCCGCAAGGATCAGTTCCGTGGTCAGTGTTATTCAATATATATATATATATATATATATATATATATATATATATATATATATATATATATATATATATATATATATATATATATTGAATATATATATATAAGAAAATGAATACTAGGACATTCATTCGAAAAATTCAAATTAATCAGAAGAATGTTATAGAAAAGTTATATATGTGCTATATTCAAGGGATAAATGTTAGAGAAATATTGAATTCGATGCCACACCTGATGTTTCGTTCTGCAAGGAACTCGTCAGTCGCACCAGGTCCATCGAAGTGAGCCAACGATTTCAATCCCCAAGCATCTTCTTATGACTTCGAGTGGAATACCGTGAAGTAATGAATACTTCACAATTACATCTATAGGAATCAATAGAAAATATCTCTCGGATACACAACAAGCATCGAACGTTCACATTTCTTCTATACCCGTATGTATCTACTAAATTGCAACGTCTATTTGATTAATTTTAATTTGATCAGTTTGAATTTTTCAGAACTGAATTTCATTCAGTGCCATGAGAACAAAAAATTTGATGGCTTCAGTGAAAACGGTATCATTTTCCGATGACACCACTTTTGTTTACTGTGATAGAAATAGTTCAGGCTTAGAGATAACATCTACAAACTCAAATGTGTCTCAACTATGGTTCGCGGCAAACAAACTCAAACTGAATAATGATAAAACTCGAAATAAAGTGTTTTCACCTAAATTATTTGATAATACTACGAAAAAAATAGTGGGAAGCTGCTTGACCTAAAGGAGATAGCACACTTACTTGGAACGACCATATTGAACAACTGAGAGGAAAACTTTCTAGTAATGTTTTTGCTTAGACGAATAAGAAATACAATCAGCATTGACACCTTGGGAATAACATAATCTTCTCTATTTCATTCAATTTCGAGTTATGGCGTTGTTCTGTGGGGAAATTGTACCAATGCCTTAGTACTGTTCAGATTGCAGAAAAAGGCAATTCGAATAATTGCATGCTTTGGTTACTTAGAATCATGCAAACTGTTATTTGTAAAATAATGCCCTTATTTGCACTGTGGATATATAACGTGCTCGTGGCGTAGATACGTTAGTCAAACAGTCTGATCTTCATAATTACAATACAAGAGGCGCAAAGAATATCCGAGCAACTAAAGATCATCAAAAAATAACTTGATTAACTGTAATTTATACAATATCTTACTCTCCCATATCAAAGAGCTCTCTTTCAATGAATTCAAAATGAACATAAAGAAATATATTCTGAGATTTTCCTTCTATTCTATCAACGAGTATTCGAAATACTTCAAGGCAAAGTCTTAAATGTGAACATATTCACCACATGTTTATAAACCTATGCGTTATTTTTGTGGATTATTTGTATTTTTTTTTAGTTTAATGGTGAATATATTATTAAAGTTTACTAGGTATTATACTTATTAGATCTCAATCATTAGTTCTAGCTAGGAATAAATGCATCTTTATTATTTGCTATAAGTTTATAATATTTGCTATTTTATTTTTGGAGGAGTGAAATTAATTGCGCTACAAAAAAGATTACCCTATGTTCCCAAACATTATTCTCAGAAATTATAGCCTGAAGTTAGTGAATAATATTTGAAAACAATGGTTGAATAAATCGAAATATATATATAAATATATATATATATATATATATATATATATATATATATATATATAATTCAAAATAAACAAATTCTTATAATTATTAAATAAACAAATAGATCTTTGTGAGATATGGTTAACGTGTCTTTCCGGTTCCCCCTTGTCAATAGGATGAGTTGTATTATTTTAGGTATTTATGAGTACGCTTGTCACTTTCTCCGAGATCCATCAATATCATTCAAACAACTTGAAACGCTCTTCAATTCCGCTTTTTTACACTTCTGATTGATTTCAAGCTCACACTTTTTTAAGTAATTGCGACATATTCATTGAATCAAAAGAATTAATAAGTTTTCCAATAGCGTTCTTCTTATCTATCATCCAGCATAAACGGCAATATTGAAAGGTACCTAACTCAAATATTCACGAGTCAGTTTATGTATTTTATAAAATTTATTGCAATTGCAAAAGCGTTTTTCATATGTTTCAACTAAGTATTAATA
The DNA here is from genome assembly GCA_030704895.1 of Henosepilachna vigintioctopunctata. Taxonomy (NCBI): domain Eukaryota; kingdom Metazoa; phylum Arthropoda; class Insecta; order Coleoptera; family Coccinellidae; genus Henosepilachna; species Henosepilachna vigintioctopunctata. The sequence continues at coordinate 6,074,867 of JARQZJ010000064.1, read as the reverse complement.
TAAAAATATATAATTCAATTATGTGTTTTCTAAGTGGAGTACTTATGAGATTTTTGTATTGATATGAACACATTGTTAAAAAACCATTTATCATCTGGTATAATATCCATCACATAATTATTACTGAATACTCGTAGAACAAGAGAGGTAATTTACGTCTAATTATATATGAGGATTTTTCCATCATAATGCATATTGTATTATGAGTGAAATATTAATTATCAATTAAGATATATTTATGGGGTATAATATATACATTTTTATTATTTTTTTCATGTTTTCTTCTCGTGATATGTAATAGAGCATAAATTATTCGAATACCAGAAGCAGTTCCAAAATTAACCCTGGTTTTAATCCCAGATGTTCACTGCAACCTCCGCAACGGTCCCGTGTTCGCTCTTAAGAAGCTCCGAGGGGTCAATACCACGTGGTGATCAAAGACCCGGCGCCAAAACATCTGACAACCGTTTAGATGCATACTGCGGTTCCAGAGGCGTATTGCTGGATGATTTGTATGAATAGTTCGAATATATTTATAATTTAAAGATTTTGTTCATCAAACACGATTCAATATTTGATCTAAACCATATATATATATATATATATATATATATATATATATATATATATATATATATATATATATATATATATATAAAAGAAAAGGTGATTGTTCATAAGTTCATTCCAACAGGTCGAACGGTTAATGAGGAATACTTCAAGGAATTTATGAAACGTTTTTGTAGAGCAATACGATCAAACGGCTGGAATTTTGGAAAAATAAATCATTGATGCTGCATCAGGATACCACCTCACACATCAATTCTTGTTCGTGATTTTTGTAATCATGCCTCAACCACCGTATTGACCAAATTTGACTCGCTGCTACTTTTTTCTATTGTCAAAACTGAAGAGACCAATGAAAGAAAAGCGTTTTGCCACAATTGATGAGATGAAGTCGGAATCGTACAACGAGCTGATGGTTATACCGAAAAGCGCATTTCAAAACTGCTTCGTTGCTTGGAAGAAGGGCTGGCATAAGTCCAAATTCCCTGTTTGATATAAGCATATCACATAAGATATTTTCATAATACTTTTAGCGATAACAGGCCCGTCGTAATGTGAAAATCTTGGTTTTTATTGACGTTTTGTTGTTAATTGCAACTCTCTCATTTTTTTAGTTTTGACAAAGTTGTAATCAACAACGAAGTCTCGGCAGAAATGCCGATTTTAGCATTATCTCATTACAAACAGTCTGTTATTGCTAAAATTATTATTAAAATATATAGGTATATATATATATATATATATATATATATATATATATATATATATATATATATATATATATATATATATATATATATATATATATATATATATATATATATATATAACGTAATATTTCACGATTATATTCAACAATATGAATTTGTCAACATGTTTCGAGCGTGAGCTCATTTTCAAGACTAAAATACAGTAAGGAACGAACAACAAATTTATATCTATACAATGGATGTGAGTAGGGAGGATAATTGAAAATCTAAGTGTTCATTCACGATGTCTTCTTTTTTCTTCCAAGAACTGCATAATTCAATTGCCTCTAAAAGGTCTAAACGTTTCCCTTTATTACCTGCGTGTAAGCACTCCGTTTCCTCAAAGTCTATGAAATATTATAGAATTAGAGTCCGGATGAAGGTTATAATCATAATGGAAATATAGACCAGGTTAACAAATGTGTTACGTTGCAAATATACTGTTCCTACTTTATATAAAACCTACTCTACATAAAATATTTATATTTTTATGAGTTATGAGTTTTGAGTTATGAGTTATTTTTATAACTTCACATCGTCGCAGTCAGTACGAAACCTCATAAATTCATTTTTTGTTGGATATCAGTTTTTGTCGTTGTCCACATTTACGATTCTTTGAAACCGCTTACTGTTAATGCAATAACATTTTACTAATTATCCACGAACTGAAACAAAAATTATCAACTTTTTAAGACTATTATTTAAGAAATTTTTTTCTATAGAAAAATAACCAAACAAATCTTCCTACCTAAAAGGTTTGTTTTTGTGATCTCCAAATTCGTACATCTGAAAGTTGGCTACGCCGTTCAGTTTTCAAGACTGATTCATATTCTCAGGTTATGAAATTTATAATATAACAACAGAAAATATATCAACTTTATTCACCACTAACAAGAGGTGTGCTCTGCTGCTTGCGAAGTTCCAACAATTTCCACTGTTTTCACTCTTTATGGCGGCGTCATCTTCATTATAAGCTGGGAAAATTATAACTATTGCATGAAAGTCTTTCATTCAGAATATTGAAAGATATTCTAGAAATGCATTAATGACATCCCCTCATAAGATTCTATAAAATGTTTAAAATAAGAATAACATTGCATTGACAAAGGTAGCTTTACGAATATAAAACTGTTTCAATGTAAATCATGTATAAATGAATATATTAAAGAGTTTGGCTTATATCTACGTTCAAATGCACTTGAATCAGAAATCATTTAAAAAGAATTGAGCAACAAATTATATCGAAAAATGCTCATCCATCTACATAAATGACATCAAACACTGTTAATCAAAAAGTTTGAAATAGGAGGTCTATAAAATAGCTTCGATTTTTTCACATCATTCAAATTGCTTCACGTAATTCGTGTAAGTTGAGTGAAATATCCTCACCAAACATTAGGATGAGCCGTACAGTATTTTTAGTTTTACTATTCATGCTGAACTTAGAATTCGTTAATTATTTTTCGACATTTACGCCCGGACATATTTGCTCTTAACATTACGTTTCTTTCCATTATTTACTGGTTATAAATAAATATTAAAGTTATTTTCTTTTTTGTTCGAAAACATAAAATATTTTCTTGTATTCTTCCCACATTTAAAATTGTCTGAAAATAAATTATTCGCTTAATGTTTATGCGATATATGTTTATATGATGTTTCAGGGAGAAGCCGTTTTTGTCTTTATGGGTAAAAATCAGAGAGGTCGGCATTTTGGGTTTTGAAATATCTGAGAAATTAAGTTTTCTTCATAAGAAAATTAACATGTGGAATATGTTGTGTCATTTGTCATGAACCTTTCTTGTAAAGAGGCACGCACACAAATATATATTTTAGGAATTATACCTGTTAATAATAAAAATGACAGGGCCTTAAATCATTTCGGGAACACTTTTAAATATTTTTTAAATAATAATATAACCAACGTTTTCAATAATCACCGTCATGAAATTATAATTAACCTGTCCCTCTACCAGTATATGCTGTCATTTTGTATATTTTTATAATAAAAAGACTTATTTTTTATATTACTCTCCATAGATTTTCAATTAGTGTAAATTTCGTTTCAAAATTTTAATTTATTGTATACATTTTTGCAATACGTTATCAATTAATGATATAAATACAAATTTTGAAAGGTCATTTTAGGATATGTATGCAAGATTTAACTATAACCCTACTCATTAGTGAAAAATCTGCCATTTTTGCGATGTTCCCGAAAATGATTGGAGTGTTCCCAAAATGACAATGAAGTTCCCTAAATGACGTTGACGTTCCCTAAATGACTGCAACGTTTGGTTTTTGCATTATGTTGTAGATGAAAATAATAAATACCTTTAAGTATTAAACCTTTATTTGTACTTAAAGAATGAACAACATGAGTATCAAAATTTAAACCTAATCTAATAATAAACTTGTAGTTTCAGTTAACAAATATTATATATTAGGAACAAATAGTAATTGCACTCTACAAGTATCATTAAGATTTCTTGCATCAATGCTTAAAATTAAATAAATCAAATGAAGTTTTAAAACAAACAGTCTTATGAATTCGAAACATTATTCAAGCTTATTCACGTTAATCACAAAATAATGTGAGTATCAAAGTTTGAACTTAAAGTCTAGCAATAACTTACTTTTCAAAAATATCCATATTCTCATCAAAACAATAATAGCCACGACTACCTATTTTCTGCAATTTCGGGGTGGGTAAAATTTTAATAACTTGTTCACAGGCGACATATGCAACATCATTTTGTTCAAGTTTAAACATCTTTGCTGAGTTCCGCTGACAACGAAGAAAGGCGACCTTTATTTCGCCATCTTCATCAACTGAGGTCTCAGCAACTGCGACGTATCTGTATTCATTTCTTTTATTTTCAGTGGGTACATTTAATAGCAAAAATGTCTTTGGATGTATCATGTTGGGGTGGAAGTTCTCTTTATCATTTCCGTACGATAGACCAGCACAATTATCGTCACTCTTTCCATGAAGTCGATCTGAAACCTTTTGAAGATTTTCATCATCTGAACTGTCTGATCCGTATACAGCGTCGTAAATACTCTTCCTACTCATGTGAAGATAATTCAGAAACTTATCATTCTTTTCTATGTCTAAATCTAACATTTCTGGCACTGGACTTTCTTTATCTCTATCTTCGACTGAAAATGCCTGTAGTTTAATTTCTCGCAACAATTTTGAGAACTGATACAGTAGTATGATGACATCAGAAGTTTTCTGCCAGACAATCTTAGTTACATTCATGATTCCTGGGATTGCATCTATCTTTTCAGGTATTATGGTTTTGATTGCAACTATATCATCGTTAGTGACTTCATGGAGTGAAACAGATGTATTGTTTAGTAAACGGACAAAATCTGCAGCTGTATTTACATCGTTTCCTCGTAATACTTGATCATTCGCAGTTTTCTTTAGCACTCCTCCCACACCATCCATTGGACCTTTACCATGACCTGGTTCACTGAATGTCCACGTTGAAGCAGTTATTTGCGGAAATTGTTCTATTAAGGTTTTAATCCATAAGTAAATGTTAGTCCGGTTTCGATACTGGGACGTGGGTCCATCTGAAAACACGTGAAGGGTAGTTACGTGTGGCCTGACACTCAATATTTTCTCCAGCGCTGATTTCATGTGACCCCATACAGCATGAGCTTGATGGTCTAGATTATCACTCACAGTGGCGAACGAAATAGTTTCTAGAGAGGTATTATTTCTGGCATAAAAAACCCCCGTGTGAATTGATAATTGACCTTTTGAAGCTCCGAATCTAATCTCTTTCTTGACAAGCGATTATCGCTTTCTATCTCATTTTCAGAATCTGGTGGGCTATATTACTTAAAATATTTGCCAACATCTTTTTTTTCTGTCTATACTTTTGAGAATTTTTTCTCCACGACTTTCTTTGTTTCCTCTTCTGTTTTTCAGTCATATCACTAACAGTCTTAACTTTATTTTCAGCCTTCTTCCTTTGGTAATATTCCCTATCTTTCAGTCTCTTCATCTCCCTTTGTTCAGGTGTCATTTTATCTAAAAACTTGCGTTTCCTTGCATTAGCCTTTTCGCGATGTTTTTTGTAAGCTATACTGTCCTGTTTTAATCGTTTTTTTGACTTCTTTTTATCTTCATTTTTATTTTCCATGTTACTATTACTAAGTGGTTACCCAAAACAAAAAAAAATGCATTGTTATATGTATTTAAAAGCAAGAAAGCGTCATTTTGCCCGTTAATCGTCATTTCGAGAACGCCCGTCATATACGAGAACATTCCCGAAATGACCGTTCCCTGAATGACTATCCGATGAATATTTTCATATCACGCTTCATGCCGCTATGTTAGATATTGGTTTTTGAGGTTAGGAACACGTGAACTGTAATATTTATAAGAATTTAGCAAAAGTATGCAAATTATCGGAAAACTAATCACCAAACAGCGTTCCCGTAGTGATAGGGAATTAAAGTACGCTACCCACATACGAAATTAAAACGTACTCACCAATAAAATCAATTATTTTTTTCCAAAAACACGACACGCGTCTTGTCCTTTGACTAGTGAACTTCACACTGTTGCTCGCTAGCGCCACCTAGCGCGTTTTGTTTGAATTATATCGACCGATATCCATCGCGTTCACTGAATGATTTAATAAACGTCAGACAGCATTTGAATAGTCAAAATATGAAAAATATATATTTTAGCTATTTAATTTATACGTATATTCGTAATTTAATAATTTTCGAAGCTAATATATAAAAAAATACAATTTTAAGTCTTGATTGTAAACATTTTTGACTTGTCTCAACTATGAAGCGTGGTATAAGGACGCGTTCCCGGAATGACTATTTAGGCCTTTTTAGTTTAAAATCTAATGAAATATTATCGTAAAAAAATAAATATGATGAGTGCCTTGTAATTATGCGCAGGAACTTCATTTGGAAACAAGTATTTTAGCCATACCACGTTATTTTATTAAGAAAATCTTTGTCAGAAGCATGATTCTCACCTCTCTGATTTTGACCCTTATTCTTACGATATGATATGTCTACAATGGTAACTTTATTAATTTGAAACTCGAACTGGATAATTCCACTCATCATAAGCTATAAGCATATTGGTTTCATTGAATGTGAAACGAATGTAGTTGTATCCGAATATCCTACAAAATTTTGTGATACCACGAATTTATGATCCAAGTCAATAAAGGAGATGTATATCGAGATATATTGAATGAATTGAACACTTGTCTTGGTTTTACAAAAATTTTATTAAATTATTGCTTTTTTGAGTTACCACATTTTCAAATGCTGCACTGTCTAAAAAGCTTAGTTGAGCTTTTGAAAATGGGGTGACACCCCGAAACAAAAGCAATAATTCAATAAAACATTTTTCAGAGCCAATTGTTATTTATTCAATATATTCCACAATGTTCGAACATTAAATCTATAGAGATGGCGTTATAGATAGACAAATTGCTCATTTATTCACTCGATGAACAATTGAGCTCATAACCAATTTGTTTCCAATTATGCTTTCCAATATTTTGTTTCCAATCTACAAAATATCGCCATTAATTTTCTTTTGACATGATAATGTAATAGTAGAGAGTACAACCAAATGTTGTCAGCTCTAGTTCCAGAGCATGATTTACTCTTGAAATAAACTGATTTTATTTGAAATATCGAAATATTTCTAATAAAACTCTCAGGTAGCTGTCTACACAAACTAGTATGAAACTAGCTATCCTTTTGCCCGTCGAGGCGTTATCTGGGGCTAATCTTACACATAGCAGACAGATTTCAGTGGTGTTCGAATGAAATGTCCACGAAGCCTCACGTACTCGCACTAATGTTGTCATGAGTAGGAATCTAGGATGCTAGGTAGAGTGTATACGTCATTTCTTCGATAGAGGGAGCTCACGTGAATTTTCACAAAGTGTTGTTCCCCTCATTCAAATATAGCACCTGTGGGCGTTGTGAAAGTCAACGATTCTTGATTGATTGATTGATTGATTAAATACGGACTGATGATTCATAATAATATTAAAACAATTGTATCCTATTATCATTCAAAACAATATCAATGATTTTTTAGAAGGACACATAATATTCACTCTCGAAATTGATAGGTTCTTTCTCGTTGACAACATTTGTATAGACAGCTCCCTGAGAGTTTTATTTGAAAACCTCATGGTAAGGCATGTTATTCAAATGAGTGTAGTTTTATTTTGAAAGTTAAAATGTATAAGTGTTAATATACTAAAATTTTATATATTAATATTCATTTTGTGTGAATGTGTTTGAGATTCAGGAAAAAATGAGTTCTGAAATATGTTGTTTTATGATTGTTTTGTGTTGATTCTGTTAGTGTTATTTGAAATAGTTATTTATCAAATCGTTATTCTTCAGTTATTTCGTTTGAATGTACAGCTATTATTTGAATTTTTGCAATATTATGGGTTTCAATTCGTTCATTCATTGCAATTATTGCATGCTATTTTATAAATTGTATGCGTTTTTCTTTGAGTTTTTGTTTTGCTTTTCAACTTCGTGTATAGTTGATTGACTTGATTTTGTACGATGTGTGCTATTACAAAGTATGAGGTTCTGATATTTTTGCATTTTTTGTTCTTAGGTTTGGAATATGATAAGATAGAGAACTGGAATTATTTCCATGAGATCTATTTTTCGTTGATTGTAAACTCTCATAGAATTTGTGACACCTGATTTTTATGAGTTTTTGTATTAAATTGTACCGATAGTAATTTTTATGAGAAGTGTACGAACTCCTCCAAGTGTTTCATGTCTATTTATTGATAAAACTATATGAAAGAATAATGATACATATTCTTTTTAATCTACAATCATTTCAATCTCCTTACAATTTATACAATTGTTACAATTATAGTTACAATTCGCAAGTAAACGTGAACTAAAATAAAGATTTTTTGTTGATTAAAGAAGTGTGTTTTTGCTAAAATTATTATGAAAACTGATTATTTATATCAAACAGGCAATAAAACTCTTCAGAGGTGTATATTATATATATATATATATATATATATATATATATATATATATATATATATATATATATATATATATATATTATTCTTGATATTTTGTGATGGGCTCTGACTTTAATTTTTTACTAGAATTTTGGTAGTATTGAAGGTTTCGAAAACTGATTAAACTTTTTTGTTGCAGGACGAAAATATGTCAGGAGGAGATTCCAGTGGTGATTCGAGCGATGGAGAAAACGGCGAAGGCGATAATCCGCTTCAAATTTTCATTCCTCCAGAAATATCGTTGAAAACGTCAAAAAGTTCCCCTGAAAATTGTCATCCCCCAGCAAAAACATCACGATTATCGAATGACCTTAACCCGACCACTACTTTTTCAACAACCAACACTTCAACTAATAATAAAACGACACCTTCGACGTCCACAAATTCCAACCCACCACCTCTGATTTCGCCTCTAGTTTACCAAACTCCTCAGGGAATGATGTACGCTCAATCGAATGGAGGAGGCGTCCTCTTTAGTTTAGCACAAACAGACCCCAATTCATCGCAACCTCAATTTATAACAATACCTCTTTCAATGGTTTCCACTAATGGTCAGGGTGAATTAGATTTATCTAAAAGAAAATTGCCGAATTCTTCTTTAAAAGATGAGGAGCTGGATTCGATTAGCTAGTAGATATCAAACTTTATATTAATATTCCAACTTGGTACATAAACTCGTAACATAGTCCAACGGCTGGTAAATGCACTAAATTAACTTGTATTTCAATACCATATCCCATTACTTAGTTTTAATTAGCCAGCAAAAATGGAAATTACCATATGAAGGTACCCTGTGAGATGATGGTGCTAAGTATAAAATTCACTCAATTTTATCATTTTCAACTTGAAATGATCAACTTATGAAAAATTAAATCACTGATCAGATTATTCTCCAAGAATTCTGACGAAGAAATAATACAACGTTTCATTAATTTGTATCATGATAAATGTAATGAAGATTTGGTATTTCAGAACCAATATTTTTCATAATTTCTCATAAAGTTGATGTAAAATTGAATTGAGATGTTGAATAAAATACACTAGGTGTATTTTAGTTCGCAAAATAACCGAAATGTCTAGTCATTTCCATATCTTTGTTGAAAATTGAAGATAGCATAGTCTTTTTAAGTGTACATTTAGTTTGCCAACTACAACCCAGACATAAGTTGGTGCTGAATATTGATATTAATGTATAATTTAACTACCAAGACTTGAAAAAACGACAAGGGAGTCATTGAAATTTTTATGAACTAGTTAGTTAACTAATTCGTTGGTGATGTTTAATATAGTTTGTTCGAATATTACTACAAATTCGTACCATTAAAAAAGTTTAATGTGATTCTTAACATTTTCAGGCCCAGAATTTGAATATTTCACAAGAACTTTATCCCGGATCATTGAATATATTAGGTGTTATTTTATTCTTCTGATTTTTTATGATATTATGGTAAGTTATAAATATTGCGATTATGTCTCGATAATGCCTTCGATAAATTGACTCGTGACAAAATTGCTGAACTATTTTATTCATTATTCTATATTCAGAATATTGAATTGCTCCACTTATATTATTAATAATTAATTCGAAATTTTTATATTATCTCTTCAAATTATAGAATTTATTACAATTGTTTTCAATTCAGAAATACCGTTTTCCTTTTACCGAAATCCTTTTTTATTGCACATCAACTGAAAGTGTTAGTTAATAATTTGTATCGAATTTGAATCTTAATGATACATTGAACGTTGTCATAATTATATATTTAAATTAATTATTAGTTAAAATGTTTATATTCAATTGATGTAAATAAAACCCAAAGTTTCCTGATTTAAATAAAGAGGAGCAATTTTCTATCAACTAGTATTCACAGCATAAGTCACAAATTCAATTCAATATGCTAATAAAGAATAATAAATCGACGATTACGCAATGCATCAAATTGAAAAATAACGTAAGAATTGTTGATGAATATGAATAAATATACCATGCTTACTTGTTTTCAGATAACTTATGTTATTGGACGTGTGAAAATGACAATAATTAATTATAAAGCATTTCGATTTTTCTTTAAAATTTAAACTACTATATATAGAGTATGATTATTATATTCGCACTTCTTTTCATCTGTGAGATGCATCTACATAAATGCATTAGCGTAGACTTAGTGTAAAATATTTTAGGCAAGCTAAACAAATGTGTTATAACCGTAAAATTATCCTTACATATTATAATATGTAAACATTGATGTATTGTTGGCTGTTCTTAAACGAATAATAGAACTGATATTGAATTAAAATTCGAATTAAACGAGAGAGTGTTGTTGTAGAGCTAGAATTGTCAACTTGTACGATGTGATGCCTCGTTTTATCCTTCAAAGAATAAATGTTAGAGAAATATTGAAATCGATGCCACACCTGATGGAAGTGCGAGACATATGTTTCGTTCTGCAAGAACATTATATAACATTCTTTTGGTTAATTTGAATTTTTCGAATGAATGTTCCACTGTTCATTTTCTTAAATATTTCATTCAGTGCCATAAGCACATAAACTTCATTTCTTCATATATATATATATATATATATATATATATATATATATATATATATATATATATATATATATATATATATATATACTGGCCAAACCCGATTTTAGGCTGAACTAGTTTTGCCCAGGCTAGACTAGTTCATCCTATATGCGATCTGATTAACCGGTACAGACTAGGCCAAACTGGTCTGTCCTAAGGGTGATAGGAGAAACTAGTTTAACCTAGGAGGAACTGGTTGAGCCTGATTTGCATAAGTGCACTTCAGGATAAACTAGTTTGGCCTAGACTTTACTAACAGAAAACAATAAAATACCGCTAAAAAAAAATCAAGATGCATTTATTAATTAGATCAAAATCAATTTCACTTATTTTTGCATGGTGTACTCTGATGGCATTTGGAATTGCAAAGCACCATTTTTTTTGCATTTGCACCAGTTTGTCAAACAGTTCCTTACGCAGCTGCACCTTACGAAACCTTGCCCTGAACCAACCGAATGTTTAGTGGCTGCAGTCCTCAGAGATATTTCAGTATCTTGGTCAACAACATATACGCTTAAAAATTTCTGAATGCAAATATCGAATTCAGTTCTGAAAAAAAAAGCAAATTCAATCAAATATCTTTCAATCACCAGAAAAATATGGTAAAGTCGACAATGAATTAACGGTATTATTAATATGGGCTTTAACATTACAGCGAGCAAAAATCTGTACCTGCAATATAATTTCTGCAATACACCTTGTTTGGTACCCACTTTGTAAAAGCCCTCGTCTTTTGAAAAATAACCCCAATGAGTGTCTGAGATCACCTCTGCCTTTGACTACGTCTGGAATTGGAATAGTTTTATTGTCTCCAATATTGGGTGGTGGATGGGATTTGTCCGAAGAAGCTTTCATTTTTTCTGCTTGCTTTTCAAGATTTTCAGCCGCCGCGCCGTTTTTCTAGCATTTTGAATGTTCTGTGTGTCAATTTCCACAACGCCACAATCACCATCTTCACTTTGGTTACTATTCGAATTATTTTCGATAACTTTTCTAAGGTCGTCCTCATACTGGATATCATTTATTATTTCCTGCGGCAACGATGAAGTCGAAAGTCCTACTCTAGGCTCTATACCAAATAAGGCATGGTAAGGCGATTGTTTTACTCCTGAGTGAAAGGCACGGTTTCTCATGAACTGAACACGTACTCGCTCAAACATTTCTGACTGAGTAAATTAATATCGACTAGGCCGAAGTAGTTTATCCTGAAGTGTACTTTTCATATTAGGCTCAACCAATTCCTCCTAGGTTAAACTAGTTTCTCCTATCTCGCTTAGGACAGACCAGTAGACCAGTTTGGCCTAAAATCGGGTTTGGACGATTATATATATATATATATATATATATATATATATATATATATATATATATATATTTGTTTTGACAAAGTTGTGATATACAACGAATTAAAAAATAAAGTTTTTGACATTGAAAATAAACTATCTTAAAACAGGCAATAAATTAATATCAAATATATATATATATATATATATATATATATATATATATATATATATATAAATATATATATATATATATATATATATATATATATATATATATATATAAATGGGTATCATTTGTGTTACTATTTCTCAATTATACGTCAATTCTGCGCCCAAAAAGTATGAATGTCTGAATATTTTCATAACAGTAATAGCTGCTAATCAGTGCCGCAATATTAAAGTTGAAATTGTGCCAATAAGATGGAATAGCAACAGCTCTTCGTATTAGCCTAAACTAGTCCGTAAATAAACTTTTAGTAGACTACAATATTTAATGTTTCGAGAAGAGTACACAGATGGTAGCGTTTGCCAACCAACACTATCGTCCATTTTTAGAACTGCCGTGTTTCATCACGAAGCTAAATATACCGAAACATTTCAAACAGAAGAACCTCGTTTACTCTAATATATGCTGGTATTTGAAAACGCACATTTCTAAATTTTGAAATTGTTTCAATCAGAAGTGAGAATTAAATATTTTCAAACAAGAAGGCATGATATAACGCTCGGAAATAATCTTCGAATATATATATATATATATATTTATATATATATATATATATATATATATATATATATATATATATATATATATATATATATATATATATATATATATATATAATTTCATTCTTACAAAGTTTTCCATTATAATTGTAATATCCTATTAGCATCAGCATTCGTTGAGAGAAAAGTTCAATATGTCCAAAACGATAAACTCTCACACGAGTTTTTTTGATCATCTAAATCAGTGTTTCCCAAAGTTTTTTGTGCCATGTCCCACCTTAGCCTTTCTAAAATTCTTATGCCCCTCTGAAAAGGGTGAAAAAGTTGAAATTTATAAGTGCAAATTGGTTAAATTGGAGTCTATTCACGAATTGCCCACCTCAACAGTCAAATTTCCCCCTTTTGAGGAGTAATTTTAGTATGCAGAGGGCAATTTGAGTGTTTCTACTTTGAGAAACACTGATCTCAGTACCTAATATGTTAAAATACAATAAATTAAATTGTAATTCAAACAAGACGAATAACCACAGTTAATGTAAAAAATTGATGTACCATAGATCACTCTGTAGTATATAGTACCTAAATAACACTTAATTATTTTAAATAAGGCCTATTGAATATATATATATATATATATATATATCTTGAAATTGATTTATTGCCTGTTTGAGATATTTATTTTGAAAGTTTTTAGCATTAACAGGCTTTTTTAATATGAAAAAGTTTATTTTTGTTGACGTTTCGTTGTTATATTACAACAAGATTAGTTTTGACAAAGTTGTAATATAACAACGAAACGTCAACAAAAATAAACTTTTTCATATTAAAAAGCCTGTTAATGCTAAAAACTTTCAAAATATATATATATATATATATATATATATATATATATATATATATATATATATATATATATATATATATACTCCTTATGCTGGTAACTCAACAATAAATAGTTTCCAAGTTTAGTGGTTACTTTCTGCTGCACCCCATGCAAGGATTCAATACTGTATGTTGCTCTGTACGAGTGTGGAGTAAATAGCACATAGATGGGACACGTCCAAGTTTTTTTCTAAGATTTGACTTTGTAAACTAGTAATCGCAATGTCCTCGTAAATTCTCTGACGTGGTCGCCTCGTTGCAAATGCTATCTAGTATCACTCTCAAATATTTCAGTTTGTCCTTTCTTCAGAGTTTTATTTGATTCGTTGTTTTACAAGAGCGTTAGTTATTCAACATTTGGAAATTAATTAAAAGAAAGCTTTATTGAAATTCAACGCTACACTTTTCGACTTGAACCGATCCATTAAATTCAAGAAATCCTCTTGGCCATTTTCCCTTCGATTGATCCAAGACAGTCCCTTGACAACAAATCATCCCTTGAACCATAATCACCTGCAAAGCTGATTATGGTCCCAACGGAATCCAGACTTGCTAGATTGTTAATGAATATACAAAACAATGTAGGACCAGGCACTGCACCTTTAGTATATTATCTGCAATATATTTTTCATTAATCAATTCTGAACCTATTGTCAAAATCTGATCTCTTCCTTCCAAATAATTGTGAAACAACATAGCATTATTACCTGCCTCTTCCTAAGTTTCCAGTAATCGTTTGTGATTCACTGTACCTATCAAAGGCTTTATTGCAGAAGTCTATCAACACACACAATACAGGATTTCCGTTATTCATTACGTGTTTAAATTTTGAAGTAATCTCCATAACGGCATCATTTGTAGATAAGTTGTAGTTGGAACTTTGCACTTCCTCAAAAATGTTTGCGACTGAAGAGATCAAGGAAATTTGCCGATAAGGATATCCAGTTTGTATATGGTAACAATAATCGACTCTCTGAATTATTTCCTAGGGGATTAATCTTCCCCTGGTTCGAATACTTCGTCTATCAAATGGGACAATACAGGATTGTTAATAGTCTTAATTTCTCCGATTGTGTGTACCTGAATGGTATTTTTCCCAAAAAACTTTTCATTCTTTGTAGATTGTCGTTTCTACTGCATTTTCTCTTACTAGTTCTAGAAAAAAGAGTTATCAATAAAATATTTTCATTGATTAAGGTCTTCACAAGTGGAGCCAAATTCAAAGCCAGTTTCTCTTTATATTTGCGAATAATATAAATTGAACTGGTTTACAATTAATTTTGGGTTTTCAAATTCAGGAAGGTATATTTCTCAAAAGACTTTCATAACGAGAATGGTTATATATAAGTACAGTCGATTTCACGACAATTAGGTAAACTGTCAATATATTTAATATATACGACACCTTCTTCCAATGATCAGATAATGATAACCGTCAATATTGATGAAGTAGAAAAACCACTAATAATCGAAATTCTCGAAGGAACAGCCAGGCTGTATATTTGAGAATACAGTGACGTCTTCGTTATCCTTGAAAGGATAGTGTCCGAAAAAATCTTCATATATAAAATTATATATGAAAAATATGTTTTTATATAAATTTTATATATCATATATATAAATTAAAAGTACAGTTGAAGAATTTTTCAGAATGAAACTTATTATTTTAGGATTTCACACGGACTTAGCGATATTCATAAATGTTTACTGTGATGATTGTTACGATGAAATGTATTGCTATGCATTAGATATTTGTCATTAGAACAATAGTGAATAATAATAAACGGAATGAAAAACTTCTATGTTGTAGATGAAAAGATCACTGTTCGAAAAGTATGAAACCAAATATAGTATATAAATATATATATATATATATATATATATATATATATATATATATATATATATATATATATATATATATATATATATATATATATATATATATATATATATATATATATATATATATATATATATATATATATATATATATATATATATATATATATATATATATATATATATATATATATAGTATATGAAGCTTTATATTATATTTATATTCTTCCATCAATTAGGATTTAAATAATTTTGTAAAAAATTTACTGCATACTTTGACAGGAGAAAGTAGCTTCTGTCTTTTTATTACTTTGAAGAGAAATTGATTATGAAGATATTAATTGCAATATATATAATGAAAACCAAATTGTACTTAAGTGCCCTTATGCTAAATTTGTAACATGTCTTATGTATACTAAACTTTTACAATAAAAATTTGAATGTTTATTCCTTTTATTTTTGTTCATATTTTTTTCCCTAAAAATAAGATATTACTTTGAAAGTATTAATATTCACTTGCGTGATCGCATTGTTAGCAAAATATTTTGAGAAACATATTCTGATTTATTGTCAATAATAAAATATTTAAATACCTGATTCCCAAACAATTCAATAGTGAGCACTTCGTAAAAGATGACGATTGGTTTCCGTTGGTCCCTTGACATTCATTTCATTTGGTAGGAAATTGATTGTTCGACCAGGAAACATCGAATGTATAAGAAAAATATTTAGTAGAGAACTACCAAAATTTAGACTAAAATAAATTTGAGCTAATGACATCGGCGATGATACCGGAAATTCTCCATACAAATGCTATGTATATCTGAAATTTTTTTTCAGGGAATAGCCACTATTCATTCAAGACGTCCAAAAAATATAACAGATGAAAGTGCAGAAAGGGGGCAAAGATTAATTTATTCAAATATAATCTAATACATTTTGAAAAATTTTCTCATATACCAACGAAAATTACGGTACCTAAATCTATATGAAGTTTTAACTAAAATTTTCAGTTTGGAAAATATTACCAATTAAATAATTTGCATATACTAATTCAATTTAATTTTCTGTCGTAACTTAAACGGCATGTGATGGTTTCCGTTTCAGAAGAAGCTACTGGCAATTGTTCCACGTGTTCTTGATATTATTTTATCTCGGTGTCGGTAAATAATAAATAAATTACAACAGTGTTGTTTAAGCGCACTGGCATTACTATTAATAATTTCCACTTTTCGATACAATTTAGATACCAAGAAGTATTTAAACTGGAAATTTTGATAAAATTTTGATAAATCTGGAAATATTTCAAAAATTCTTGAAAATTCAGAGATATACAATATCAGAGATTACATATTAACCCTAGTGCCTTAAATGACCTGAATATGAGAGTTTTGCGGTTCAATTTGAAAAATTCTGATTTGATAGTTTCGTTTATTTCTATTTTTGGTTGATTTTCTGAACATCCTGTATCAATTATATCCACCTAACTAATTCAAGTTTTCAAAGAACTACTATTTTCATTTTTATTATTCATCTCATCAACTGCTTCCGCCGGTATAATTTTATTGCTAAATTCTTCCAAGTTGACCCATTTATAGTTTTCTTAATCTGTATCCCTTTTTTCTCTTTTGAATACTTCGTTTTTTATCATCATTTAGACCTTTGTTTATTTATTTAGAGAAAAATACTCTGAATTCGGCTGATTAGTTCATTCAATTTCTTCGCCATGAAAAAACCTCTGAAAGACTAAACGATGGCTTATTTCGAACCTTTATCTTCATAATAAAAAAGCATACAGTTGTCACTAACCGTGAATTTTACAGTATTTCCCTTTTTCATGGTGAAGAAGATTTTATAATTCCGAAGCGAATTATAGCCAGGATTTTCCTCTGAATGGATCGAAAAGGTCCATGCTATTCTACTGGTAAAATTCATGACAAATCATAAGAAGTCATATACATTTTTCTAAATCTTGTACTTGTATTCTCTCGAAATATTTTTCAAATTCATGTATTTTATGTATTCATCTTCAGATTCGAAGATGAAAAAATACATAGAAAAATCCAATTTTGTACACTATTCTAAATAATATCCTAATCATAATACTTCAAGTCTCCTAACAGACTATAAAAATTTACTTTTTTCAATTTATAATTAGTCAGATCAATACAGTTAGTTATGTTCAAAATAGGAAATGATTTATTAAATCTCGTTTCCCTATCTAGGTGCATTAATAGCCTGAATAAATCTTATATATGGCACAAAAGACTTATTTCCCGTTGTTTGTGAACTAAATTTGGACAATTACTCACATCCAAAACAGCAATTGATTTAATTGGTATGTAATTAGACAATAGGATAAATTGCATTATCATTTACACGTTTCAGTATTAATGAGATCATATAATGCCTTATAGCTTAAGACCTTATAGCTTCTTGATAATAATCACAACTAAATAAACGTCATTGATACATGTTATACACTATAGACGAACTGATAAGTGGATGCATTATTTATAAAGCCCTAGCATTCGTTTTAATATGAAAAATGGTTTTCTCCGATTGAATTTTATACTCTGTCTGAAACAATAATTTTCCGAATTAAAAACAACAATGGAGCTGTTTTCATATGAATTTTTTTTCTAGGGCAAAGATTAGAGCAAAACTCTTTCATTCAGGTTTTTTTTAACTCTCTTCGATTATCTCACCTATCCCAGCGGGTAAGATTATAATGAAGATCGATAATTTCAATCAGAAACAATATAAATAAAAATTTGAATTGTTTGAAAAAATATGTTTTGTAATTATGATCAAAATTGAATTACCCGCAATCAAAATCTAAAATATACAAAGAAATTTAATACAAAATGCACTTAGAACTTTCTTAAACGATTTAGTACCGATATTAATTGAATACATACCACTGATGATTCCCATAATATGATGAAGTACTAATGGTATTTTCAGCAATTAGGAACACTGTTAATATTCATTCTGAACAGTGTTGTGTTTTCGTTGACATTCGTGTAGACAGCGCCCTGAGATTTAATTTGAAATATAACGATATTTTGATTGAAAATCTCAGTATAGGCTACCTATGAAGGATTTATGAATCTCGAAACTAGTTATCGTAAGTATTATCTGCTAGGGTGTGAACCGAAAAAGGGAAAGCGACCATACTAACACTTTTCAGCAATCTCTGTGATATCAAGATGAAATGGAAGTAGAATACTAAGTATGGAAGTTCGCACTGTTCTTGTCATTAATACATTCTCTATATTCGAGAGAGTTCAACTTGTTTCTTCATTAGAGGGAGCTTATGTGAGTAGTTCAC
Organism: Henosepilachna vigintioctopunctata; assembly: GCA_030704895.1. Taxonomy (NCBI): domain Eukaryota; kingdom Metazoa; phylum Arthropoda; class Insecta; order Coleoptera; family Coccinellidae; genus Henosepilachna; species Henosepilachna vigintioctopunctata. The sequence goes on along the minus strand of JARQZJ010000064.1, from coordinate 6,055,812 downwards.
AAAATTTTTACCGTATTGGTCGAATGGTAGATTATCAAATGAAACTTATTCATCTACTCTTTAAAAAACTTCAAATTAATTCGACAAAGGAAAACTGTCAGACTCGCGAAAGGTTAATATAATTTTGTAGGTTGCACAACATAGATTATCTATGTTCAGTCATAGAAACATTGTCCGAAAAGAAAACAGCAGTGACCCAAGTAAAAGCATATACAATCACTAAGTATTATTTATGAATTGGTCAACTAGGTTTAAAGATAACTATATATGTTACTTAGATTGATGATGTTAGTCTTTTTATTCATATTATTAACACTTTCATAAATTAGTTACAAACTAATGAAGTTACAAAAACTTTTGTAACTTCAAAATTAAACTGATGGTTCATTCACAAACATGGCTAGCTAGAGCACACCTAATCGGCTGCAGTCTAATGTCGCTTTTAGGGATGGCTATCCTTATTTTCAATGCCTGTCAAGTCTGACCTATATACACTGATCCACAATCACTACAATGCACTGATTGATGAGACAATTCATAAATAATTGTGTTTGTATATGGTTTTACCTGTCACTGTTTTCTCCTTCCAGTTGTCGGACAATGTTTCTATGACCTAACCTAGATAATCTATAAATTTATCAAGAATTTCATTTGGTAAATTTAAGTGATCAGTTATCTATGTTTGTATCAATTTGTTGTAAATGTTGAGTTGGTTGATCTTTCTACACAATGATTTAGAATCATGCGCATCTAGTATTGCCCAAAAAGTCTTGCAGTCTTGTATTTTTTCGAGACCAAGACTAAGACTGCCTAATTGAATGCAATACCAAGACTCACCTTGCAAGACTTACGCAAGAAGAAGACTGAGCTGCAAGACTCTTGCGGTCTTGCAGTTCAAAACACCGCCTTGGCCGTATTTTGAACTTCTGAACACAGCACTTTGAGTGAGTGTCAGCCAAGGAGGTTTAGGATCCCCAATAACAATTTTCTTCAATGGTGCTAATGTATCAAATATATTTAGAAATAATTTGTTCAGAAAAAGTACCTTTTGATTAATATTACGAATATAGGACACATTTACAAAGGGAGTTTGTTGTAAGAAATTTTTGAGCAAATCCCTATCAAGTCCTTTGGAGTTTCTTATATTAACTGATTTCTTAATATTTAGTAGTGTAGATATTTTTAAGCCAGAACCAACTAAATGGTGATCCGAAATATCTGAGGCGTCCGTGACCTCCACATTTAGAATTTCAATTTTATCTGATGAAAGTATTACATCAAGCAAACTACCCTTTAAGCCTGATATTCTAGTAGCACTATTAACAATTTGTTGCAGGTTGAGTGAGTGTACACTGTCCAACAGTGTACATTCAATGTGTTTAAAAATTCATTAAAAACAATATTAGGAGATCTATACACTATACAAACATCCCATTATAAAAGTTTGCTTATTTATCTTTATTTCAATTCAAATATTTTCCATACATTCGTGGAATTCCGAATCCAATTTTTAAAGATAATATCATTTTTAACAAAAAAGGCTACACCACCGCCGCGAGAACCTCTATCCCTCCTTATCAAAAAATATGCATCTATATTCAGTGAACTGGACAACATGTTTTCACTCAACCATGTCTCAGAGATATCAATAATATGAAAACTCTCTATACGAAGCAGGTCTACAAACTCAGCAAAGTGACCAGACAACGATAGCGCATTCAAAAAACCAACTCTCAGGCTTTACATCATTTGTATCCTTAGAAATAAATCAAAAAAAATTACGATAAATCAATAACATAAATACCTCTCCTTCAGATGAGAAAAAGAAAGAAAAAAAATTTAATTTCAAAAATCTCAACTTAAAAAAAATTAACAAATATTATTCTCGGTACGTAGCTTGAGTTTCGCTGCTCCGGTAGATCAATTCAGAAGGTTAGTGATATCATCTTCAAACCTTGAGTTTATTCCCTTTTTTCCATCCCTAGCAAAGATTTTTCCTCTCATAGACCACACGTTTTCCTTTCACAACTATAATTGGCAAAATTTAAAAGTTCAAATCTACTTTTTGTAAGATTCTCGCTGATAACAATCTTCGAGTTTTTCAGTTTTCTCCTGTTGTAAAATACTTCATTTCGGTGACATTGATTTTCAAATTTTACTATAACAACTCTTGGTTTGGATCCACTGTTTCTAATTAATAGTGTGACAGTTCCTAATTATAAGTGTGTGTGTGTGTGTGTGTATGTATGTTTATCAAGTAAAACAGTCAATAATTTTCGATAAAAAAACTAAAAACACATGTAGTCCACAATCTATTTCAATATAATAGATCGCTATTTGAAATGATATTTTGTTATTAATCAATTTTTTCCAAATATGAACTTATTCCACCATTTAGATTTCATTCACGAAGAATTTGTTAGTAAATATAATACTGTACAAAAATTCACAGTTTCTAATTTCGTGTTCCTTTAAAGTCAAACTGAACAATTAATTTCAAAAGGAAATAGTTTGCCTGCGCCAGCTCAATCTATTTCCAAACATAAGTAAATATATAATTTCTATTTCGGTAGTAGTAAAAATAAATCTAATTGCTGGTCTTCCAAGCTATTTATTCTTGTTTCGACCAACAAGTTTCAACTCTCGAAGGACACGCCTACACTTGGAAATCTGATATAATTTCCTGCGTAGTGTGAACTAAATCTGATATTCATCATTGGGCTAAGAAGAGAGAATTCCCAAGTAATTTTGGCTGATTCTGGGGTTGAATCATCACACATGAAATTCATGGTTTATTGGTGAATTGGATGAAAATCACTTGGATCAGTTTCACAAAATTATAAGGTTTCTTGACAATGGCTTGGGGGAATTACCCCATTTTCAAATTTCAAACAAAACACTTGTTCTTTAGACTAAGAGGTTCATATTTCACATCTTTACTTGCTATAGACACATTGTGGTAGAGAATAAAGGGAGTTTGTTTCTAAGATAGTTACTGGCAAATCTAGTTAAATCGCAACTTACTCTATTTAGCATCTAAGTACATGAATATATATGATACAATATATATATATATATATATATATATATATATATATATATATATATATATATTCCAATGAAATTCTAAAAATTGATTTCAGGTTTCAATCACAATTTTATGTATTTATATATAAAATTTTATCAACATCTTGCCCCAAGTATCTGTCCGAAAAAATTGTTTTTAGAAATAAATTACATTCTCGAAATATTCGTGACAAAATGCTGATAAATATACCAAAACCGTGAAGTTTTTGCATATATATTTATCAGCATTTTATCAAAAAATGCTGATAAATATATATTCAATACCGTGAAGTTTCAGGCATCATTTTCGTACTTGGTCTCTAAATATTTCAATCAACTGAATAATGAATACAAAACGATGAAACTATTGCATTTCAAAACACAAATGGAAAATATACTGTTAGATAAACAGAAAAAAGGGAAAGCAAATCATTCTTAGGAATAATATATTGCTTCTATGGGGTTAATAGTAAGACTGGCGAACGCCAATATTAACCACCTTTCGAAATGGTTTCCGTTGCTTATGTGCTTCTACTTGTTTGTTGTTAATATTTAAGGAAACACTGTAATGAGCTGCCATTCAATAAAGTTGTATTATTATTATTATTATCAGTCAATACATCCGAGGTATTGACTGCATATTCCCATACATTGATATATGCAGTCATGGGACATAGAGAGGAAACCTTCAGTAATAGACAAGGATATATACCTCTGAATGTTCAGTTTATTTGTGGACCAAAACATGAAATCTTTGGTATACTAATTGGATGCCCAGGTTCTGCGCAAGCTAGCCAAATATTTGACAACAGTGCAGTGAAATCAAGATTTGACAATGGTAGATACGCAGAGTCCTTCTTAACATCGATTTAACAAATGTCACATACAGACAAAAACTGAACTAAAATTGGGAATGGGCGATTTCGATTTTACTCGTTAGTTTCTGAAGTATCAATTCAAAAATAACACTAGAAATATAGCTGCTATAACTCCTTCACATAATTTCGCTATTTTATCGGAGAAGAATCACCGCCAAATATTGAAAATGACAGCCATGTCATTAAGTCGACTAATAATATCAATTGCAGACACCGAAGATTTTCTTTTTTTGTTGTGTTTCCAGCTAGTAACATGATCGAGATCACCGCAATCTCCACTCTCATGAGGTTCTCAATATTAACTCTTGATAAATACGGAAATTGAGGATGAGGTTCACTCACAAATAGGTAAATGTCGACTGGACTGTAGGGTGAGTGATATCTCTGAATACGTTCCTAAATCTCCTAAATAAATTTAACAAGAGATCGAGGCTTAACAAATCATTCGCGAGTTATTTAAATTATAGATTTATTCTTCAATAGCGATTATAATAGTGTAAAAAATTGTTGAAAACTATCACTTCTTCATTCATATTACCGTTGGTAGCAATATTCATGCTTATCGTAAAAATAGAAATCGAAGAATATTTTGAATAATTAAACTAGAGAATTTTCGTCTATGTAGTCAACTCTATAGTTAAAATTGTTTTTCAAATATTCATGATATTGCAATTATATTATTAGAGTCATTTTTTCACCCACCTGTACTAATTATATGTTATTACAGCTACACAACTGTCGTGTAAGTTAATGAAAATTCCAATAACGGACATGATACAATGCACATAATATAAAATATACATCTGATGCAGAAACTGATCAACTATTTTTATAACTAAGTTCGTAGGAAATGTCTACGCTAGCATTGTAATCGTAAAAGTTAATGTAACTTCTTGGTCGATATCAATGTCGCACAGGTGTTGTTCAATTGTTTATGGGGATTTCATTGAAATCGTTTCTAAATCGACCAAATAATAGTTCCTATTAGAGCCAATAAATACAAGGTAAGGAGGCACGAAGTTATTTTATTGTTTTTTCCCACATACCAGGTACAGATAATGTAATCCGGTAAGAAGTCCGTTGCATTGTTGTAGCAGATGTTGAGAAGTATCGTGATTCACCTAATTTCAACTCTTCAAATGTAAAATATTGTAGATCTTTTCAAGAAATAGTGATCAACACATTCATTCATAGATGTTAATTTATATATATATATATATATATATATATATATATATATATATATATATACAGCTGTTTCGTAGAACGAAACAGCTATTTTACACTTCAAGCAGGTGTGGTATCGATTTCCATATTTCATTTCACAACATTTATACATCGATGGACAATGGAGGCATCACACGCACACGTTCACATAGCAAGCTCTACTATAGACTAGTTTGAGTTTTTCGATTTAATGTTCTAGTATTCATTTTCCTAAATATTTCATTCAGTGCCATTAGCAAAAAATTATATGTATGACTGTGTTCACATATATGTATTCATATATATTTGTGTATATACTTATACATATTTTCATTTCCTCCTAGTATACGGAGCACTTCAAGGCAAAGTCATTATAATCTGGACATGCTTACCACATTTTTATGAAATTAGTTGTTATTTTTGTGCATTTTATATGTACTTTATTAGTTTAAATATTTAAGTTCATTATATGCATATTTATTAGATTTGAATCATCAGTTTCATCTAGGATTAAGTGTACCATCATTCACCATATTATACTATTTGATGTTTTAAGTTATTTTCATTTTTTTTTCAAACGAATGGTAGAAATAAGTTAGGAAGTTTCTATGACAAAACGAAAATCAACACCACGAAGGTTGCCACCATGGGGACCGCCACCACGGATCTGATCATTTGGAAAGGGCCCCCACAGAGCTTTATCATTCTGATACGAATATACGAGTATATAATATCTGGGATAAATATAAAATCCCTATAAGGATCTGTTAAAGCCGTAAGGCTTGAAATCGTATAATAATGATATTTATTAAGCAATAGCTATTACAAAATTCATATATACATTTACGTTCAAAATTTATTATTAAATTTGTTTAGAACAAACTTAGTCCCGAATTTTTGAATTTATTAATATGTAACGATTCTTCTAGAATCGTTAGCATTATTCTAGAATTTTCAACAATATTCCAGCAGATCACATTAATTTTTATGTTTTTCGATCAAAATTTTTAACCCTCCTTTATTTGTTCTCAGAAATCTTAGTTGTATAATTATTTGTATCTTTTCCTTAATTCTTGATTGGTAAACCTGACTTAAGAAATTGATTTGCTATGTTTATTTCTACGTATACGATTCTTTTTTTTTGTGAAACATCAGTTGAATTCTATGATCTTCATTCCAGGTTAGGCATAGATAATACCTGGTATGTTCTGTAAGAATAGCTATAGGTAAGTATTGAGTTTGTAAAATACACCTAGTATTAATTCAGCGTTTGATAAAGAAGTAGTACTTCGAATCGTCGTCATGCGTATTTGTATTAAATTATGAGAAAATTCTAAATATTGTCTCATTATGGATATTAATTTTCTCCAAGTATCATCGATAATCCAATGTTCCTATACTAGGAACTACTCAATACAATGCTCTTAATTACTTTTATACCTGTAATTGCCTATGACCCAATCCTTCTAAACCTGCTTGGCTGTATTTGATTTAGTATATTACTGAGTTTTCCCAAGTAAAGTTGTGCTATCATTTTGTGTAAATTTTGGTCGTTTTGTAGTATCAAGACACTAAACTGAAACAATGGCATCCACAAGCAGACGTACCTGTGTAAATCATCCCGATGTTTTTGTTATGTGTGTGGTGAATACACTTTGAAAGAGAGCAGAAAAACGATTTCTGACTTTGTGAAAAGAGCTTATCTTGCCTATTTTGGCGTTCATTTAGGAGATCAAGATAAATCTTGGGCCCCACATTTCATATGTAAAACATGTGTTGAACATTTGCGACAGTGGACAACTGGAAAGAGGAAGTGCCTAAAGTTTGGTGTACCAATGGATTGGGGAGAACCGCGGAACCATCATGACGACTGCTATTTTTTCTCGTTAATATAAAAGGCATAAATAGAAACAATAGACACAAATGAACATATCCTGATCTAGATTCTGCAAGAAGGCCTGTAGTGCATTCGGAAGACATACCCGTTCCATCATTCAGCAGTCTACCTGAACTGACAGAAGATGATACAGAAACATCAACGTCTGACGAAGTTAAAAGAATTCAATCAGAAAACGACAGCGATTTTGAAGCAGATTTAGCAACTCCGCAGTGTTTCAATAAAGAAGAACTAAACGATCTTATAAGAGACCTGAATCTCTCAAAGGAATCCGCTGAATTACTTGCATCCAGATTGAAAGAAAAAAATCTACTTTGCCGAGGTACTAATATTACATTTTATCGTAAAAGAGATAAGGATCTGCTGCCTTTTTTCACTCAGGAAAATGACTTGGTATTCTGTAGCAATATAAAAGGGCTCTTAGAAAAAATGGGTTTGCCTGAATACACTCCATATGATTGGCGTCTTTTTATTGACAGTTCAAAACGTAGTTTAAAATGTGTTCTTTTACATAACGGTAACAAATATGGCTCAACTCCTATTGGTCATTCTACTACCATGAAGAAACAATATGAAACAATAGCATTAGTTTTGAGAAAAATTAAATACGAAGAACATCAGTGGTCAATTTGTATTGATTTAAAAATGATTAAATTCCTCCTTGGACAGCAGAGTGGTTATACAAAATATCCTTGTTTTTTGTGCCATTGGGACAGCAGAGCTAAAAATGAGCACTGGGTTAACAAAAATTGGCCTTCAAGAGATGTCATGATTCAAGGAATACAAAACGTGATCAACGAACCTTTCACTGGTTTCAAGAGAAAAAATCTTACTTCCGCCCTTCCATATCAAGCTAGGCCTAATGAAGAAATTTGTGAAGGCCTTAAATCCAGAAGGAAATTGTTTTGGGTATTTGTCACGTAAATTTCCTGGCATTAGCACGGAAAAACTAAAAGCTGGTATATTTGATGGTCCTCAAATAAGGCAACTTGTTAAAGATCCACAATTCACCACATCAATGAACGAGACTGAATCTAACGCTTGGAGTTCATTTGTTAAAGTAGTACAAAATTTTCTTGGCAATCATAAAGCAGAGAATTACGTAGAATTAGTGGAAACTATGCTTTCAAATTTTAATATTCTCGGCTGTAACATGAGTATACAAGTTCACAACCTCCACAGCCACCTAGATCGTTTTCCAGAAAACTTAGGTGATTGTAGTGAAGAACAGGGGGAAAGATTCCACCAGGATATTAAAACTATGGAAGATCGTTATCATGGCGGACTACTGCTGGAGCCTTCAGCGAGACTGCCCTAGTAAACTCCATTCTAGAAAATCGTATAAAAGAAAATTTTTATGTGATTAGTGACTAATGTAATTATGTAAATTAAGTTTTTGCAATAAATACTTAAATCCATGTGTCTTTGTTTTTTTTAACTGTCAATAGTAATATTATATATTATAACATTTATAACGTAAATTATATACAAAATTTTTTAAAAAATCTCAAATATGTATATAAATTCACCTGATTTATGTATAATGTAGACAGTGAAAATTTCGATTAACTAAGGCATTTTTTTGTATAAACTTAATATACATAAAGCATAAATACATTATATATACGCCAATAATAATCGTCACTGAGCACCTTCAACTCCATTTTCATTAATATGTATACTGCATATGAATATACGTATATCATTCTACAAACGCAATTTCGCCATTGATTCCTTTCATCTGTTTCATTTATTTCCTTCTTGCCAAATGACCAGAATTTAAAAATGTTCGAAAACGGAAGTAGACATATTTTATATGCGTCATATTCCAACATAACTAATAATTGTGTCATGAGTCGCCTGAAGAAAATTTTCAGTCAGCATGCGTATCGATGATTAGCTGCTCGCGAAGACGCGCTTCTTTGAATGTAAAATAACCTTAAATAGGTCTTAAATATTCAGCACTTATTATTATTAAGAAGTGAATCATTATTTGTTGTTCACGATGAATTTTTTGAAACTATTTTAATTGGCTGGCACAAACTAATGGAACTTTAGAAACTAATTGTCAGACGTGATTTTCATTGAGGCCGTTGAGGTAATAAAATGCGTTAATTGTGAGCAATCAGATAATCTTCATTCAGAGAGCGACTCGACGATGCACTTTGTGGTTGTTCGGTATCTTCTTCCAAATTCAAGAATGCAGAGTATTTCATTTGGTTGTTGTAGCTGTTACTTGACATAGATCTCGATGGAAAGGTTTTCGATGAACTGATAGAGAGGTTATTTCTGTTACAGGATAATTTCCTAGTAAATAGTATAGTTGGCCTTTTCTCTTTACTTGTCAATGTCGGGTCTTAAGTTACAATTAAAACTAATGAAATCAATTGACAAGCATAATTATTTCGAAATACCACTCGCTGACAATCCCACAAATAGAAACAACTTCTGCAGCAGCCTTTATAAATATATATATATATATATATATATATATATATATATATATATATATATATATATATATATATATATATATATATATATATATATATATATATATATATATATATATATATATATATATATATATATATATATATATATATATATATATATATATATATATATATATAAATATAATATATAGTCGCCAAATTTCGTCCCCTTTTTGAAAAATAGAAAATATAAAAAATATATAAGGAGTAGATTAATAAATAAAACATCAAACTTTAAGTAAACATTGCTTTATTATTTGACATAACCAATAACTAAATAAACTATTTACTTTTCCTACAAAAACAGCTTTTACAAAAATTTATAATATAACATTTTTTTTTGTGCTCCTAATTACGTCCCGGGGACGATATTGAGATCACAATAATCAGTACGTAAACTTAAATTGTATTTTTAACAGTAATTATTCGTAATCATTATTATTATAATAATCTAATCAGACTTTTATTAATCCTTGGTTAATAATAATAATTTTAAGTCTCAAAACAAATCGCACAAATAAAATTAGCTCTTGGATTATCAACGCAATCCTCATGCATCCATTCGAAACATTTTGTGCACCTTATCCATTTCTCTCCCTTTTTATCTTGAGAAAAACTTTTATGACAAACTGGGCATTCAGCGTCATTATCGTCACTATCTTCTTCATCAGTAGAAACTAAAATTGGGTCATCATCATCAGACGTGTCCTCATCAAAAGAAAGATTCTTACGTTGTTTTTTGATTTTGTTTTTGTTTTTTTCTGTCATATTTTTTTTACATTTCTATTTCTTTTTTTCCTGCTTTTCTTTCTTCTTTTTCCTTTTTTTTGTTTTCTGCATCTATTATTTCTTGTTTATGTGGTGAAGCTGTGACTACCATAGCTTCACCTCGCCTAGTTGACGTTGACGTTGAAGGTGGCTCAACCACTGGAATTGGTCGAATGTCAGCTGGAACTATAAATGGAGATGAAGAATTGCTTAATCGTGGTGATGCAGTTGGAGTTCTTGAGCTTGTGGAATCCAAATGAACGGGGAGGTCATTTACTGCAGATGCCACGATAGGGGACGATATCAGGAATTTGCCAATTTTATTGTTAACCTCCATTAACCAAGAAACACATGTCATAATCTAAATAAAATTATAATCGATTTAAATCTAAGCGTTAAGAACACTTTTTGACAAATATTTCGTTTTAATAAGTCAAACAGATCTATATTTAGACACTACCCATAATATTTCATTCAAAAACTCACCTTGAACAGTTTTTTTTTTTTTTAAATATCTCAAGACAGGAGCTATATTCCACCGCCAAAGTTTTACAATGGCCAACTGACGTAAGTAACTTTAAATTTCAACTATTAAAACTAGATGGCGTTAATTAAAAAAAAAAGAAACCGATGGGGATGAAATTAGGCTTGGGGACGAAATTCGACTATACCCTATATATATATATATATATATATATATATATATATATATATATATATATATATATATATATATATATATATATATATATATATATATATATATATATCGTCGTTGAGCACTGTTGCATTTATATTTAACATTTTTATAATAGTTGTTGGATGACTTTTGTGACGTTTTTGTTGGTTTATTGACTTATGTCAGATGTAGGTTCCTTATTCTACAACTTGTAACTGATTAATTGATACCTTGTCTATATTTTTAGTATTTCTGAAAAAGAACGGAATTGCGTTCGAAATATAGAATTGCTGATGATTAGTCCTTCAAATTAGTTCTGCCCACCTTTTGACAATAACCCAAAGTATTTTTAAAGTCATTGTATATGTTCTATGATCTAACCTCGCTTTTTGAGTTTGTTCTACATGTCATCTATATATCTTACGTCGTTGAGCTTTGTTGCATTTATATTTAACATTTTTGTGATAACTGCTGGATGACTTTTTTTCGTTTTTGTTGGTTTATTGACTTATGTCTGATGTAGGTTTCCTTGTTCTACAAATTGTAACTGATTAATTCTATATAAAATTGTATAAATATAATAAGTCTATATTTTCTGTATTCCTGAAGAAGAACGGAATTGCGTTAGAAATATAGAATTGCTAATGATTAGTCGTTTAAATTAGTTCTGCCCATCTTTTGCCGATTACCCAAAATATTTTGAGTCTTATCATTACGGCAACACTCTCTAAACATATATATATATATATATATATATATATATATATATATATATATATATATATATATATATATATAAGGAATGAAGAATTTTCTTGCGGTGAAAAGTACAAATGACAAAAACACAATTATCGGTATAGCCCGCAACTCAATTGGAAGCAGCCGTTGACACGTGTTTCGAGCTTATTGGCTCTCCTCAGAACGGCTCTCTTCATCTCCAGGTTCGTACACCTTGAACTTGGCTACGCCGTTCTGAGGAGAGCCAATAAGCTCGAAACACGTGTCAACAGCTGCTTCCAATTGAGTTGCGGGCTATACCGATAATTGTGTTTTTGTCATTTGTACTTTTCACCGCAAGAAAATTCTTCATTCCTTATTTACTTAGTCGGTTGAAGACTCCGTAAAGGATAAATAGTCGCCACATTGGCGATACGTTGAACAAATCTCCAAACCCGGAGAGTTCACGTGGAAGCCTAGCAGTGGAGACTTCCTTTGCAGGTGTGTTCTTTTGTTGTGGATTTCATCTCCAGGTTCGTACACCTTGAACTTGGCTACGCCGTTCTGAGGAGAGCCAATAAGCTCGAAACACGTGTCAACGGCTGCTTCCAATTGAGTTGCGGGCTATACCGATAATTGTGTTTTTGTCATTTATATATATATATATATATATATATATATATATATATATATATATATATATATATATATGGATAAATAGGTAATTTCTCGACCGTGCGATACTTTTATTGAATTTAGGTAACAGGAATAATCGGTCTGGTGAAGTGTTCAAAAACTCATTCATTCATAACAATTCTCGATATTTCGACACTTTTTGTGTTTTCTTCGGTTGATAATAACAGAACAAACATTATTCGACAAAGGTCCCTTATATTGTTTTGACTTCTACCCTACATATTGCTGAACTAAATTCGAAGAGCATTTACTAAATTAAGTTATACATTAGGTAATCAAATTTTTCATTTTTTCCAATTCAGAATTATCAATTTAAAATTGTAAGAAATAGAAGTCAGGCGAACTACTGAATAAAATTTATAATCCTGTTTTCTAATTTTGCAAAACCATGAAAATGGCATAAAATGATGGAACTTCAAGGTAATTCTTTCGACAGAATACGTGTTTTGTAAATGGTTAAAGTGAGAATGCCACTACATAGCTGAAATTCCCATAAACAAGATGTATTTGACTAGAAAATTAGAAATAGATGCTGCCTATTCGGCGCGTTGCTAAAATCTAATTTATTAACATCAACCAAACACACACTTGAAGTGGTAAATATGTTATTTCTGTTCGCCGTCGGTCAACAGAACATGCATCTCGAATGCCTGAGTTGGAAGTAACCAGGCCAGGGCTCGGATAATGTTCCATTCCAAATTCAGCCATCAGAAGGCAAATATAGTGTTACCTACTCATTCATATTTTCTTAATTTCACACTTCTTATAATAGTAATGGAAAAACTATTATATATCTAACGTATAATATATCGAGAAACTATAAAAAAAGTAAACTTGGTGAAAAACTTTAAAAGTCATTTAACTTCTTTGCTAAGTAATTTCAGGGTTTCAAATTCTTCAAACCATTGTTTCGTGATTTCACGAAAATAATCTGAACATCTTATTTGTCACGAAAAACGATCTGTGAATAATGGAATCAGGCGTTCCAGTGCAGAAATCTTTTTCAAATTACGTGTGGTGCAAAAATAAAGGAACAGATACCAGAGGATTGGAAATGCGCGTTGATAAATCCATTGCACAAAAAGGGGGACAAAATGGATATCAATAATTACAGGGGAATTTCCTCACTCCCGGTTGCGTACAAAATACTTTCTAAAGGCACTCCTAAACAGAGTAGAACACCAAGCGGATCCATTAATTGGGGAATACCAAGCTGGATTCAGAAAAAGCCGATCGTGTGCTGAACAGATCTGCAGTTAGAAGACGATATTAAAGATGAGGAAATGTAGAAATACAGTGATCACATTCATTGACTTCAAGAAAGCATTTGATTCGGTAGACCGCGAAATCCCGCGCAAAAAATATTGTTTTAGAAAAAATCATTACAAATTTCTTATGAAAATAAATGAATGTCAAATGTCTCGCCTTTGCATGGAATCACAGAAAACCAAAAAAAACTACATAAATCTTCTTTTCTTATATCAAAACATGGTGAAATTCATATCAAAACATGGTGAAATTCCATTTCAAATACCTCGGGAAGTTATACAGTCCTCAGGTTTAAACCGAATCGCTAATGGACAGAGAATAACCAAGCTCCAAAGAGCCTACAAACTAACATGGGCTCACTATAACAAAAAGTGCATTTCGAGAGGCGCCAAATTGAGGCATTATAAAACAACGATTCTTCCAGAAGCAATTTACGCAGCTGAAACAATGGTTATTGGCGGCCACTCAAGAATTAGAGAAATAGAAAAACAAGAACGAAAAATTCTCAGAAAGATTTACGGGCCAATCAATAGAAACGGTATTTGAATGAAAAGACCTCAAAATGAACTGTATCGAAAGACAAATACGATAACGGAAGAAATCTGAAAACGACGAGCAAAGTCCTATGCACATGTCTACAGAATGAAACAGTCCAGAATACCGAAGAAACTACTCAATATAATTATGAATAGTAAATGCGGAACAGAGTGGCTAAAAGAGGTCCAAAAGGATCTACAACAGATCAATATAAAAAATCTCGAAGATCGCACTGAATGTCGCTATAAAATCGCACATGTAAAGATTGAGCAAAACCAAATCGTCAACCTGGAGTAAAATGGACAGATGAACGGAAAAAGAACAATCAGAGAGGATGAAACGTTTTTGGGAGGCAAAAAAGATGAAGCAAAAGTCCAAATGATTGCGAATTGAAGTTCAGTCGCTCTCCTCATGGGGAACAATCGAAATAATAATAATAATAATAAAATATATATATATATATATATATATATATATATATATATATATATATATATATATATATATATATATATATATATATATATATATATATATATATATATATATATTATTTATATATATATATATATATATATATATATATATTATATATATATATATATATATATATATATATATATATATATATATATTATTATTATTATTATTACGATTGTTCCCCATGAGGAGAGCGTATGAACTTGAATTCGCAATTATTAGGACTTTTGCTTCATCTTTTTTGTATCCCAAAAACGCTTCATCCTCTCTGATTGCTCTTTTTTCCGTTCATCTGTCCATTTTACTGCAGGTTGACGATTTGACTTTTACTCAATCTTTACATGTGCGATTTTATAGCGACATTCAGTGCGATCTTCGAGATTTTTTATATTTTTATATCTGTTGTAGATTCTTTTGGACCTCCTTTAGCCACTCTGTTCCGCATTTACTATTCATAATTATATCGAGTAGTTTCTTCGGTATTCTGGACTGTTTCATTCTGTAGACATGTGCATAGAACTTTGCTCGTCGTTTTCTGATTTCTTCCGTTATCGTATTTGTCGTTTGATACAGTTCACTCTGAGGTTTTTTCATCCAAATGCCGTTTATTGATTGGCCCGTAAATCTATCTGAGAATTTTTCGTTCGTGTTTTTCTATTTCTCTAATTTTTGAATTACCGTCAATAACCAATGTTTCAGATACGTAGATTGTTTCTGGAAGAATCGTTGTGTTATTATGCCTCAATTTTCACCTCTGGAAATGCACTTTTTGTTATAGTGAGCCCATGTTATTTTGTACGCCCTTTGAAGCTTAGTAATTCTTTGTTCATTAGCGATTCAGTTTAAACCTGAGGACTGTATATCTTACCCGAGGTATTTAAAATGGCCGACTTGCAGAATTTCACCATGTTTTGTGATGAGAGAGGATTTATTTTTTGGTTTTCTTTCCCTGTATTTGGTTTTATCATAAGAAATTTGTAACCCAGTTTTCTGTGCAATTTCATGTAGTTTTTCTACGGCGAGAATGGCTCAGTTCTGTTGTCTGTGATGATAGCAATATCGTCTGAAAAGGCGAGACATTTGACATTTATTCTATTTTCTTTTTTGATGCCCACTGGTATGCCTTTACGTAAAGTTCCCATTCCCAAATGATCTTTTCTAAAACAATATTATAAAGGATTGGCGGAAGTCCGTCCCCCTGCCGCACACCAGTTTTGATTTCAAAGGGATCTGATACTTCGCCCATAAATTTTACCTTGGAAGTTGTATCTGTATGTGTCTGTTCTATAATTTTTCGGGTCTTTCGTTCGGTTCCAAATTCTTTCATGATTTCAAAAAGGGTTTCGTGGTCTACCGAGTCATATGCTTTCTTGAAGTCAATGAATGTCATCACTGGATTTCTACATTTCCTCATCTGTAATATCATCTACAAAGTCCAGATCTGTTCAGCACATGATCGGTATTTTCTGAATCCAGCTTGGTATTCCCCAATTAGTGGATCCGCTTGGAGTTCTACTCTGTTTAGGAGTGAATTAGAAAGTATTTTGTACGCAACCGGGAGTAAAGAAATTCCCCTGTAATTATTGATATCCATTTTGTCCCCCTTTTTGTGCAATGGATGTATCAGCGTGCATTTCCAATCCTCTGGTATCTGTTCCGTTCTCCAGATTTCCGATAATCAATGATGAAGTTTCTGCGTCAAAGTAGTATCGTTCAGTTTCCAGATTTCCTCAATAATTCCATCTACACCTGCTGCTTTGTTGTTTTTGAGTTGCTTGATAATTGCCGTAATCTCTTCCATATCAGGGGCTTGCGAGTCTGGGTGCGTAAACCCCGAAAAGTCGAACTTAAGTTTCTCTTGGGGTGGATTGCTGTTGAGAAGGGCGCTGAAGTATTCGGCTAACACTTTGCAGTTATTTTTTGTGTTAGTTCCCAACGTGCCATCGAATTTTTTGAAGCAAAGACTGGCGCTTAGTATCCTTGCAAGTTTTCTCTGAAAGTTTTGTAGAAATCTAGTATTAGTATATAATATATATATATATATATATATATATATATATATATATATATATATATATATATATATATATATATATATATATTTCTTGAAATTGATTTATTGCCTGTTTAAGATATTTTATTTTGAAAGTTTTTAGCAATAACAGGCTTTTTTTGTTAAAAATTTTTTTCAAAAAAAGGCTGTTATTGCTAAAAACTTTCAAAATATATATATATATATATATATATATATATATATATATATATATATATATATATATATATATATATATATTATCCACTTGCACATTTATTATTGGCGATTTCTTGGTGAATATACCAAATTTTCATTTTACTTTGATTTTACCAAAATTAACCTATTATCACACAGCCACGTAAATAAATAGTTCATTTTATTATTAATATCCGAAACCATTCGATGTAAATCTTCCCCCACTATATACATCATAAACATAAAAAAATTATTTGAAAGATTATCCCGTATAACCCAGCAAAAGTTTGCAATTCCGTTTCGCCAGACATCAGAAGTAAATCTACGCAGAGTTTCAAAAAATTATTGTACAATTTCTTGCTACGTTAGTTAATTTTGTTTTATTCAAAGCTTATCATTCGTAATTCTGAGTTTTTGTAGTAATTCGTTTTTTTCAATATTGGTATGCAATTTTTAATTATAATGTTGCTATTTTGGAATTCTGTTTGTACAGGTTGTAATTTCTGTAATTGTATTTGTAACTCTGTTTAGTAGATCACCAATCTCGCTTAGGATAAAACATTAATGCTATTAAAATATAAGAATGAATAGATCTAATCACGGTTCTAACTTCTAATACAACACTGTCAATGTATATTTCAATGTAGACTATTGACGAAAAAGTATGATAAACTACTATTTGAAAATATTTAATTACTATATGCAATATGTCTTCTTACCAGTTTCAGCACTTGCTTGTACAGATATGGGAACGCTTTAGCTCTCACATTGAACAAATTAACAGGAAAGCACAATGGTGTAAGTGTTGTGGTTTTGAATTAATCCAGTTCCATATAACGCTCGCTCAATAAAACAAATCCTCTTTTGAATTGCTGACTTCAATTGGTGTTTGAATAACTGTTCTAGCTTTCAGATAAAGTTAACACTTTTTATCTCACATCGAAATTAATATACATTTAAATATTCATTTGATTTCATAGCCTATAGAATAAAATAAATTTAGATAGATACACTTTGAAACAAATTCTATATGTTCATATAAAATTTCAAACAAGAGTATGCAAACTATATCCAAAAATTATAAAGGAATTCTTATTATTTGTACCTAACACACAATAATAATCCAATCAACACAATTAATATGAATTCACATAAATAGTATCAGATGTAACTTAACAACAATAAATTTAACTATAGGTACCTATATAGAGTGGTTAATTTGTCCTTATGATTTTTGATCGAATTCTCGGCATTTGTTGACAAAACTCCATATTCCACGAACTTTTTCATCCGAAATTTAAAAATATAAACACTTTTATAAAAACACTAATATAAACCCGAATTGAAAAACTTTTCAATAATTGTTCATGTTGATGGATTTTATACCATAGATTGAAAGTAGGCTAGGCATTTTACACCTAAAACAGAACATCAGTCATACTAAAACACTGCCTTTACATATACCGAACAGGTTGTGGTTATTAGGAAAAAAGAAATATAAATTTAACATTATCCTTACTTCTAAACTTTCATTTACAAACGGTGGTACGTATTTGACTTAAATACAAGGGTTTAATGATCACATTTTATATTAGGCGACAAAACGTGGTAGGATGGAAAACAGGTACTTAATAAAAATTTTGTACAAAGAAAATAGAATAACAGTTACAAAATTTTTGATGAATGTATATGAAGTGTTTAATTAGAGATGATTACGGGTTGACTGCAAATATCGAAGATGACTTTTTATAAATAGAAAGTCTAATAATGTTAAATTTCTGTGTGTGAGGCTTTATTATTTTTCATGTCAGTAATTAGATCGATGCTATACTCTGTTGAGTTTTATAATGTATGTGTATTTTTTTCGTTATTGATTAACTGGGAAACATTGTTGGTTTTCTGATAATAAAGATCTTGGGGAACCAATGTAAATTGCGAATCAGACATATCTATATATACCACATCACACTGTACAACTTTATAAAAAGTTTTCATTAGTTATAATTACGTTTAATAAGTTTTGTTCTCAAAAACTAGTTGTGGTTATTGTTTATTATTGAATACAACATTTCAATTGAATACTTTCGCAAGTGTTTCACTGTCTCTAATAAGTACCTATTTAAGGAATTCCTGAGAAATTCTTAAACAAGCAGACAACACGACTTATTAATCAAGTGAGTCTTCTTCAACAAAAAAAAAGCAATCAACAATCTTCAACTCAAGAAAGTCTTTTAGAATTCGCACACTAGAGAATTTCTGATAATAATAATACATTTATTCCCAACGATATATATCCAATTACTGGAAAAAATAACAAATTGTACACAAATAATGAAAAATAACAAAAAATTAAAAAAAACAAAAAAAAAAGGGTATAAGCGAATGATACAACGAAAATAAAATTAAAATAAATTGAAATAAAGGGTGTTTTTTTTGGAGGTATACAACTTTAAGTTGGCATTACTGTTGAAGATTGCGACCGATTTAACAGCTGAAAAGCGATTTATTCTCAGTTTGGTTTGGCAATTCATCATGAATAGACTCACGCCTGAACAACGCTTGCAAACAGTGCAATTTTATTTCGAAAATAATGGTTCTGTGCGGAATACGTATCGCGCACTACGTCCATTTTATCGTCGACAAAATCGTCCATCAGAGTAGTTAATTTGATTAACCATGGAACGTTTTCGCACCACGTTTACTCTTATTGATAACTCGCATCCCCAGAGACGCCGTACAGAAGAAGCAATTGCTACTGTAGAGCGTAGCATTGAGGAAGACCCGAATGAGTCCATCCGCCATCGAGCACAAGAAATGGACCTGTGTCCATCCACTTTATGGTAGATTTTGCGAAAGGATCTTGGTTTGCGTGCTTACAAAATCCAACTTGTGCAAGAATTGAAGCCAAACGATCATCAAGCAAGGCGTAGATTCGTTGAATGGGCCCAAAACGAGATTGCGGTTGTTCCCGATTTTCATTAGACGAATCCACAATTGAATGGCTACGTCAACAAACAAAAATGCCGCATTTGGAGTGAAGATATTCCTCAAGTGTATGTCAAAACACCGTTACATCCGTAAAAACTGACTGTTTGGTGCGCTTTATGGGCTGGTGGACTCATTGGTCCATACTTCTTCAAAATTGATGATGGCCAGAACGTTACTGTCAATGGTGATCGGTATAGAGCCATGAATACTAAATTTTTTCATTCCTGAATTGAACAACGATGATGTCCAGAAGCTGTGGTTTCAACAAGACGATGCAACATGTCACACAGCTCGTGCCACAATCGATTTATTGAAAGACACGTTTGGTGACCGCCTGATTTCACGTTTTGAACCTGTGAATTGGCCTCCAAGATCTTGTGATTTAACACCGCTAGACTACTTTCTGTGGGGCTATATAAAGTCATTGGTCTATGCGGATAAGCCACAAACGCTTGACCATTTGGAAGACAATATTCGCCATGTTATTGCCGATATACGGTCACAAATGTTGGGAAAAGTCATCGAAAATTGGACGTCCAGATTGGACTACATCCGAGCCAGCCGTGGCGGTCATGTGCCAGAAATATTTAAAATGTAAATGCCACAAGATTATCTTTCGAATAAAAAATTGTTTTATTGCAATTTAAATTTCTATTCCACTAAAAAAAACATCCTTTAGTAATAAACAATAACTAAATGAAACAAAATAAAAATAAAATATTATCTATTACAAAGTCACTCGTACTCAACAGAAGTTAATCAAATGTAGTTGATGAAGTCAATACAAATAAAATTAAACTCAATTGCAATTGTAATATAAAGAAATGATGTAAGTGATGCAAATAATTAGAATATTCATTTTCAATTGTCAGATTTAAATCCCTTCCATTTTCGTCTATTCAAAATATAAAAAGAAATATTTCAGGAAAACGTTTAGTTTAGTGAAAGTAGGTAGACCTTCTGAGTGTAAACTTCAGGAATCCTAAGTTAAATATTATGCAAAAAGGACATGGTGTAAAACTATAAAGCATAAATTTATTGTTGTATTAAAATATAAGCTACTCCTAAAAAATCTCGTATTTCTCCTCCTAGCCCTCTTTAAATAATGGAATTAAAATCGATCGGAACGTACGTGGGGGTCTCAAAATGTTGACAAATTTTTGATAACACATTCATTATCATTTTATTTGAGGAATATAAAGCAAAGCAGCCCATGAAGCTTCCTCTTGTTTTCATGCAAGATATTACCTACTTTTATTTCGAGAATGTCATTTGGATGCATGGTATGAACATACTCGTACATGTAACATGAATTTAAAAATATTATAATTACATATAGCAGTAAACTTTGTGCATAATGGGAGGAGGAGTACATTGAAGTGTGATAATGATCAAACTTATGCATCAATTGTCGAACGAGAAGATTTTTTAAATGTGTTTGTTTGTCAAGCCGCTTCGCAATTTTTTTTGCAAGCACTATCACATTATTCTAAGATGTAATAATTAAGTTTCAGCTTCAGGAGAATTAATACTGTTAGGTTTATGGCATCTTGTCGAAAGTTTGTATTTTATTCATTAAAAATTAACCATCCACTTTGAAAAATGTCTCATAGCTATTGAATAAAATAATTAAACATAGTCGTGAGAATAGATAACTATAGGTATATTGTTTCTATTTTTCATTTATACTTCAAAACAAGAATCCTATACAAATATAAGAGAAAGTTAATTATAGTATTATACGAGATTTTACACATAAATGATTGGTACAGTTGATTAATCTGTTATTACACTTTTATTCAACTTTAAGACTACTGAAAATAGAACATAATTTGATTAATTTCGAAAAATAAATATAAAAAATATATGTTAGTTATTTTCTACTCATCTGTTCTAATTCAAATATTGCAAATTTCACTTTATATTCAGTTTTTCTTCAAGTAGAAAGATTTAAAATCAAATTTTTTATAAACTCCTCTTTTATAAACCTACAGTTAATAATATACTGCAAGAATTGCAATGAGTGTTATATAAGTAAAGCATCTCAAAATTGAGAGGAACGAATTGAAGCCCATAAATATGCAAAAGATCTAATAACAGCCCTACATAGACACAAAATAACTGAAAAACGCAATTTTAATTACAATAACACAAACATTTAAGCAACTGAGAGAGACAAAAAATTCATAAATGTTCTCAAAATTTATGAAATAATATAATTTAAAGAACTTATAGCCAACAACTCAATTAAATCTATAACGGTTCAATAAACCTTTCGAATAATATCAATACAATCAACACACAATAATCATTAATCAACATATCTCAAAAATCATTTTTTCTTGATCTATCATCAATTTAAAACACATTAAAACAAAATAAATATTAAGATATAAATGTACATGATTAGTATATTACAAAAGTTTTTATACATTTGAGAATAATATTGCACTCATTCGAATCACTTGGCTTACCATGAGCTTTTCGCAGTTCCCATGGTTTTTGGCCGTGAGTTTCCTCATGGTGAAGAAGACTGATAAACGTTCGAAGTGAAATCTTGTTTCTTGAGACAGAAACATTCCTCTGAATATTAAAGAGGCAAAAGAGCCGAGTTGATTTTAATATTACATTTTGAGGTTTGATATTCAACTTATATGATAAACGTCAACTAAAATAAAAATTTCCTCAATCAATTTTATATTTTTGCCTTGAAGCTCTACCAAAACATGTCAAAAAGTGGCTTTAAATAATTATCAAAATCAATTGTCTTCATTGTTTTTAGTATTTTGTTCCACATCGGATAGTTTGGAAAATTTCAACTTGAAGAAAAATTCTAGAGATTTCAAAATATTTGTTTCTTATGAATTTAATAACTTTAAATAACATTGATGTCATGAAATATGACAACAAAAACCAAATATCAGCTCGAATAGCCTTTACATCATCTTGAGAAGTTATCATCTTAATGATGTCTACTAAACACTTCCTCTTGTAGTATCAAACTCTTGATAATGGGGTAGTAGCCCAAAACATACGAGTATATCGAATGCACAGAGTTAATTCAGTTTTTTTTGAATTTACTCAGTTAATTTTTGGTACTCTTGGGGTAATATTTATTACCTTAAGAACTATTTCATATTTACTATGGATGTGTAAAGTTTAAAGTATAAATTTGAGATTTCAGCGGATTTTAGTGTCATCCTAAAAAGCACAACTTTTATGGTTCTTACATTACTCATATAATCTAGCAACACAGCTCATCATATCAGATATAGTGATATCGGAATCATTGATCGCCTATATCTATTATTTTTATTGAGAATAACAAACATTTTAAGCATTAAACAAAATACTTTATTAAAGTAAATTATAGTAAATGAAAAATATATAGTATAAAAAACGTATAGTTAACATTCAATATAAATAAATCAATTCAACAGAATATAAAAATAAACGTGAGAAATATGCAAAACATAAATTTAAAAAAAGAAAAGTATGAATTGATTAATGTATTAATGTGAATGGGTGGAAAGACATCTGTATTTTTTCAATTATAACTTATGTGAGTTGTTGAAATGAAGTCACCAGTAACTGTGATAGGACTTTCTTCCCTTACATTTATATCCTCTTGAAACTTCTAGCAGTTCTTCCTGTTTCTGTTGCATCGTGGAGAGAACTTTCTCAAGTCTGAAAAGACTGAAGACCTACTTGAATGAGTACTTCCGAAAATAGGCTAATCGAACTAGCTTTACTTACATTCCATCCACAGGGATATTATTATAGGTGACCAAGAAGTTATTGATAAATTTTCAAGTACACCAAGAAGCTTGGAGTTTATTCTGTAATCTCTTGAAATATTTAACCTCGAAGAGTATAATATACAATTTTTTTGACCTGTGTTTTTTCTTGTATTTACTTTGTTTCGCCGTTTTTTTTTAAACAATATTAAAATAATTTAGTTGTAATTTATCTACTGAAATTGGCCTTAAAAAGTAACGTGAAACATAGAGTATACATAACTACTTTATTAGTCAAATTATATAACATAACCTTGGTCTTGGTCCCACCAAGAATATTATGTATATTCGCCATTGTCTCAAATAAATGAAATGTAGGTATATCAAAACTTATTCACTCAACTAAACTTCCTCATGGAGAACCAATATAGAAAATAATTAATATCCTTACTTGTCTTAAATCATGTTTCTATAAATATACCGATCTACGTATCAAAACAACCGCCAAGGCATCAGAGGCTGCGTGTAAAAATGTCGGTCTCTTGGGATTCAAGGATCGTGCACTCCGAATTTGGAAAGTTAATGCCGGAAGCCACCATATTAGATCCAAGCAGACCAACCGCCAACACAATTGTCCTGCTTGAACTCGACGATCTTATCGCGACCGAATCCATATTAATTATTAAATTACGTTATGTCTTAATCATTGAATGGACTTTGAAGTATGAGAAACATAATAATTGGAAGTTGATGGAATTCTTAGTTTGATTTATTGATGACACCTTATTAATTTATAGCTTGATTTCCTTTCGATTTGGTGGAGCGAGGGGTAGTTAATTGTGAGTAATTCTGCCAGCGAAAAATTCACTATTTCTCGTTTTTTTAAAAAAAAGAACTTTTTTTCTCGTTCTTTTCTCACAAGGTTGTGAGAAAAGCGTTCTTTCAAGAAGGTTCTTTCAAGAACCTTCTTGAAAGTTCTCGTTTCACCAAAACGATAACTTTCATGTTACATCTGCGTTACATCTTCGACTCAGTTCTTCTTGGAGGCTATCATATTATTCAACTATAATTTGAGTACGTTGTACTATTAACGCAAGTTACCAGCATTCGTGGTAGTCTGGGGTAAGGACAGACAATTTTTAGGAAGAATTTAAATCTGGAAAGTTCAAAAAAGGATAAGATGTTGTAATGGACGATGTTACAATGATCTACATTTCTAGTTAAAATTTGGAAGAAAGCAAAAAAGGATGATCAATGAGTTGGATGAAATATTTTGGACTTGACTTCGTGCCAATAATTCCTATGTTTAGGTATATATAACATAACATAATACATAGATACCTAACTATTTAATAATGAAAGTAAGGGATATTTAAGTGCTATAACAGAAAAAACTTGAATTTAAACATTTTTCTACTAAAACTTCAAGAAAGTTGAATTTTTCAACATAACTGAAACATATTCAGAGCAATATATCAAAGTATGTGATTTACACAATGTGATTCACACAGACATTCAGAAAGCCTTTGATAAAGTTGCTCATGCACTCCTACAGAAATTGCGCAAAAAATTGGATTCTCTGATAGCCTCACCAACCTTTTTCATTCTTCCCATGACCTACGTCAATTCGTACAGTTGTAGGGTATACAGTCGCCTGCCTACCTCTGGAATACCTCAGGGGTCTAATCTTGGGCCACTGTTATTTATCCTGTTCGTAAATGATCTGATGGATAATATTGACTCTCCACTTTAGATGTTCGCGGAAGATTTGAAACTGTATCATGAAATTAGATCACAGGACAACTGTGTTCAACTTAAGGTCGCGCTGGACCATGTTACCAGTTGTTGTGAGGATAATTATTTGAATTTGAATGTGTCAAAGTGTAATTTTAACACTTTCACTAGGAAAAAAATCTAATTGAGTGTGATTATAGCGTCGGTTCTTTCTCGTTCTGATAAGGTGAGAGATTTTGGTGTAGTCTTCGATCATAAGCTTTTCTATATTACACACATTACCCAACTCATTTCATCTACCTCAACAATATATGGATTCGTTATATGCAATGACAAATATCTCAATAATTCCTGAACATTCATAGGACTATTTAATGCACTAATCCTTAGCAAGTTGCAAAGTTTATCCACAGAGAGGAGTCAATCATAACGAATTATTGAGTCGATTTAGTTTAATCAATCAAATTTTTGTACAAATTACTGCACAACAGTATTGATGTCCTCCTCGATTGTCCGCTCTGAAATTTCGTGTTCCTAGCCAAAATTGTCGTACTACACAAATATTCCACCTAAAGACTCCAAGGACCAACTCGCTAATACAATCCACCATTTGGTTTATGGAGCCTACATTCAATAGAATTGCTAATAATTGTGACATTCACTTTGACTCCATAGAAGTTATTGTTAGGAGTTATGTGAACAAAGGAAATTGACTAAAATGAATTGATTTAGATTGAGTTCTTTGTAATATTTTAATTATTATTATATTAATATATATAATATTATTTAATTATTGTAATTAAATTCTATTATTTAGTTATAGTTACTATTTTTTAGATTAGATTGAGCTCTTAGTTATATTTCTTTCATTTTATTTATTTAGCTATTATTCAACATTATGTTATTATTTTCATTAATCGGGTGTTATATCTGTTGAGAATAAAGAACTTATTATTACTATTATAAAAGTATGATATAGCCTTCATTCAGAATTTAGATTATATTTTTGCTCGACATTGTTAGATATATTTTTTTTAGTACGTCAAATGGAGAAATAAATCATAAAATGAATTGTTTTCCGATAGTGTGCTTGAAAAATATTGTTGAAGATGCTGAGTTGATTCAATGAATGTTGACACCTTTTCAGTCCTTTGATTCTTTGGGCAATTGTTTGTCTGCCTCTGATTTTCGACATTTTTTCTTTGCTGTATTTCGTAAAAAAAAAATGATTTACTAAAAATAAGCTGTAGCCAAATTTTTAAAGTACATAATTTACCACTAATTTTGAATAGTATAAATAAAAATTGGTGTAAGTATCGAATACTGATTATATTTGTGTAGGAAAAAATAAAAGTCGAAATCCCAAAATTGTCCATAAAAACGATAACTAACATTTTATTAAATCAATGAGTTCACGCGCTCCGTGTATTTGCGTATTTTTTGTCTGCGGCTTCATTGTTAAAACGTATATAAGCTCATACGATATCCTCCGAAGTATTCGGCCTTTTAGAGAGGCAGTGCTTCTCTCGTGAAAAAACAATGATTTTCATGTACAAAAAGATTGAGTAATATATCAAAAAAAAGGTAGGTAAAAATTTTCTCACACGCAAAAAATGAATGAGTTTGCGTTTGAGTTCATGTCTGAACAAGCATTAAGCATTGTCGGGCGGATAGCGCTTTGCAAGTCTGACACGAAATTGTACGTAATATGGAATCGAAATAAATAAATCATAACTTGAAAAATTGTTGAAGACAGTTGATTCAATGAATGTTGTCCTTTGATTCTTTATTTTCTATGTAAAATGAAAAATAAGCTGTAGCCAAATTATTTGGTAAGTATATATACTCATACGATATCCGAAGTACGCATGATTTTCATGTACAAAAGATTGAGGAAAAACACGCAAAAACGTTTGAGTTTATCATATTAAATTATTCAATGGATTACCCAACGTAATTTCTGAAAATGTATGTAGGTTCAAACAATTTCTCAGACTAATTAGGTAGGTGATGTTTTAAGAGTTAAGTTTTTCAGGTTGGCGGCACTGGTTGGTAAACGTCATCTGTTAAAGTGAGAAGTTTTCAGTATACTCTGACATTTCATCATGGAAAGACTTACAAACGAGCAACGATAGTGAATTGTTGAAATTTACTATCAAAATTCGGGCTCTGTGAAAAATGTGTATCGTTTGTTACGACCATATTTTGGTCGTCATAATCGACCTGGTGAATCAACAATTCGTGCTGTTATCACCTAATTTTGCACCAAGTTTACTTTCTTGGGCATTAAACTATTGTCTCGCATGCGTACAGTGCGTACTGAAGAGAATATTGCAGCCGTAGCGTACAGTGTTAATGAGGATCGTGAAATGTCAATTCGTCGCCGTTCTCAGCAACTGGGCATGTGTTACTCAACCACATGGAAAATTTTACGTGTTGATTTGGGTTTGAAAGGCTATAAAATTCAACTTCTGCAAGAATTGAAGCCAAATGACCTACCACAACGTTTAATTTTTGGTGAATAACTTAGAACAGCTTAATGAAAATCCGATGTTTTATCGAGAAATTGTGTTCAGCGATGAGGTTAATCGATCATTTCTGGCTTAACGGATATGTAAATAAACAAAACTGTCGCATCTGGAGTGATGAACAGCCACATGCCATACAAGAATTACCGATGCATCCCGAAAAAATGACAGATTTGTGTGGTTTGAGAACCATCGCCAAGATCATGCGATTTGACGCCTCTGGGTTATTTTTTGTGGGGTAATATGAAGCCTTACAGGATACATAACACGCGTAATTCGTGGGATACAGGCCGAAATGCTTGAAAAAGTGACCCAAAATTGGACCTTCTGAATGGAGCATTTGATACGGAGTCACGGACAACATTTACATGAACTTATCTTTAAAATGTAAATGGCAAAGACCAAGTTATCAATTTCAATAAAAATTTTGAATATATGATAGAAACTGAGTGTTATATTCGATTGAGAAAAACTTTGCTTAAAAAATCACCCATTATATTTGATGAAATTGTGTAAATTAATTTTTTTATAGATCTTTACGCTAAAAAAACATTATTAGATATTACCAATTCTAACAAAATCGAATATAAAGCTATTATGAAGCGGTTATAAAAATAACCATTAGCTTTAAAAAAAATTAATGCTAATTTTTTTATGGTTCCGTACTAACTTTACCTTCTTGTGAAACTTTAAGAATGTCCTTTGTACTTTGCTGTTTCTATATTTTAAAATACGTGACCAATTTTTCGAGGAGGAACTACCCTCTTTTTTTGAAACGTGTGAAAAGTTATCTTAGATGAATCTGAAGCCAAGAAAAACGACAAGTGTTTGTTTGTTGGTACTGAACAATGGATTCTTCAATAGACTCCAAGTCTTCGACTGTCCAAAAATTTCATTCGAAATCGTAAACAAACCGCTAAAAAACAGAAAGAGGAAAACAAAAAACTTGATAAAAACATTAGCTTTCATCAATTTTTCATTTTTAGAACAAAATGAATTTCATTTCAGATTTTAGAAACTAATGTAGGTCAATTATAAAACTTTCATAACTTATTATAATATTTACAAGATAATTTGTTTAATGGTATAAATAATTCGAATAAAAATTATTTATTTAAATTTACGGAATGTACAAATTGTAATCTTGTCAGTATAATAATAATAATAATAGTCTTTATTCTCATAATCAAACACATTATGAATAGAGAACATGTCAACATACAAACTAATGCACTTACGAAAGAGAAAGCCTAGCATGCAGAAAGCTCTAGTTTATACTCGATAAATTCACGCACACAATATGGCTCTATTTTAACCAGGTATTGGTAGATTGTCTTTTTAAACTTTTGAAAAATTTTGATGGTTTAATATTTACGAGGTAGATTATTTTATAGTTTAACGCACATATAGGTTGAATTACTATATATTCCATTTCAAATTATTGTCCAAGACGACTCCCTAAAGTTCGTATCTAGACTTTCAATTTTATATTCACATTACAATGAGATGTTCTGAGAATCACACATTGCGTTTTGTGTGTATTAATTGTAAGATTATTGTTCTCTAGCCAAACTAATACATCCGAAAATGCATTTTGGGTTTGCATTATTGACTCTTTCACAGTTTTTCGTGTCGCCAATATATTTGTATCGTCTGCATACATAAAAAAGTTTGGATGATCCTGGAAAATATTCGCTAAAATATATACCACAAAAAGAAAGGGTCCCAAGATGCTACCTTGAGGAACCCCAACCTCCTGTTTTCCATCCTTCGAGATCTTGATTCCGTCATCAGCCTCCAATGACACTCTCTGGAAGCGCTTATGGAGATAACTATACGCATTAGATCCAGTTGTTTGTCTTTTATTCCATACATTGACAGCTTCTGAAGTAGTCTTTCACGAAACACACAGTCAAACGCAAACAGTCAAACACAAAAAAATTCTCGAAAATGATGTGAGAAGACTTATGGGACGATAATTTCCTAGGTCCTCGAGATTTCCTTTTTTTACTGTTATGCTAAAAATGCTATTTTTAAAGATTTTGGAAATATTCATTCCATAAAAGCTTCATTTAAAATGAAAGCTAATGGCCTGGCAATATGTGAAATTATTATATTATTAGTATTATTGAATTATTAGAGTACTAGATGACCCGGCGAACTTTGTACGCCCATTTATTTTTCTCTGAATATTTCCCAAAAAGCCGGAAAGCCCTGTTCTACTATTTGTAATACACTATCTTGTTTTTAATATTTATCCCGTGTTGAGCCAGAGGCTTACTCACTTACGAAGGGGCTGCAATACTTTCTGTTATTTCAAATCAGTTGAATTGTCAAAAAATTTCTATATTAACATGTCACGTTTGATGTATTGAAATTGAACTGCATGTTCCTAATTTCGTAGCAGTTACTTGTCCCATATATCTCATCATTAATCATATGAGAGATTTGCTGAATTTAAGTCAAAAAATCTTCAATTTTTCAAAATTCAGTCCATTCTCGGAAACCAATGAGCGACTATTTGAATTGACTCTTCGCGCATTATTTTGTCGCATCGTTGGTATTTTCTTATCAATAACAATTAAACTTTGCCTTGCAATATTGACACACAACGTTCATTGGTCCAATAGCACGATTTGCTGTGAACTGTAATCTATTTCAACTTTATAATTGAATGCAGGTCGATAGGAGTTAAACGCAACCTTTTCATATTTTTAATTTCGATTTCATTGATTCCGTTCAACTTCATTCCGAGCTTCTAGTTGCTCGTTAGTTTGTCTTGCTCATTTATATCTTTGACTTGCTGCATTGCGAGTTCTGCGACTTAATAATTTTTAAAAACGAAATTTCAACTGTAAATTAAATAAAACTATGTATTCTTCTTCATAATCAAATATACCACGTCCTATGTTAGTAACGTTTATGTTAGTCTATTCAAACTTACCAACCTTTTATATTAAATTGAAGTTTTAATATTAGTCTTGATAGCTCTGAACTAACCGTGATGTGTGTTTAAATATTCAGTATTTTTACATTCTCTTTTTGAGAATTAATAATTATTTCTTACTTATATTATTAATTAAGTATTCCTAAATTTTATAATTTTACACACAATTTTTCAAATTTTTTCCCTGACAATAACAAACACAATAAAAAGAAATCGGTCCATTCGTTCACGCGTTACCAAGGGAAATAGGGATTCATTTATGTAAATATATATATATATATATATATATATATATATATATATATATATATATATATATATATATATATATATATATATATATATAAATTACTTATATTATATGGTTGTTGAGTATTCTTAAATTTTCTAATTTTCTGCGCAATTTTAAAATTTTTTGTTTCATAAGAAACTTCTGACAATAAAAACACAACAAAAAGAAATCTATTATTAGAAAATGAATTCTATAGTTATCGTGTTCATATCATCGCACTTGTAAATATTCAATATATACTATTTTTTTATAAGACTTATTCGAAAGAATATTATAGCAGAGCTGGCTATGTGAAACATGAACAATTTTATGTCTCTATTATCAATCCATCATGTATCCTTCAAGGGATACTTGTTACGGAATATTGAAATCGGTGCCTACATTTATTGGAAACGCAATAGGGTCACTGTTTCGTGCTACAAGGCATTCTTCAGTTGCGTCACGTCTAATAGACGTTGTGTTTCCGTTGCGAAACGAGGATTTTTTTTGAGAATAGCAGTTGATGCCTTTCGTTTGTTGGACGAGACGCCACTAAAGAGTGCCTTGTAGCTCGAAAAAGTGCCCGTCTTGCGTTCCCAATAAATGTAGGCACCGATTACAATATTTCTTAACACATATGCCTTGAAGGATAATCGAGACATTACATTATTCATGTTTCAAATAGCCAGCTCTGCTATAACATTTTTTTGAATAATTCGTAAAAAAATTATCAAAAGAATGTTATAGTATGGTAACATAAAAATCAGTAGACAATTTTATTAAATTGGAATGAATTTACTGTCACATATTCTTATAACTATTTACATCAATTACAAACTACCAATATCATTGAAGCGTTTCAATTTTTCTGGGAATGGATCTTTGAAAAGAACTGGATCAGCTCTGAACTCCACAGACTGCAGAGGCATTGTACCAAATATTTTAGCAAACCTATCAACACATTGGGATCTTTCGATCATATGTCCCATATCAGCTGATAACATCTCATTATTCGTACATTCTGGACATTTAAATTTCTTCCGAGGTGTAACCTAGAACAAAATTCATTATTTAATATATTATTTATAGTTTAAGTTTTATTTTACAATAATTCAACTTTATCATCAATATTGTATTCGATAAAATAAATGCAATTATTGTTAAATTTTGACAGCAAAATATTCAAAATAATATCAGAACATAGAACCCGGAGTTATTTTGCTATATTAGATGCATCCTCTACATTATACTAAAAATTTTAGTTTTACTGAAATGATACTGGGAACACATAGTGATCAGTATAAAAGTAAATTATGTTTATTTAGATTATGGATAAGAATTTCAAAAATTCAAGAGATTACCTTGATTGGAGGTTGATTAGTGATATTAGCTACCAAGAAATTCATAGCAATATCTTCGCAGTTCATGTTTTCATCTACCCAATCTTTAATTTCTGGTGTAAGAATTTTAGTATACATATAACTCCAGTATTTATGGAGGAAAGCTGCACCAGTCAACACCATAGAAATCTCATTAGTCCATTCAGATTCGTACTTCCAACTTTGAGTATTATTATCCCATGTGTGAATTCTAGATGGAAATCCTAGGAACAATTATCAATATGCACACGTGCTCTAAACAATTAGATTAAATTGATTTCTAATAACAATAAAACACTAACCGACGATTCTATCAGGGAATTCTCTCCACACCTCATAAGCAAATTCTAATTCATCTGCAGTCAACATCACAATGTCATCATCAATATGTAATATTGCTTCAGTTTCTATCTCTTTATATGGTACGAACCTGTTTGACAGCTTGTTATGACGGGTTCTGATAATTTTCACTGGTTTTTGTACTTTTGGAAAATCTGAAACTGATACAAGAAATAGGTTATTGAACTGAATGAATAAATAACGCAATATTCATTTTTTTATTAGCATAAATTAGTTTACTACAAAATATACATCAAACTACACAATAAAAAAGAGAAAGATTATGTAGATATAATTTATTAATGTTGTTATTACATATCATAAAGCGTACACATATAAAAATATAAAAAATAACAGCAACAATGTATGAAAACCCACAACACACTCAATCAACACATAAAGTGAACAATTTCAAGTCCAGAAATCTTCTTATGTGTGTATCACTACTATATCGCTTCCAGGAATACTTGAATATAATAATAGACATGGTCATATTTTTTAAATTCTTGGAAAAGCATAAAATTCTATCTCAAGAGAAAGTTTTCTTGTGTTTAATATAATTGTGAATTTCAGAATGTTTTCTGAGACAACGTATCTTCTTGAACAAACTACTAAGAGGTGTAAAAGAATCAAGAGTGCAGTTTTATTGATGTTATAGCAGATCCTCAAAGTAACAAAATTGAAAATCTCTCCAAAAAGGAACCAGAATTCCATAAATCGTTTTGATATGAAAATAAATCTATCAGGGTTACATGCTCTTCCATGATAAACTATATTCATATAATATAACAAGCGTGTTTTTATCACATACGACACACCATCAATTGAAATATAATTTTTTATGAATATTCATGAAAATGGTTTCATATGAAATATACTTCATGACATAAATGTTGGAGTATAATTTCAAACAGACAACTAGGATAACTTTTGTATGGTGTCCAACACACTTTACATCACATTACACCTGAGAAAATAATTTAAAAGCGGTAAATAGCAAGAACAAGGTGACGAATTCAGTAAATTTTTTTTTTGAATGAATATAATTATACCACATACACTACCATTGAAATCGATTATTTGCAATGTCTTTCAAATGAGTAATTAACAAAATGCTACAGTTAAAAGTGTATATGTTTGAAATTTTTGTTTTGTGTTGTACGTATGTGTACTTTGTTGATGATAAGATATTTTATGAACAAATATCATATATAAATGAATTTTTGAAAATATCTAGACCAAATAAATCAATACACAACCAATAAATTCATAAACCAATTGATTTGGATCCCACAACGAATATTGTTTCTTCGGTTTTTTACAAAAAATACATTTACATATGCGAAAATCTTTTAGTTCGATTGTTAGGTTGGATTGAGTTCATCCAATCATTCTAAATTGATTTAAAAAACAAGGTTACAAGATATAAGTATATATTAAAGAAATTAACAAACTATCACCATCTGAATCTGGATTTTGAAATTTCAGAGATCCATCAAATATGCAAAGAGGATATATTTAACTCAAACATGAGGTAAAATTTTTAAAAAAATTATTATAATATTGTGGTAGAAAATGCAGCAAATATCACAGATTTTGAACAAGTAACTAAAGAACTAATATCAAATGAGATAACCCTCATAAAATTATATTATTTGGACTATACACATAGAATGAAAGTTATGAGATAATGATCAACTAGAATAAGTCAATGTAAATTATATAAAATACTGAAGTTAAAAAAAATTAATATAGGTATTAATTTCTATGCATATTTTTTATTATTAGAATTATTCAATATTATTAATGATTCTTATTTTACTCACGTGGAGGTGGATTTTTTTTCTGATTATTCCAAACCACTAAAATTTTCATAAGACTGGGAACTTTTGATATTCGTCTAATCAAAGTGAATAAACTTTCAACTCTATCGTAAGTTAAAATGACTGCTGTAAATCCATGTGATTTAGGGGCTGTATGAGGCATAAAAAGTGGATTTTTCTTCCTCTAGAAATATAAAAATAATATTCAGTTATTTATTGACATATAAAATTCAGTATATACTCAATGAAACTATGATTTTAAATAAGTTAATTAGTTACATTATTAATTAACTAATGTTTAGAATATACTTTCATCAACAAAAATAAGAATCAAGTTTGAATAAATTGTGAAAAAACAACAAATATATTGTTTGAATACCTCAGAAGAAGATAAATTCCAATCATCGTACATTTTACACCAGTGTGGGTAAATTCTATCTTGCAATATATCCAGTGTCGTGAGAGCAATTTTTCCCATGCTTGAAAGGTAAGAATCGTAATAAAATTTAATTGATTGTCGCATCTTATCTCGTCGTTTAGCAGAAATCTGCAAAGTTATTGAAATTTAGGAAGTGAATCAGCATAAATAAATGATATATTGGTCTACTCAATGAGTGATGCATTATACTAAGAAAAGGTATGAACAATTCTTCATACTAACAGCTTAATCTGTTTCTCTATTTTTTGTAAAATAGTTTTACAAATCCATAATGAAAATAACACTGAAAATTATAACAAATTTTGGATAGAATCATTCACTTTTTCACAAGAGATTTATATATACAGTTAATTTCTTCAAAAAGAAAAATTCCAACAATATATGGTTAATTTGGGTACACCCTTTTTTGCTTTGTAAGACATTTACTAACATAAATATTTCCGTCAAACAATTTAAGAAGCAAATAGAGTCAAACATTTCCATACTGATTTGGGTTTAGTATTTTTCTTGTCTTTTATAGGACATCCAGTAACGTGTTAAAGTCACTAAAAAAAATTTTATCACATTATATAACTGACATAGGATTAATTTTTTCTTTCTTTTGTAAGAATTTCACCTACGTGGTTGATATTCAATAAGGAAATAGAGTCAAACATAATATGACTTCTTTGGTTTCAACCTTTTTGAAGACATTTGAAATACGTGATCAAGTAATTTGAAAATGTAAAAGAATGTAAATGATTCTCATTTACAGCATTGTGCTGGTTTGTAAACTATCTTCTAAATAGAAAACAAATTGTTTGCTGGGGAGAAGTGCCAGTCAGAGGAAATACAAGTTAATTGTGGACTGCCCAAGGAAGCATCCTAGGACTACTGCTATTCTATTGTATATAAATGACTTAGTAAAGGTGATAAAGCATTGCAGGTGCCACATATTTGCACAAAATACAATGTTGTACATAGCGGGTACAAATGTGGAGGATGTGCAAATTAAACTATCTGAAGACATAGAAAATATAAGTAAATGGTTGGAAGAAAACAAACTAAAACTTAGCATTGATAAAACCAAAGTAATGATGTTGGGGAAAGAAAAACGGAAAGCAGAGTGGATGAATGAAGGTTTTGGTGTACAAATTAAATAAATAACTATTGAAATAGTCAATTCTTTTAAATATCTTGGTATAATAATAGATGATAGGTTGAAATTCGGTGAACACATCGAATATATATGTAAAAAAATTTCAAAACAAATAGGAGTACTTAATAGATGTAGTGATTATTTAAGAAAATGGTCAAGAGAGACAGTATATAATTGTATCATCCTTCCGTATTTCCATTATGCTGGTAAGGTTCTGTATCTGGCAAATAAAACTGACACAAAAAGATTGCAGTTATTACAAAATCGTGCAAAGCGACTGATATTGAAGTGCAGTAGATATACAAGTATCGGTGCCATGCTAAGAACATTAAACTGGATTAATATTGAGGCGTTTTGTGAAATGAAAGCTCTTATATTTATTCATAAAATTAAATGTGGTTTAATGCCACAATATTTTAACGAATTAGTTATGCACTTTGATCAGGTACACGAGTATGACACTAGAAATAGACAGAATTTTATACTTCATCATACGAAGTACAAAAAAAGTCAAAAGTTATTTATTGACATATAAAATTCAGTATATACTCAATGAAACTATGATTTTAAATAAGTTAATTAGTTACATTATTAATTAACTAATGTTTAGAATATACTTTCATCGACAAAAATAAGAATCAAGTTTGAATAAATTGTGAAAAAACAACAAATATATTGTTTGAATACCTGTATTCAAACAATACACTAATTCACTAATCTAGACATAGATTAATTACACATTAATTCACTAATGACACTAGAAATAGACAGAATTTTATACTTCATCATACGAAGTACAAAAAAAGTCAAAAGTCATTATTTTTTAAGGCTTTAAAAAAACATAATATGTTACCAAATGAAATTGAAAGTATTTCAAATATAAATAGATTCAAGTTTAAATTAAGAGAAATACATATTGGGAATGGTATGTAAGATTATTTGTAGATAGGAGTTTGTATAGCAATTTTAGCTAAATAAAGTGTACATTATTATTATATTATTTTCCTGATTTGCGATAAATCTTTTCTCACCTTTTGTAGGACATTCACTAGTGTGTTTAAGTAATCTTCCATAATAAAAACAGCTGCACGTTTCCAATCTATCACAGAATCAAATGGCATGATGACACTATTCATCACAATAACAGGTATGCAATTGGCAGCCATGGCCTCCAGGAGAGTAAACTGACCAATATGTTCTCCTCGAAAAATTAGACAGAAAGTGCTTTCCCGCAATATTTGTGGGTATAAGTAGAATTTGCCAGAATTTATCTCACATCGACTAGTATAGTTATGGTTTTGGCAAGCGTCCAACAATAAAAACATATTATTCTGCTGATATGATAGTTTTTGAAGTTCATCTAAGTAATAGGGATCAATTCCAAGTTGAGAAGATGTGATGTACCAGTTTCTAAAATTAATGAAAATTATGTAAATGTTGAAGAAAAAACCTTTTTTTTAGGGGTATTTTCACATGCCCTAAACGAGGATGTAGAAAAACAGTGGTATGTTGGACTTCCATTGTCTATAAATTTGAACACAAATTTATGAAATGAAAAGTTTCAGTAAAGGCAAGTGTAAAAAAGTGTAAAGGCAAAATACATCGCTTGACAACGGTTAAAGACAGATTGTTATAATAATTGTTAAATATTTATTATCATGAATACATACATAGTAATCACAGAAGGAATAGGCTGAGTTTCCTCATCTTTCACCTACCTTTATACATAAAAACTACAAACTTTCATCTTTCATAAGTATTTCTTTAATCCTTTTTTTGAATGTGAATAGTGAAGTATTTCCCATGACCAATATCTTATTCAAAAAAGAAGTGTAGTGTATGAAAGGGATCACTCATATTTCAAAGTTTGATTGTAGAGGGATTATAAAGGTGTCTCAAATGATACCTCTTTTTACAGATCTCCTCAACAAATATTTGTATAAATATTGTGAAGTAGTTGATGATAGCATTCTATGAAAACATGTAATAAAAAAAACAAAATCTAATTTGTAATGAGGTGTCATATGATCTCTTCTATTAATACAGTATGAGAATATGATACAATTATTCTGCAATTTTTGTAGTTCATTTGTGTTCATATTTGTTAAAAGATGGTAATATACTGATCCACAATACTCGATCTAGGCAACATCAATGTTGTAATGAGTTTATATTTCAGTTCTGATGCCTTGATGAATTTGAATGTATATAATGATTTCAGCGTCATATACGAATCTTGACAGATCTTGTTCATGTAAAATCGAGATTTTCGTCAAATATAAGTAATAAATTTTTCAATTGTTTCTATTAATTCTGATAATGTGAACTAATTATTAACCAAAACGAGGTGTGTTATTGAAATGTCTGAAGTGTCTGAATAACATTTTTGTTTATTTCAGGTTATTTTATTTCTGAACAATTATGTAATTGTCAAATTTTTGTAGAGAAAACTTTCATAATTAAATTAAAGATACAAATGATCAATTGAGAGTAATATAAACCTGGGAACAAGAAGAGTCCAAAAAAATCAAAAAGACAGCTCTAACAAGAACTAAATTATGAGAAATAGAATCCTTTACAAGCATTACAAGTGAATGAATTATATTAATCTATAGCATTTCTAAGCAATTCACACTTGAATAATCAGTTCATACTAATGAAAAAACTGAATAATACCTAAATATCTGACAAATTGAGAAATTTTACTTTATGTCAATATAACATTGATTTATTTACATCAATCATATTATAGGACAAAATATAGGTTCTTTATTCTTGACCTATATTACAAATTTTAAGAAATTTAAACATTATTAAAATTATCTAAATAGATTATATAAATTTAATAGAAATCAAGAGAATTAAACTATCAAAAAAGTAAGGAATTATTATTTCTGCTGAAGATTCAAATTCAACCAATGGACCAAGATTTATGTCCACTACAGTCCACAACTGACAGTTTTAATCAATCAGGTAGTCTGGTGGAAAATAGGTATTAGAAAATTTTTAACAACACTAAATGAAAAAAATTATCTGACATATGGTTATAAATAATCTACCTGCTCTAATTGTAGAATACATGATTCATTACTAGTTTCAGATAACAAATTTTAGTCTCTTTGAGAGGTTATTTTAACTCATAAATATTACAAAGGTGAATATATCACAAAAAAATTCAACAAAAATAATGAAATTATTTGGAATCATTAATGGTTATTGAAAACTCAATAAGGCCATCAAATGCTTAAAATGCAGAAAAATGCATTTTGCATTGAAATGACAGTTTTGCCGAAATGCAAACTATCTTTCCACAAAGGTAATAATACGTATTCTAACTTTAGTCTTCAATAATATATTGGTATAAAATTGTATAGCTTAATGCTAAATAAATTCATTCATCCATTCATTCATTCATATTTTTCAAACAAAAGGTCATATTCGAAAATTAAAAAAGTTATATTATTAATCAATAATAAGGATACAATAATCCATTTATTTCTGAGTTTTTTAAATGTGACATAAAATTGCACAGATATGGATGTTTATGTTACGTGTTGACAGTAAATTATTAATTAATATAGCAAAATATAAACTGAAAAACTGATGTGTTTCAGGTCCAATAAGTATTTTGGATGAAAATAACAAAGAATAATAAATATTGAAAAATCTGTAACGAATAAAAGATTAATTTGTTTAATATTCAATCAATTATTCAATATTAAATGCAATATATAAATATTTAAAATAGACAAAATAGTGGAAAATCACCAGAGTAATTTTGATGAAAATATTACCTTTCCATAAATAGATCATTCCGAACTGCTAATTTTGCCACTGGACTAAAGAGAGGAATAGCTATGTCAAAGTTGCGTCGATATGAGTATGTATCAAAATTTGCTGCAGCTATTATGGCATTTTCTATATCTAAATCAATTACTGTGGACATTTCAGAAGTAGAGCCACCTAACATATTGAAAATTATGTGATTTGAGCCATTATTCCAACTGAAAAAAATATCAATTATTTCAATTATTGTTTACATGTTAATGTTATGTGTTCTCAGTAATAAATTAATCCATTTAGAAAAATGAAAGAATCAACATTTGAAAAATAGATTAATATGTAGAGAATTTTTACACAAATAGGAGAGAAAACAAAAAATATATAATGAATAATAAGAAAATACCTAGGATTGCATTACCGAGTTATTGAGTAATGAATGTACTAAATCAGTGATAATTTTGTAATACTATGTCAACCTGTAGAATGTTTTCATTGATATTATCATTTATTAGTAAGCCTAAAATACTTACAAGGGTAGCATACGAAGAGCAAATGAAGTTATATTTGTGTTGATTGTCTCTTGATTCAATGTATCAATGCTAGGAATAAAAATGCATGCCTCTTTAGGATTTGTGGTATAATACTTTGAATTTACAACAGTTTTTATCAATTCAAAATACTCTTTTGAAAATGTTAAAGTTGCGGGTGTTCTGTCACTATCCACATATTTTTTTATCGGATAAACATAGACAGAGATTCTTTCATGACCAGTATGCCCACATTTGTATATATCAAAACAATCCCAATGAGTACAATTAGCGTTTCGTGTTTTTGAAACCGATGAAGTTTTTACCTCAATTACAGGAGCTTTGGCAATGTTCAAACTTATTTTACTGAAATGTACAACTTGATTTTTGGACAAACCAGAAAAGTATATCGTGAAAACAAAAACAGTAGAAATAACAAGAACTACGAACAATATTATAAAAAATGTTTTATATACTACTAGATTCCCATAATGATATGGGGCTCTTTGTAACATGAAAGAGAGCTTCATTGCTAAAAGGTATTCAGGTCCCTATACAAATATTATGGCACTGATTCCGCAAAATATCATATTTTATCTCCAACATTCGTAATGAATGATGCATGTTTTGAGACTTTCTGAAATGTAAGTAACTTGATTATTTTGTTTCCATGATAGAACTGATGACCACTTTATATCAACAAAGGATATAGGTTAGAGTACTGACAAGTCACCACAGAACATAGCTAAATTAGGTATCTTTAGTGAAAGGAAAAGAAGAAGAAAAAATATGTTCTGTCCACCTTTTTTGTGATTAGTAGAGTTACTTACCCTTTGTTAGATTTAGTAGTTATTTAGAACTAATCTCTTATAGGTCTTGTTCTTGATATTAGCACAAAAATTAACATGCCAAGTCATTGCTGTGTGCTTGGATGCAAGTCGAACACAAAAGTTACCTTGAGGCCGGTGAACCACCAGTTTCTGTATTTCGTTTTCCATATGATGGAAATCTAACGAATCAATGGCTAAAAATATTCCTAGGGCATTATGGACCCCCACAAAATATTCTGTAGTTTGTGCCAAACATTTTCCAGAGGGAGCACTTACTGAAGAAGATATTCATCGTTTGCTAGATTGATCAACAGAAGGCTAGATGGATAAAGTTAAACTCAATTTAAATGCAGTGCCAATTATTTTTCTTTATTTACCCCTATTTATCAAAAACAGTACACTCTCAAAGAGAATATCCAGCTGAAAGAACCAGCATTGAAGGAACGTTGTGAGAAATTGAATGAAGCCTTTGAAAACTCAGATTCAATTTGTAATTTTGTTGATTTAACATCCAATTATAAATAAAGATTTTAATATGTAAATCGTGGAATATAAAAACTTTTGAAACTAACAGCATTTTTTTTACACTCTAGTTTTTCCATCCAACGTAACTGAATGTTACACAAATAAACAGTATACAAATTATTAATCAGATTTTAGTATATTCATATATGCATGTAAATGTTTTTATCAATGAAAATAAACTGTCTCCTAATGATTTAAAATGGATTTTAAAACTGAAATTAACTAGATAGTCTCAACTGGAAAATTTGCTTGCTCGTAACAAATATGATAGAATCATTCTATCG
This sequence comes from Henosepilachna vigintioctopunctata, assembly GCA_030704895.1. Classification (NCBI taxonomy): domain Eukaryota; kingdom Metazoa; phylum Arthropoda; class Insecta; order Coleoptera; family Coccinellidae; genus Henosepilachna; species Henosepilachna vigintioctopunctata. Next base: position 6,013,622 of record JARQZJ010000064.1, on the reverse strand, counting down.
TCCAAATTATTGTACACATCTCAATAAAGGTTTAAAGGAATTGTCGCATTAAACTTACTCTCATCTGAGAATGAAAAATAGTGAAATTTATAGCATATTGTCAATTCTAATTGATAAAGTGAACTTGTTAGTGTACATACTAAAAAAACAACATTTGAATTGCTGACAGTGACAGTTCATTTTATATCTGGTGCAATATTCTGTGTGTGGAAATATTCAACGATACTTGTATAGAGAATATTTCTGATTATTTATATCTGAAAGAATATTCAAATATTCAACGATACTTGTATAGAGAATATTTCTGAGTATTTAAGAAAGAGCTCTGAGAGAAGAGATAGATTGGTCTGCACTGAATTTTAATGAGGACTGCATTTGTATCATTTGCCTCTTCGTCTTCGCTTAGCCTTTCTACGAAGATGCTTTAGCAATGCTTAGCCTTAGTTTTTCTACGATGATGCTTTGTGATTTCTCACATTTCGCTACTTAGTGCTTCATTAGCATTTTTTTTCTTCTTGTTGATTTGATAATATTACTCGTTTGACGATCTTTTCCTTTTGTCATTCTTGTTTGTGAGAATTGTTTAAGCTCTGTGCCTAAACAATTTTATTAGCTTTTCTTGTTCGTCGATGAAGTCTAGTTTTTGCTTTTTCGTGGCATTTGTGTTATAGAATGCCATTAACATGTTTCCAAGTATTGTAGGGAGATCATCTTCCGCCGTTGGTTTAGCTTTTGCTTTTTCTTGATTCTCCGTATTTTGTTTCTGCTGTCTTTCAGCTTCTTCAGCCCTTTTTTGGCAGTAATTTACCGGAGGTTGTGGTGTATGTTCCAATTTTCCAGTCGTCATTTTCTTATTGTTCGGATAATTAGGGTTTTTTGCACAGTGAACATTTGTGGATAAATGTTCACCACTGCAGTTGGCGCACCTAGGCGTAGTCGTTCTTGCATTCGTATAAATTGTGGGATTCTCCACATTTCATACATTTGGGGTCCGCATGGCAGTTACGCTGTACGTGTCCAGACAGTTGACAATTGTAACATTGGTCGATTTCTGATTTCAACCTCAGACTCTCTACCTGTACAGATAGTCCGCAGCAGAATTTCAGGTCGTTGTAGATGGTCTTGAATTCTTTCGATAATTCGACTAGAACTAGTGGGGCTGGAAACCCTTTTTTGCCTTTCACCCGGACAACTTTTGTGACCGGATAAGCCTGCTCTTTTAGATCTTCTGTCATAATACCCCTTATTACCACCTTCAACTGTTTTTGAATTTTCAGTTGATAAGTGTAAAATTGAACATTTCGTTCCTTCAGTAAATGGAACATTTTTCTACAATCGTCTTCAGTGGTTGACTCAACTTGTATGCCTTGGTAAACAAGTTTCGCCTTCTTGTAGTTGATCCTCATATTTTTCGTAATTTTTGATATATCGTTCCACTTATCCTTTTCCTGAGTAATAAGTGGAACCATTCTTTCCTCTCGTGATTTCTTGATTGTAATATTTTTTGGTTCTTCTTTTTTCAAATCAGCATTTTCCTCTGGTATGGTTTCTATGTCCATCTCTTTTTCAATGGTCAGTGTCTGGAATTTGTTACTAGTTGTTATAGTTGTTATTGCGTCTTGTGTACTCTGATTGCTTTCACGTACTGTCTTTTTGGGAACTTTTAATCCGTCGTCTTCTACCGTTCGTTTTGTAGTCGTTTTTTCATTGCTTTCGGGATGCGGCGTCAACGCTGATTGGAGTTGAGATATGAAGCTTTGGACGTATCCCTCTCTTGTTAAGTAGGCAATATTATCCTTCACTATTTCGGCCCTTCTTCTGGCATCTTCCAATATATCCATTTTATATCACAATTAGTCCTTGCCTTGAGGAGTTCTCTGGATTATTTCTTTACTACGTTGCTGCTCTTCCGTCGACTTCTCTTTGCCTGGGTTGTTCTATGGCCGCAATTGGAGTTATACAAAAATTCGAATCACGTGGTACGGTGATCCGTATTCCATTAACTTCGGTTAACCTGATTTACAAGATACGCACAGTGTTACCCATACACACATACATACAACACGATTCTTTTCTGAACTTGTTCTGAAAACGAAAACTGAAATAGCGAAAATGGAAAACAAAGTACAAGAAGTTATCTCGAGGATCATGCTAGCAGCCCTGAGAAAGCTTGGGTACCCGACCGATGATGTCTTGGAATACTTAGTACAAAAAGAAATCGATGAGGAGAAATCATCGACCGCCGAACAAAGCCCCGCCCCGCGGAGCTTGCACACCGATAACGGCCAAGATAGTGGACCCGGAGAAGCGAAAGGAGAATCCGAAAAGGCGGAGAAGCCTCGGAAAACAGGTGAGGACTGTGTGAAGCACAGTAAAACTAATTCTGGAAATTCTTTACAGAGAAACGATTTCAAGGAACCAAGAAGAACGACGAAGTATGAAAAACTAGAAACGGTAACGCAGACGACAACAAGGAATCAGTACGAGGCCCTGTGTGACGGAAGCGAAGAAGAACAAAGCGAAAACGAGAACCAACAAACGACAGAAAATGAAGAAAAAAGTGAGAACAGAAATGAAGAAACCAAAATTCAAGAAAGAGAAAAGAATACTGAGAAAATACCTCCATTGATCATCCGAGAAAAAACAAAATGGAGCCAATGGAAAAAGAAAAATCTGAAAATTGTCATAAAAGGAATAAAAACAGAAAAGAATGAAGATGAAATAAAAGAAGATCTACAAAAACAGGGATACCCTGTCCTTAAGATAACGAGGATGAAGGGTAAAAAGGGCTACCCTATTCCCCTGATACTAATCGAGATATCGAAGGAATACAGATCGATATATAAAAAACTCGAAAAATGCTGCGGACTTTCTGTAAAAGTGGAAAGTTTCCGAACAAAATCAGAAGTGATCCAGTGCCACCGCTGCCAACTTTTCGGCCATGTTCAGAGAAATTGCAACGCAACGCCGAAATGTATGAAATGAGGAGAAGAGCACAGCACCCACGAATTTAAAAAGCCGAGAACAACGGCACGGAAATGCGCTAATTGCCAGGGAGAGCACCTCTCAACGAACATAAAATGCACAAAAAATCCAAATAATCCGAGAAACAGACAAACTAAGAAACGAAAGCTGATCGACGCCCCACCACCTCCAGAAAACTACTGGAGCAAAAGATGGGAGAAAAATAAACAAACAGAAGAAAAACCGAAAGAAATGAACGCAAAAACAAACGATCTAGACGAAATTGACATGATACTGGGAAGAATGACAAGAAATTTCAACAGCACAAATGCAACGATCGAGCAAAAAATAAAATTGATAGAGGAACAAGGAAAAATCCTTGAAATTTTCAAGAGACGTTGAAAATAAACATGCGAAACAGAGAAGGGAGAGCTGTTCGGAGATCTCAACTTTAGCTGAATCCTCAGGAGAGGCTGGCGTTTCCGAGTCAGTAGTAGGCTAAGGTTAAAACTTCTCTCAAAAGAAGCAGAAAAAAGGTATAAACGAGATGAAGAGGCGTATGGAAGAAATTCCGGTCCTCATTAAAATGAAAAGATTACAGAGAGACAGTGTTACCTGCAGCAGAAAAAAGAAAAAACGAGATGAAGAGGCGTAAGGAAGAAATTTCGGACCTCATCAAAATGAAAAGAAGATCAGAGTGTTGCAGAATTCTACTATTCTGCGCTCGACTGGTTTCTCGGTGATAATCGCTTTTAAAATTTGCCCGGGGTACGTCCTAACTGTATCGTAGGTAATCGTCAAATGAGGAGAGAGATTGGCTAAGGTCTGCACTGAGTTTTCTTGAGGTCTGATTTATATCCTTTGCCTCTTCATCTTCTTTTTTGCCTCTTTTCTACGATGGTATTTGTGATTTTATTTTTCTTCACATATTATGTTTTAGGGCTTTTTTTAGCATTTCCTCTCCTTGCTCTCTTGAAAACTTTTCTCCTTTGTCATTCTCTTCCATTGAGATAGAGATGTTTTATCACCTGATGTTCAGGGCGTAATCTCTGTTGTTCTTCTTATAAGATATATTCTATATATCTTCTATATCTATATATTTTATATATTCTTATGAGCTTCCTTCCATATTTTCAAGCATCTTCTTTCTTCTCTTTTTATCCTGTCCGTGAGTTTTTTTATTTTTCAGTTCTTCATGCAGATTCTGGTTGGGTACATATCTTGGTGCTCCTACGGCTGTGCGTACTATTCTATTCAGAGTACCTAGGACTTTCTCAATTCGTGCGTTGTCCATTTCCTAAATTTCGCCTCCATAAAGGAGCCCTGGTTTGTTTTTCTTATCTTAATTTTGTTTTCGTCTGACATCCTGCTCTCTTTTTTCAAAAAGGGGTACAGGTAGACATGCATCTGTCTTGCTTTCTTGACATTCTCAGAAATATGTGTTCTGTATGTCAAGTTTTCGTCCAGATAAACTCCTAAGTACTTCGCATTTTTATCCCACTGGATGGAGTGACCATTGAAGATTATTTTCGGTGGTTTCTTTTTGCTCTTTTTGTGATCAAAGTAAACCCCAACTGTCTTGTTTGGGTTCACTTTGTTTTTTCATTTTTCGAAGTGAAATTTTTTGCATGATCTGCAGATCTTCCTGTAGTCCCTTTTGAACGCCATCTTTTTTTCTACTTGATATGTAGAGTGCAGTGTCGTCAGCGAACTTGGCTATTTTGCATCTGTTTGGGGTAGATATGTCTGCCGTGTATATGTTGTAGAGCAGTGGGCCAACTACTGATCCTTGAGGCACTCCTGCTCTGACATTCTTTTCGCTCGATAGTTTTTCTCCTATCTTCACTCTGAAGGTTCTTCCAAGTAAATATGTCTGAATTAAGTTCACTAACTTTCTCGGAAATTGTTCTCTTTTCAGTTTGTATTTCAATCCAAGATGCCATAGTTTGTCGAAAGCTTTTTCTACATCCAAAAATTTGGACCAGTTGGTATTGATATATTGAGTTTATCCTTGATGTATTCTGTCATTCTAGCAGTTGATGTAGTGTCGAGTGTTCCGTTCTGAATCCGAATTGGTATTCTGGAAGGATACACTTTTTGTCTGCGAAAGTTTTCAGTCCTCTATATAGAATTCTTAATGCAGGCAACAAGTTTATCGGCCTGTAACTGCTGACCTGGTTGATAGGTTTTCCTATCATAAATAATATTTATGATAGGAATATCATAAATAATATTTATGATAGGAATAGATAAACATATTTAATAAATTAATGCTTCCATGTTTTCGGGAATTGTTCAGTACGGAATACTCCACGTGCAATTTCAGTAATTTCTTGAATTTATTCTTCTGCTAAGTATTTCAATGCTGGTTTTGAATTCCATCCGTCCCTGGCGCTTTCCTAGCTTTCAGGTTCTTCAGTATGGTTTCAACCTCTTGTTCTGTTACTTCTTCTATTTCTTCTTCTTCTACGCTTTCATTTGGTATTTCTGTTCTAGTACTTATTCTGTTTATATTCATATTGCAGTTGACATCGACATCTCGGCTTTCCGGGTTGTTAGTGAACTGAGATTCCAGGTTAGTTGCGAAGACTTCCGCTTTGTCAGCGTCTGTCAATGCAACTCCGTCTACGTGGACAATCCTCGGTACCTCTCTTTTTGTCTTCCTATTCATTAGTTGTTTACCCATTTGTCAGAGTGAGGTATTTTCGCTTTCCAGTGACAACAGCTTTTTGTCCCATAGAGTTGTCCTTTGCTCCCTTAATTGTTCTTTTACTTGTTGAGTCAGCTTGTTCAGTAGTTTCTTATGTTCTGGATGAAATATTCTTGGGTATATTTTGAGTGCGCTCCTCTTCTTGATCAATAGTATTTTCAGTTGGGGTGGTATTGGTTCCATTCTTGTGACTTCTATTGTTGTTGTTGACTCCTCTACAGCATTTTTATTCTTCTTTCTAGGTCTCTGACGGCTTCTTCTAGTTATTTTGCATTGTTTATGTCTTGTTTCTTGGCTTTGAATAGTTCTTCGTACCTTATCCAGTTTGTACGAATTTTTATTTGGGGCTTGGCTTCGGCTTCGGTTTCAAGTTCCAAGATCACTGGGGAATGGTCAGATGATAAGTCCATAATTGTTTCTAATTGGTACGTCCAGTGAATATTTTTGATGACCGCTATGTCTAGTACATCATTAGTATTTGATCTAGCACATAGATGGGTATGTTCGCTGGGTGCAGCAATTATAAGATCATTCTAATTGGCAATCTTTAGTAGCTCTTACCCGTTTGCGTTCGCCGTTCGGCTGTTCCATGCAGTGTGCTTTGCATTTAGGTCCCCTGCTGCAATTGTCGCTGAATTGTACCGAAACAGTTTCTTGATATCTACGTCGCATATTGCGTTGGACGGTAAATTCTATATGTCGTAGCATATCAAGTCTCCTTTTCTTGTACGTATTTTTGTCCCTGTATATTCTATTGTTTGGAGTGTGGTTGTTTCTATTTCTTCGTGAGAAATTCCATGTTTGACGAGGATGACGGTTCCTCCTCCTCTGCCTGTTAATCTATCTCTTCTATATATTTTGAAATTTTGAATCTTGAATGACTTGTTGGGTTTTGAATATATTTCGTTAATCAGCATAATGTCGATTTTCTGTTGTTTCAGAAATAGAATCAGTTCTCCCCTTTTGGGAAGAACTGAGTTCGCATTCGATGAACAGCATGAGAATCCGATTCTTATCCTGTTCGATAAAATTGTTCAAGCTTTATTCCTAAACAATTTAATAAATTTTTCTTGCTAATTAACGATGTCCAGTTTTTGCTTCGTCGTGGCATTGGTGTTGCTGAATGCAATGAGCATTCTACCTGACTGTTTCATGACTGTATCAAGTTCGTCGTCTGCTTTGATTGTCTTCGGTTTTTCGGGGGTATTTTTTATTCGGAGGTTTCTGGTTTGGTTGTGTCGCTGCCTCTTCGGTCTTCTTTTGCCAGAAGTTGATCGTGGGTTGTGGAGCCGGCTTGAGCTTCCCAATGGTTTAACGTTAGGGTTTTTTGGATTTTTAGCGCAGTTCACATTTGTTAATAAATGTAGGCGTGGTCGTCCTTGCTTTCGAGCATTTGTATGCACAAACACAAACACTTACAAAAGTGTTGTGGTTTGCACAGCATTTCATACACTTTGGGTCAGCGTGACAGTTCCTCTGTACGTGCCCAAAAAGCTGACATTTGTAACATTGCACGACTTTTGTTTTTAGTTTCAGACTCTCTACTTGGACAGAGAGTCCGTAACAGAACCTAAGATCGTTGTGTATCGACTTGTAGTCATTCGGGGTATCTCCACAAGAACTAGTGGGGCTGGGAATCCTTTTTTTCCTTTCATCCTGACCACTTTTGTGACAAGATATCCTTGGTCTCTCAAATCTTCTGCAATTTCTTTTTCGGAGTTTTCACACATAATTTCACGTATTACTACCTTCAGCTGTTTCTCACGTTTAAGCTGATAGTATAAAATTGTGTTGTGTTTTCTGTTCCTTGAGAAGGTGGAACAAACGCCTGTAGTCGACCTCTGTTGAAGGCTATCAGACACATACCCAAGGGTATGTCCGTGACTGTGTCCCAATGTGATCACAGAATATTATTCTCTGATATGTTTTCTTCCATTGAATGGCAATTTCCTACAATTTGAAATTCATTGTCAATATTTCGGAAATTATTTCATAAGTAGATAAAAATAAATTTTGCTTATGAATGTATTTTAATTTGAATGGAGTTTTAATGTGCGTTGAGGTGCATCAATAATTTACGTTATGCATAATAATTTAAAAATAAAACTATTTTTGTTAGTTATATTTTTGGATAGTCTAAAATATAGTCATCTAAGCTGTCCTTAACTGATGCTGATGGAAATATTAAAATATATACATCAAATTATTTTTTTAAACATTTATAGTAATTAATATTATTTGAAATATTTGTTGAAAATAAGCTATGTTTCAAAAATATCAAATGATTGAGACTATGTCAAGTCAACATAGTCATAAGTCAGAAAGATCAGCGCAATTTATATTATTAGTAAGGTTTAAATTTCTAAAGATTAATTGTATATAATTTAATTGCCTTCCTCTCGGCATTCTGTGTAATAATTTGGAGAATATTCATTGGTGAAAAAGGACAGTGATTTTTTGTGCAATGATCTGAGAATGGGTTGAATCGGTTTTGTTTTTCAAAAAAACAAAATTGTTTTTAACTATCATTTGTTTTGACAATAGGACTCGTGAACTCTCAAGTTTCGAAGTGTTGTCTTTCGCGTTAAATACAAATCCTCGTAATTTCGTTTCCGGTTTGAATGAAATGTTAATATTAAAGTACTTTTTAAAAAATTTTTCACATTTCCTTATATCCACAGAAACATATATAGCATTATATATAAGTAGTGTGCCTTTCCTTTTTTATTAATTTATCAATCATTCCTGGGTCTTATCCATTATTTAATAATTATGTGTTAAATCAATATACAGATGGTACACACCATAATGCGTCGGGATTCTTTCGCATTAATTAGCATAAAATGACTTTAAAATTAACGCAATAGTTTTGAAAACTATGATGTTCTGGTTGTGCTTATACAACTTTGTTATATATACAAACTTTAATTGTTCTTTACATTCTTTGAGACAAATAAGAAGAGAAGTTTTCGATGTTGATCTTCAGTATTCTTATATTCAGTTTTCAACCCAAATTCTCAGAAGATGTTCATGTGACCTAAATCGCAATCACAGTTAATACTTTTTCCGAATTGTTTGAAAATAAACGTAGTAAAATCAAATAGTTCGTCAATTAGTAACGACGGAATTCTCTAATTATTTTTTTAACAATTTTTGATGTCAGCCCAGTATGGTGTTTATATTTGCGATACAGTTATAATATGATATTCATGTTTTTCTCATTCATGCTCTTCCTAATTCTTTGTCAATATTATGATTACATTAGATTAATATTTCAGAATACGCTGGTTAGAAAAATTTGGAAAATTTTCTCTCAATTTATGAGAAAAAAAAAAGCTTGAGAACAAAAAAAAATGTGTTACACAATTTTGTTATGGCGGCGCGTCGGTGGAGTATTGTTGACAATTTCTTTTGGCCAATTGACTGATTTTGTTTTCCAAAAATATTGGCTTCTCCCACACTTAGTTTACATTACAGAAGTAGTATCGACCTAACATTTGTTTTTAATTCTGAAAGATTTTCCTCTCTTTAATAAAATTCAATACTTTCAATCATTGGAATGATATTAATTGCGAAACAAATTCTAATATTTTGTTTTCATCTTGTTTTCATTTACTCTTTGTCACAGCCTAACTCTACTTACGTAAGTAGAGTTAGGCTGTGTCTTTCTAATGTCATAGATTATAATAAATATGTGATCTCTATACCTTGAATGTAAAGTAAAATCTGCAGTTCTGTTCTGCACTACACTGACGATGACTACACATATGAGATACATATAATAATAGTTTTTCCATAACTTGAAATAAAAGTGTGATTTTTAGATCACATTTATTTTTATATGCTTACTGTTTTATATACTTTAAGAAGTAGGTCACATTGATTTCGGCATAACCATTCTAGTTTTGAAAACATTTTCATTAGTTGTCTATTGATATTTCAGTTCATTAAAAAAATTCAACAATTTTTTAGGTGCATAATATGATTCAATGAAAATATATTAATTTATTTGAATGACACTGTAAATCGAACATATAAATATGGATTCATACCGCAACGATGGTAAAACCAGCAACTTTAATACAAAAGAAGATTCGGCAAACAATTGGAGAAAAGTTTCTCCTAGTAAAAGTTACTGTTCATCAAGTTCTACATCTACCGAAAATGTTGTTTCAACTTTGGAACGAGAAACAGCTGTACCATCAACTGTTACCGTTTCAACTAGACCTGATGACCCTCACTTACTGGCAGGAGAGAAAATAATTGGACAGTCCAGAGATGTAACTTATCTTTGTCCATATTATGGACCTGCCAGAGGAATTCTTACTATTACTAATTATAAGCTGAATTTTTGTTCAATTGACAAATCACCTAGTGTAGATGTCCCTTTAGGAGTAGTGTCACGAATTGAAAAAGTTGGGGGAGCTTCTTCTAGAGGGGAGAATGCTTATGGAATTGAAATATTTTGCAAAGATATGCGAAATTTGCGCTTTGCACACAAACAAGAGAATCATTCAAGGAGAGATATATTTGAAAAGTTACAGCAGTATGCTTTTCCTCTGTCACACAAATTAAAACTCTTTGCATTTGATTATAATGAAAAATTCAGTGAAAATGGTTGGAACGTTTATGAACCTATAGCGGAATTGAAACGAATGGGAGTTATTAATGATATGTGGAAAATCACAAAAATAAATGAACATTATGATATATGTGATAGTTATCCTGCGGTATGGGCTGTGCCTACACAGGCTACTGATGATGACTTGAAAGCATCGGCATGCTTTAGAAGTAGAGGCCGCATTCCAGTACTAAGTTGGATTCATCCAGAATCTCAAGCTACCATTACAAGATGCTCTCAGCCTCTAGTTGGTATATGAATTTCATGCATTTTAGAACATTGTTTATTTATTTATTTACTGAAAACATATTTTTAAGTTTAATTAAGCATAGGCTCATTGTAGCATTCTCAATCTATTTAGCACTTACTTCATTTTTATGTAGCAATTTTTCAAATATTTTAGATGTTTATTTCTGGCACATTTAGATTCAAGTACAAGATATTTAAAAGGAATATACAGAAAAATATGTTTGCATAAAGTTGTATATTTCTCAGTTAACAGTATATCTCAGGTGATATATTGTTTGTTAACTGAAAATTTATTTAAATCAATTATATATGTCCTATAAATTTTGTGAAATATATTTTGATTATGTTGGTATAATAAGTGAAACAGTGTCTTTGAGTTTTCAGAGATGAACTAAAGCATAATATTTCTATTTGATTGTAGGAGTTGGTGGTAAAAGATGTAGAGAAGATGAACGATATATTCAGTTAATAATGGATGCTAATGCACAGTCTCACAAAATATTCATTATGGATGCTCGACCTAGTGCAAATGCAATAGCGAATAAAGCAAAAGGAGGGGGATATGAATCGGAGGATGCCTATCAGGTAGTAATATCCTCATATATTATATATATATATATATATATATATATATATATATATATATATATATATATATATATATATAATATATATATATTTCGTCAAGGTCTCACTTGACATTATCAATGCTTCAAATGATGGTTATCGATTACTCGGAGTCTGGTGACTGAAAAAGTTTTATTTTTTCTTGAGATTGTTCCCAACAGGCACTCAACAAACCAACGGATGTATTCCCGGAACAATATACCATTATATTTTTCCATCCGTGAATCTCTACGTTCAAACATATATATATATATATATATATATATATATATATATATATATATATATATATATATATATATATATATATATATGTTTGAAAATATAGATTCACGGAATGAAAAATATAATGGTATGTTGGTCAGGAAATACATCCGTCGATTTGTTGAATGCATGTTGGAAGCTAGCAGACGTTTCGTCAAGGTCTCGCATGACATTATCAATGCTAGTTGCTCGAAGTCTGGTGACTAAATGAGAGATCGGTTTGCTGGCCAACTTATAACTTTTGGCGCTGGCGAAGATTATAGTTGGCTGCGCCCCCCCAACTGGCTTTTCTCGGATATCTCCTGCTGATTCTTGATGTTCCTGTGGGTCGGTAAATTTCGGTGTGTCGCCTTATTATTGCCATTTTCGACGTTTGCGATTTGTTTACTACTGTCGAAGTTAATTTTATGGCCGGTTTGGTGTTCGTGTTGAAATAGAGCAGATGATATATGTTTGTTTTTTATAGCTAGTATTCCTCTAACCTAGACGAGATTCGACGGTTCTTTTGGCCGACATAGGTTTTGTTACATGTTCCACATGTAGTGGGATCTCCTGTTTTGGATTTCTCAATTTTGTTTTAATAAACTAGTGTTGTCCTGGTTCGGGTCTACTTCCAGAATCAGAAATGGAACGACCTCTGATGAAGCTCGCCACTCGTGCTAGCGAAACGTTAGGAAGAAATTCCAACCGACGACGGCCCTTAGACCCGAACCAGGACAACACAGTTCAACGACTCGCCGCGAAAACCTCAACCAATTTGTTTTAATAGTTTCAAGTGGTTTGAATGCCGTTGATTTCATTATCTTCATAATCTGTCTATTTATACATTACTATTATTGTTTTTTTTTCTATTTTCTCTGGCCTTTCTTTATTCTTTATTATTTATTTTTTAATTTTTCTTTAATTTTTAATTTTCTTTGAATTTATCTATATGTTTTTCATTTCATTCATAAAATTGAGCATGTAACGCCGAAATATATTTGAAAATCACGAAAATATGTACGGGTTAAATGGAGCAGGGTGGAATAGCCTAGGTGATTCCATCACTGCATTTCGCCCTTTTCCACATGCATCTCATTTATCTCAATGGCACTCCAAATTAGAAATAATGTATAAGCTAGAAATGATGTGGAAATAAAGACATTATTATTATTATTATTATTATTATTATTATTATATATTGCATTTACGAACAATCCGTCCAATCGTGTCAGTTGTTCCCTTGATGTACGTTAGGATGGTTTTTAATTTGCCTTCCGAATCTTATCTTGGTTTCTTTCCCAGATTTTATTGCAGATCAATCAATTTTTTAATTGTCTGTCGTTTATATCCATTTTGTTCTAGGGCTGCGGTAATTTCGTCCAGTTCTTGGGTTTTGTGATTGTTATTCGTAAGATGTATTGACCTGGAGATCAGGGTGTTTGCAACAGCTTGCATCTGCGATGGATGGTGGTGAGATTCGGCGTTTAGGTACCTATTCGTGTGAGTTGGCTTCCTATATATAATGTGTCCCAATTTTCCATGTTCACCGCTCATGACAAGTACGTCAGGAAGGGTAATTGGTTGTTATACCCATGCTCTATAGTGAATTTTATTCGTGGGTGGATGATGGTCCAGGAATTCTAGAAGTTTGTCTTTACCGAACGACCATACGACGAACACATCGTCGACATATCTTTTCTATAGTTTTGGCTTTAGGTTTTTCGATTGTATAGCTTTCTTTTCAAAGTGATTTATAAACAGATTGGCTACTGCGGGTGACAGGGAGGATCCCATCGCTGCTCCGTCAACTTTATTTAGCGTTATTTAAACAGTGTTTGGACAGCTCTCTATAATATGCGTTGGGAGTGTTTCGTTTGCTGCTATTTGTTGTAGAGTTTCCTCTACTGGTATGCTCGGATATAGAGATTCGACGTCAAAACTTGCAATGATGTCCTGTTGATCTATAATGAGAGAGTGTAACAGCTGAGTAAAGTGCTCTAAGTTTTTGATATAAGAATGTGCCCCTTCCACTATGGGTTGTAGTATACTGGCCAGATATTTTTCCGAAGTTGGAAAGTTGACGATAGGTCGAAGAGAAACTCCGACTTTGTAGATTTTTGGGAGGCCGTAGAATTTAGGCCATCGGCTTGATTTTTCCTAGGTATGAGTTTCCTCTTGTTTTCTTCGCCTATTGGCGATTCAATGATTATGGACTTGGTTGTCTTTTCCAAGTATGTATTGGGGTCTCTGGAGACAGGTTTTTAGCTTGGATCGTCTAAAAGTTTCTTTATTTTTGTGGTACAGTCTACATTATGAATTATTTTGAAAAGAAAGCTATATGAGGAATCCTAATAGATAATACGCTCAACTTCAAATCCGAAACAAAATCAAAAACACAAGCAATTATCACCAGAGCAAAACACAACGCGTAAGAAGCTTTCGAGAAAAATATCGCTTGTTCTTTAAAAAATCGGTTGCATAATCAAAGAGTCAAAAAGAGATAAAATAATGTGAAAATGCTTTCGGAGTTGCCGGAAATTGTCAAAGAATAGAAGGGAATTTAGAAAAATTATAGATATAATACTCATTCTTGTGCTTTAAAATCGTTGGGCGAACACGTAGATTCATGGGATACGTTGCTTATTCATACATCCAAGTGAAATAGATTGAATTACGCATAGTGTGTGGTAAAGGTCAGTACACTGCCTTATTGTTGTTATTAAGATCTCACAAAACTAATAGCAAATTAAACATTATCATAAAGAAAAAATCTAAAGAGGAATCCAAATTCTGAACTATTTCAGATGTGATATAAGCAGAAATTGTTCACTTTGGGATTGTAATTAGACAAGGATCTGGAGGGAGTTGAGTATGCAAAACGTGAGGACCTCATTCTGTGAACTGTTTTAGGCTCAGAAAAGCTTGCAGATTACGAATCTGTATGATGCCGGAAATATTTCTGGTCCAATTTTTTTTTTATCGCCACCACCTCTAAGATATCCAGTCAATCGACCGAACGAATGATTTAGAGCTATTTTGATGATTTTTTTTAGCGATAATATACAATTTTTTCTAATGATATTCGATATACATACAGCATTTCGAGGAGAATTGGACCCGTGGGGCCAAATGGGCTCCTCCCCAAAAAATTATTTTGGTTGCTAGAAGATAAATTTGAAATGATGAAACAAAATGGAATATGTAATCTTTCTTCACATTAATTTTTTCAAGATGTTCGTTTAGTCCCCCTGCATAGCTCGGAAGCTAATACAAAAAAAGTTAGAGAAGAAAACTTATTACTTAAAAAAAAAGTTTTCATAATCCAACTAATTTTAATATGCCATTGTTGATTCTGTACAGATATTATTGACATTAAATATGCAATTTTCAAAATGAAATAAAATTAAGTTGTAATTTTCTGCAAGCACAGGCTTTTTCCGGCATGTGATGAATATTTACAAGACTGAATCGAAAATTCTGGTAAGGACAACTTTGTCAAACGACAAGGGTATAATTTGTCATCTTTTTTTCATAGCCTTATACGGTATATCCAGTAAAAAACACTTGAGTTGGTTACACAAAAATGATATTAAATTACTTGCTTGACAATTGTATAGAGATATTACCCCATTTTCAAAAGCTGAAAGTATTTTCAGTACTCTAAACAGCTTTCAGTTGGGGTAACACCCCGAAACAATTGTCTAGCAATTAATTCAATATAATCTTTGTGAAACCACTTCAAGTGTTTTTTTAATCGATATATGTTCAAAATATTCAGTGTTTCACCAAGAGATCAGAAAATTTTTCTAAATAAATTCAAGCGGATGCCGATGATTTGAAAATTTTATTCATATCGGAGTTCATCAGCAGTTGATTTTTACTTTGAAAAAAGAAACCTGTGATGGTTTCTAATTCTCCCAATTGTTCGATACTTAGGAATAGTATTCCTAAATGTACTAGATCTTTTTGTGCAGAATCCAACGATGCAACTTTTAACCTTTTTTTCCGGCACAATCTGCTAGTCGCATCGCAACCACTCAGTGTAATGCTGGAAATATATGACAAGGGTTTTCGCCAAGGAATTGAGCAGTAAAACTGCATCCTGAAATGTATTTCTTTTCGTTATAACTGTAGATCCATACACCTCCACAACCTAGACTTCTTCTGCAAACTTCTTTTGCAGAAATGAAATATGTGATAAAATATCTTGGAATCGGCTTCTAAATGGTTCGAATTAAAGAAATCAATCAGAATGAAATCTCAGGATAATGAAATTATTTTCACGAAAGCGGATAAAGGAAATACAGTTATTTCTATAAATAAATCTGATTATATTTCAAAAACAAACACATTTATAGAGTCCCAAGACTATTCCGTTTTGAAGAAAGATCCAACGAAAAAATACCAGTTAGAATTAAAAAATGCGTTAAAAGAAGTTAATATTTAAATAGACGAGTACACTAAACATAGACCAACTCTTACCAACCCGCAATGTCTGCAACTCTATTCACTTATCAAATTACATAAACAAAATCTCCCTATTCGGCCAGTAGTAAGTTTCACGTCAGCCCGTTCCACTAAAATCTCAAGAGTGCTCATAGATATTATAAAATCGTATTGTAATTTCAAACCAAAATTTTCCTTCAAAAATTCCTATGAATTAGTCAATAAAATTGAAAAGGTAACACTGCCTAGTAACTGTAAACTTATCTCTTTCGATGTAGTTAACCTATTTCCCTCTATCCCACCTTCCGATACAATTGAAATAATTAAAGCTTTGCTTATTAAAAATAACGTGAATATAATAGTTCAATCTGAAATAATCATGTTATTGGAAATTTGTTTGAGCCAAAATTACTTTATGTTCAATGATAAGATTTATAGTAGTAAGAGTGGTCTTATTATGGGAAATCCGTTAAGTCCTCTTTTAGCTGAGATATTTATGGATAAGTTGAAAAATAGTATTCAAAACAACCCGAATTTCAAACACTTTTTATTCTGGTATAGATATGTAGATGATATAATCACTTGTTTTACTGGTACCGGTCGTTCATTAAAAAATTTTGAGAATTTCATTAATGCAGTTCATCCTAATATAAAATTTACAACCGAAATAGAATCTGATAACTCCATCAATTTTCTAGACTTGACAATCACAAGAATAAATAATAAATAAGCCTTCGCATACGGATACCATAATCCATAACACCTTATGCCACCCATATCCTCATAAAATGGTAGCGTTTCAAAGTATGATACACAGATTCATCAATATACCTTTATCAGAAGAAAATTTCAATAAAGAACTGAATATCATTAAACAGATTGCAGTTAATAATAATTATGAAAGCGAACTAGTGTCAAAAATTCTTGACAAAAAACTCTATCGGAAAGCTCTACGATTAGTATTTCCTTATCAGTCGGATAGAAATCGTAAATATAATAGTTTAACATACTTTGGAAACGTCAGTCAAAAAGTCAAAACCTTTTTAAGTAAACATAATTTTAATATTTCATTTAAAACGAACAATAAGTTATCGAGACACATTAAGAACAATAAAAACAAAATTAAAAGAGAAGACAAATCAGGTGTTTACCAATTCAATTGTGGAACATGTCCCGGTATATATATATATATATATATATATATATATATATATATATATATATATATATATATATATATATATATATATATATATATAGGTAAAACTAGTAGAAATTTCGGTGAATACAGGAACATAAATATAGCTTCGCCCATAATAAAAGTAATTCGAATTATGTTAACCATTTATTAACAGAAAACCATACTTTTGATACGAATTTCAAAATTTTACACAATATAGAGAGAAGTAGTCAATTAGATTATTGGGAAATAGTGGAAATAAATCGGCTTAAAAATTCTGGAAATTTGCTCAATGAACAGATAGAATTAAATAATTCACCCTTGTTAAACCTTTTCAGGTAATAGAAATTATTTTTCGGAATGGAATTATCTTAGGTAAAACCAAAACCATATAATCCCAAAATTCCCTGATATTTATACCTGTGTTTTTCAAAATGTTGTTTTTATTCCGTAAGCATCTGAAGAAGTCGTTTGTAACGACGAAACGCGTCATGCTATGTAGTCAAGAAATTATTTTTCGGAATGGAATATCTTAGGTAAAACCAAAACCATATAATCCCAAAATTCCCTGATATTTATACCTGTATTTTTCAAAATGTTGTTATTATTCCGTAAGCATCTGAAGAAGTCGTTTGTAACGACGAAACGTGTCATGCTATGTAGTCAATAAAGTGTAAATCATAAGTTTAAGTGTTCAATTTAAGTTTATATTCAATTATATATATATATATATATATATATATATATATATATATATATATATATATATATATATATATATATATATATATATATATATATATATATATGTGTGTGAAACATGAACAATGCGATGTCTCTTGATGTCTGTTGATGTTTCACATAGCCAGCTATGCTATAATGTGCTTTTGAATGATTTGTCAAAAAATTATCGAAAGAAAGTTATTGTATGCTTTGATATCGAATATCTAGATGTGCGATGATATACGAGAACTACACAATTTTTTTCTTGTAGTAAATTTCTATATATATATATATATATATATATATATATATATATATATATATATATATATATATATATATATATATATATATATATATATATATATATATTTTGCTTACTGAAGTTTCTTGTCACTAAATGAGCAAAATTTTTTTTTTCAGAACGCCGAACTCGTTTTTCTTGATATACATAACATTCACGTAATGCGAGAATCACTTCGAAAACTCAAAGAACTGTGTTATCCTAATATCGATGAGTCTAAGTGGTTGTCTGGAATAGAAAGCACATACTGGCTCAAACATATCAAATGCATTCTAGCTGGAGCCGTACGCATCGCAGATAAAGTGGAAAATCTAAAGACATCTGTATTGGTTCATTGTTCAGATGGATGGGATAGAACTGCACAGTTAACTGCTTTATCGATGATCATGTTAGATCCATATTACAGGTAAGGGTACTATATATATATATATATATATATATATATATATATATATATATATATATATATATATATATAATATATATATATATATATATATATATATATATATATATATATGAATACTAAAGCATTCATTTGGAAAATTCAAATTAATCAAAAGAATGTTATAGTAGAGCTAGCTATGTGAACGATTACCATGTGATGCCTCCATTATTCTTCAAGGGAATAAATGTTAGAAAAATATTGAAATCGGTATCTACAATGCCAACTGCTGTTGAAAACTCAATACAATTTTTGGTTTGATGCATCGGAGCGAGTAGACGTGTTGTGCAACGTGCCATGGCTTATCTACTCATTTTCAAATAATTCAACTACAACCAGTGCCGTGGCTTATCTACTTACTTTCAAATAATTCAACTACAACCATGCAGTCATCAGGGAAACCCGTCACTAAGAACGCTGAACAGCTTATTCTATGAGTTGTGGAAAGCTTATTAAGTTCTGAGGTCTCCATGAATAGATTTTTGGCAGTGATTTCCGAGAAGCTAAAAGCTGACTGGAGCGCACAATCTAAGGAATTATCACAAGAAGTGGATCTCCTGCAGCAGAGTCTGATTCTCAAAAATTTATTAGTGAAAAAATCGCCGCGCTTGAACAGTATTCGCGCTTGAATAACCTAAGAATTTATAGCGTACTCAAACAACAAAATGAAGACACTGCTCAAGTGATTGCGAACATGTTTGAAAGAAAACTTAATATTAACCTTACCCCTGCAGATATATGTGTGGCACATCGTCTCAAAGGCAACGAGGGTCTCACTGGACCTATCATGGTGAAATTCTGTCGCCGAACCATTAAAAATCAAGTATTTAGCAGTAAATCGAAGCTAAAGAGTACAAACATCGTTCTTACGGAGGATCTGACGAGAGTTCGAGCGGGAATTTTCAAAGAAGCATCTGTCCGGCTGGGTTTTCGTGGTTGTTGGTCACGGGATGGTAAGATCTTCATAAAACCTCCTGATTCATACAAGCCTATCCTGGTCAAATCTAAAGATATCTTGTACCGGTATGAACTACCTATTTCCACTCTGTTATCGCCACCGGCCGTCACTTAAACGTATCGCACTGCAATGTTCTTATCCAGACTTCATTTTCGAGCATGTTCGATGCGAGCGGGCATTTATTTTACTTCTTTTTAATCTTATCATTGTTTATGCAAATTATTTAATACTATGTCGTCTAACTTTTTAAATATAGCTCATTCAAACATCTAATCACTGGCACCTAAGATCAATCATATTAATAATCTAATTCATTCTAATAACTGCCACATTTTCTCGGCAAATGAATAGTGGTTGCATGCAAATATTGCTGACTCTGCTATTTCTATTAAAATTTACGATTTCATTCGCAAGGATCGCGGCAGTCGCGGTGGGGGTGTCGCACTTTACGTTCACAATAGCATACCCTTTTAACTTATCAAGTTCGATAGTTCTCTCGAACAATTATGGATTCGTGTCAAAATTAACTCTCGCAATATAGTTATAGGTACCGTTATCGTCCTCCTCACCTGAGTCATACAAGTTTTTGTGACGAAATGGAGACTCAGCTTCTATCGTTGCTAGGTGATAATAGCTTCGTTCTCTGTTTGGACGACTTTAATTTTAATGTTTTTAATCTAAATAATGCCGAAACTAAATACTTTCTGCATCTCTTGAATGTATTGGAATTTTCACAATTTGTTCATTCTGCAAAAAGAATATCTGATCACGAGCTAATTTCCTGTAAGGTTAATACAAACATGTCCATTCAAAAGTAAAAATACATAACTTGTCAGACCTTTAAAAATTTTGATGAAGATCGATTCTTGACTGATCTGCACGACTTACCTTTTGAAAATTTAATATACATGCATAGCATTCATGATAAAGTACTTTACTTGACTTCACTTATAAATAATCTCTTTGATAAGTTTTGTCCTTTTGTCACAATGCGAATTAGCAAATAACCTGCCTCGTGTATAACCCCAAATATTAAAAATAATGAGTCTACGTGTTTCTGCTCTAAAAAAATACCAATCTTCTAGATCTGCCGGTTCTTTATAATACTACAGAAATTTGCGAAACCCCACTAATAAATCGATAGACGTGGAAAAAAGTGCTTTCTTTACCTTTAACCTTAAGAACTCAAATTCTCGTTCGCAATGGAAACTATTAAATACTCTAAACATAAGAAAATAAGCACCATATATACCTCCTAGCCTATCCAACCCTGATCAGTTTAACAAATTTCTTATAAATAACATACCAAGCATAGACACTGATCCTTGAAACCTCATTTCTTATTATAACACTAACCTCCTAAATAATTTAGACGAACTTTTCGTCCTGAGAACCATTACCCAGGATGATGTGGTATCGGTGTTACACTCTATCAGTGCTACCTCGTCTGGCCACGACGGGCTGAGTATTAAGATGATTAGCTTTGTTTACCAATCATTCTCCCTTATATTACTCATATTATTAATAAGTGCATACTTAGTAACTATTTTCCATTGTCTTGGCGCCACTTTATTATTGTTCCACTATCCAAAAAATCTAATCCTGTTGGCTTTAAAGACTTACGCCCAATAAGCCTTCTCTGCACTTGCTCTAAAATATTAGAGAAAATTGTCCTCCAGCAGCTTCAAGGGTTCGTAGATCGCCATAATGTTTTGCCTCAGTTCCAATGTTGTTTTTGAGGTAAATTCAGTTTCGTGGCTACACTTTTAAACATCCCTGATGATATCATCTCTGCTACCGATAAGGGTAACCTAACCGCATTAATACTCCTGTATTACCGCAAGGCGTTTGATACGTTGAACCATAATATCCTACTATCCATTCTACACTTTATCGGTTTACATCACAATACCTTCTCATTTTTTAAATCTTATTTATCAGGGAGATCCCAGTGGGTTAAAATTGGTCGGGAACTTTCCTCTGTAAGGGGTGTACCGCAAGGCTCCGTGCTCGAACCTATTATATTTCATCTACACTAGCCAGTTATAGGCCAACATAAGCCCCTGTAAAGTGCATATTTTTGCTGACGACATACAACTGTACCTTGCGTTTAAGCACACCGACATTATTAACGCCAATAATTTAATTGATGAAACCCTTCATATAATCTCTGCTATTTCTAAGGAACACCAACTAGTGATCAATCTTGCTAAATCTACCACTTTGTTGTTTAGTAACTCTAATCTTGTCTCCGAAGCTAACCTCCTTAAATTTTACTTTTAGACGGCTCAACTATTTATCTCCAAAACTGTACACGTAACCTAGGCTTAATAATCCACAACACCGATCGCTACCGTAGTCACATCTCTAATTGTGTAGAAAAATCTTATGCCACCTTCAAGCTCCTATTTTCTCATAGGCATAGCCTACCTAGGTCTACTAAAACTTTACTTTGTGAATCATTAGTTTTAAGCAATTTTAATTACTGTGCTCCAGTACTCTATAGCTCTTTATTTCAATTCTCAAACTTCGTACTTAGTGCAGAAAGTCCAGAGTTCGTACGTTAGATTTATATTCGGCATAAGGAAGTTTGATCATGTTTCTTATAAATTAACGATCTGGGGTGGCTGAACATGATTAATAGGCGTCTTCTGCAAATATACTCCGTATTTTTAAACATAATTGCATTCAAACAACCACCATATTTATACAATAAAATAACTTTCCACCAGGATGTGCACAATATTAACGTTCGGTCCAAGGGTCACATTTCTCCTACGGTTCACTCTAAAGCTTTTAGTGAAAAATCAGTTTCTTTTACCATTAATCAATAACCTTCATGCTCTTGTCCCGAACCATGAAAAATTAAAAACATAGTTATCATTAATAAAATCCGTAAACATCTCTTAGACTGCCAAAAGTGAGTTCACGTTTTCATTTATATTTTTGCTACATCACAAAGCTCTCCCAAGTGCTCGCTCGCGCCATGCTCGACACGAACAGGTTCTTATTTTTCTTATTATGTTTTACTATTGATTTTTTTAAAATTTTTTATTTCATTGGGTATGTTAGGCATTTCTATAAACATAAACAAATTATCTTTATTTCAAGGTTCAATGGAAGAGCAATTTATTTGAATTGCGCCTTGTGATTGTTCTCTAGCTTATATCCTTTTGTTTTTGAGGAATATTTTCTGTTTTTCTTAATGTATACATATTATTATTTTTCTCTATTTTCGATGTACTCTGTATTGCCTCTTGAGAATAATAAAGGCATATATTATTATTATTTACCGTTTCGTACTAAAAGATACCCCTCAGTTGTGGGCGTCTAACAAACGAAAGACATCTGCTTCAATTCATAAAAATTCACTTAAGAAACAGAAGACAGAAATACATTTCAAGGTCGTATGCATATATAATGCATAGATTACTATATATCTGAAATCTTAGCAATCAATAGGGAAATATGAATACTGAAAGTTTCACACGTCCTTATTAATTTAGATACTACTTATATTGCAAGTACCTTTTATGACAATTTCATCCAATATGATGAACTAATGTCATCTAGGTTGTGCTCGCTGAAACGCTCGGAAAGAAAGTTATAGTATAGATATATATTATAGAATATTTACAAGTGCGTTGATATGAGCACGATATAAGTATATGAATTCATTTTCCTGTATTCTATTTAATCATGTTTTAAGTAACTCCTAATGGAGACCTTTAGACAGAGATAACCGAGCGTTGCTTTTAGTGCAACCTAGATGGTATATGTTCATCAAATTGGATAAAATTGTTATAAAAAATAGTTGCAGAATAAGTAGTATCTGAATTGATAAAAATGTGTGAAACTTTCAGTGTTCGATGTATTCATGTTTTTCTATTGGTTCCCTATATTGGAGATATATAGTAATCTATCACTATGCACAGGACTTTTTGAATATATTTCTGTCTTCTGATTCATCAGAGGATTTTTGAGAATTAAAGTCGATGCCTTTCGTTTGTTGACAAGACGCCTTGTGAAGAGTGCCTTGTAGCACGAAACAATTACTGTCGTGAGTTTCCAATGAATGTGGGCACCAATTTCAATAGTCTCTAACAATTATCCCTTGAAGGATAATGGAGGCATCACACTCACATGTTTCACATAGTCAGCTCTGCTGAGCTAACAGCATGGGTTTCACAATTGACATTGTTTGAAAAAATCGTTACAGGACCTTGAAGGGATTTGAAGTGCTAATTGAAAAAGAGTGGCTGTCATTTGGTCATAAATACCAGCAAAGGATAGGACACGGTGATGATCATCACTCAGATGCTGACCGTTCTCCAGTTTTCCTCCAATTTATTGACTGTGTGTGGCAGATTACTCAACAGTTTCCCAATGCTTTTCAGTTCAACGACTACTTTCTTATTACTATTTTAGATCACTTATATTCATGTAGGTTTGGTACATTTTTATCAAACAGTGAAAGAGAAAGAGTACAAGAACATTTAAAGGACCAAACAGTATCTTTGTGGTCATACATCAATAGCCGATTGGATATATATAAAAATCCATTGTATTGGGCTAATAACCACCAAAATGTTTTAATTCCGATTGCTAGTATCAGACATATCAAGTTGTGGAAAGCTTATTATTGTAGATGGAACCCTAGTATGAGAACTCAAGATCCTGTTTATCATAGGATAAGAGAATTACTTTCATATAAAGAACAATTAGAAAACGGCGTTATGAACTACCAAAAAGAGCAACAATGCAGAGTTATGAGAAATACAGTGTCTCCTACTTGACTTTCAATAAATGAAATGCAACAATAAATGTATGGAAACTAGTAGTTTCTGCTAGTAAATTCTAAAACTCTTATGTGTATTGAATGTTTAAAAAGAGAATTTTGAAATCATTAATTTATTCTTGGTATCACAATGTATGAAATTACTATATTTTAGCTTGTTCTAAATATTCAATATCTTATGATTCCAAACAATAAGTATTTCCTAAAAAATTGCATTTGAGGAATTCAATAATTACTAAGTGTTGAATTCTAAGTATTTTATAATTTAAAAATTTAATTTGGTCTAAAATGATTTGAATGCTAATTTAAATATGTATGATGACAATTTCTGGCGCAACAGCAAATGTTCAATCTGATTTATTATTAAAAGGCTGATAAGAAACTTGAAAGTAGATTCACACATGTTTGTTTTCGTTGAATCTAATGATTTTTTTTACATTATTGGATTCAACTGTAATGTCTTGTTAAATTTTTTTATTCCACTTATCATTAATAACAATTTAAAAATTTACAATTTTCTGATCCTAAACGTTTTTGATTTCGAAGAAAGTTAATGCAATTTTCAAATCTCTATAGTAGTGTTTTAATAGTGAAAATTAAAAAAATAATTTGCAGAAATATTTTTTTTATTATATATTCAAAGTATTCATATGACGGTAAACTATATAGTGAAATCTTTTCTCGGGATAATTTTTGGAAAATATTCCCGTTTGTTTTAAATTTTTTTATTACGTAGTATAGTGAGTCAACATTAGAGATTTGATTGATTCTCTATATTGTGAACAAGATGTTTTATTTTATTGTTAAAAATGACGTTGCTTTATTACATTACAGTATAAAAATTTCTTGAGAATATAAAATAAATAACGTTTGTCAATTTAGTGTATCTTTTAATTTACGTTTTATATTCATGATGTCGGAGACCTTCTCAAAAGATTGCCGACCCAATAAAAACTGGTTGAATAAAGTTTATAATAATTATCAATCTTATTACTTCTAATTCACGAAAAATAGCTAATTGACATTTGAATATATATATATATATATATATATATATATATATATATATATATATATATATATATATATATATATATATATATATATATATATATATATAAACCCGGCGAACTCCCTTTCGCCACCAGATGGCTTCGTTTTATGTAACATTTCGTTTGGTGATTAAAAGATGAAGAAAATTTTTTGTTTGTTTTATATCTGAAAAGGAAAAATTTTATTTCATTTCACAACAGTAATGAATTCATTTCGATTACAAAAATGAAATGTTATTTAGTTGAACTTCTCTAAGTAAATGAAATTGAATCCAAAGTAAATACTGAATCGAAGCGTTATACGTGTCCACAAATTATCCGTTTCATTGAAGTGCTCTTTGGTAAACCACATTTTTTGTTTTTTGGTCTGACGTTAACACAAACAAAGCGGATGGTTTCCCAACTCGTGAACACGCAACGTATAACTGCCCATGTGAAAAACAATGATTTTCTAAATTTATACCGCAAACACTAAGCGATTGGCCTTGCGACTTGTTAATTGTCATTGCGAACGCAAGGCGAACTGGAAATTGCAATCGTTTGAAGTCAAACGGAAGATCAATCGGAATCATTGGTATTCGAGGAACACATACATTTTCACCTGCGTACTTTCCGTTAATAATGGTTGCCCCAATCAAATTCGGCATAAGTCTTTTTACCGAAAGTAGAGTGACGTTGCAAAGTCGCGGTGGATTCAAATTACGCAATATCATAATAACTGTACCAACTTTGAGTTGCAAGTTATGTGGTGGAAATCCTAGTAACTCCAGAGAGTTCAAAAACTCCGTTGGATAATTTACTACATCATCGGGATTTGTTATGGAATCAACGGATTTGTATGTCACTACAATTTCTGATTTACTGTCAATTTTTGATTGAATGGTGAAATTCAGTGCGTGTACATCATTATTCTTTGCGGCAAGAATTGCTCGTTGACTTAACCAAGCATAATTCTGATAATTCTCACTAATGTTTGGGAAAACATTTTCAATAAGAGCTAATTGAGAGTCTATAAATCGGCAAAAGTCGTTGGTAAGAGTAATTAATCCAGATGTCGCATCAACTTGGACTTTTCCATTTCCAACAGCTAACAATTGTTTGGAAAATTGTGCAGCACTTTGATCATTTTTAAGTTGAACTCTCATATTAGTGGTTAGCAATAATGTTTTTACGTTATTCCATAAAGGTGATGCCTTCAGGCAAGCATTCAATTCATCTGCAGGCGTTCCACGGGGAATTACTGGCAACCTCTGCCTGAAATCGCCTGCCAACAATATCATCAAGCCGCCAAAGAAATAAACAGCTATAAAAAATAAGGTTGATCGTAGAAGGGTGAAAATTTAGGATTGTATGTATTTTTGTATGTTGTATCATAAAAAAATAAAAACTGAAAATTTTGTCTAAAAAATAAAAAAAAAATTTAGGGGTGGACTACCCCTAACATTTAGGGGGATGGAAAATAGATGTTGGCCGATTCTCAGACCTACTTAATACGCTCGCAAAATTTCATGAGAATCGGTCAAGCCGTTTCGGAGGAGTTCGATTACGCACCCCGTGACAGAAGAATTTTATATATTAGATATATATATATATATATATATATATATATATATATATATATATATATATATATATATTTTTTTGAAAGTTTTTAGCAATAACAGGCTTTTTAATATGAAAAAGTTTATTTTTGTTGACGTTTCGTTGTTATATTACAACTTTGTCAAAAAGAAACGAAAATTAAAAAACTTTGTTTATTTAAAAAAAAACTGTTAAAAACTTTCAAAATAAATATCTTAAACAGGCAATAAATCAATTTCAAGATATATATATATATATATATATATATATATATATATATATATATATATATATATATATATATATTATTATTATTATTATTATGTGCGTAGACCCCGTTGGATCACGCAAAGTATCCTGATTCATCTAGTAGTGTTCTTTCTGTTCTTCCACACTTCTCTCATTTTTTCCCTATGAATTTCCTTTCTTTCTTCGGTCCACCTAGTCCCTGGTTTTTTCAGGACTTCATTCTCTGGCATCACGTTCCACTGGTGTATCTTTTTTCTGTACGTGTTTCTGTCTTGAACATCGGTTTGATCTATTCGTGCCTTTTGTAGATGAATTTCTACTTGTGTGATCCATGGTGTTGTAGATTTGACCCCTTTTAAATATTTGAGGATCCTGTTAGCGAATCGTGTCGGTGGGAGTCTACTGATATGTCCGTAAAATTTTAGCCTTCTTTTTCTTATATCTGCCGCTATGTTGGACATTTGCTGTGTGGTCTTCCTCGAATGTAACCTGTATCCTCCTTCAGTGCGTTTACTGCCAGGTCATATATATATATATATATATATATATATATATATATATATATATATATATATATATATATATATATATATACTTTGTAGCAGTGGAAATGCCGTATATAGAGACCGCATGTATTTTCCGTATATGTTCAAGTAACTATAATTGTTGAAATTTGTGTTGCCTATTCTGATGTTCGTATGGCAAATTTTCTTCATCTCAGACATGTTTTAAAACGGTCGTATAGAACACCACTTTGACTTATTTTCCATTTCTCTCCTACGTTAATATATGTGTGTGAAACGATCACTCTTCAATAATTTATTTTTAGTTGTATCTTCAAGTTAGTTTTTATGTCCTCTTCTTTCATGCATGGTATGTAAGATGGATGAGAATTTATTCGGCTGATTTTCATTTAAGATTTATCTTGGTGCTTCTGATATTGTTAAGAGAAATCGTTACAAAATTTTAAGAAAATCGATTTGTGACTTTGTTTCGATTATTTTCTAGTACGTTGATATCATTTGCTATCAGATCCTATAGTGGATCAACTTTGAGGTTTTAACTCTAATAGAAGGTAAGAAAATTAACAATGTTACGTGAAAATGTACACTTTCACATATATCGTATTTCCTTTCAGAGTTTTTGTTTTTTTCTATTAATTTTAATAATATATCCGAAGAAGTCGAATTATCTTGTGTCTTATCCCGCTACTGAAAGATTTTGTTTTCCTTCGGATTGGCAACCTCCACGAATTTGCTATTTTCAACATCAGCCCTAAAGAGTACCAGCAGACTGAAAGTGTAGGATCAAGTTTTCTATCATCGGATACGTTGGAATTCGTCTGTCTTCAGGGCGGTAACGTACAATAAACTTTGTTATTGACGTTGAATATTGTACTACTTAGGTATTTAGTTAAATTTTTGAAAAGTATTCTTTTTTGGACTTATTGGTTTAAATTTATTTTTACAAAAAATGTTTAGTACTGTGCAAATCTCTAAATCTTTTGAAAATAGGTATATATTAACATATTGTAAGTTTTCTTTACAAGTTCAAAATATCCATTTAATCAAAATTTTATAAATCTTTATCCATTTGTTATAAAAACATTGTGAACGAAAGTGATTACTTCCGGAAAATATTAATTTGAAAAAAATATATTATTATACTTTACAGCAAATCCACTAATTTGACCACATTTCTATATTGAAAGTTTTAAAACTATACTAATTCAAGTCTAAAGTATAATTTTTTTTTCGATGTATTTTATAATAAAAATATCGTGGTGCCCTATCAAGTATATTTTTCTTTATACCAACTGACTTCCCCTTATTATTATTTGAGCTAGATTTCCGGAACTATGTATGTAGGTTACAACTTATATTCAATACACGTACTTATATAAACACCTAATATTTTTTTGGTTCAAAATTACTAACTTTGAATGAAGACAAAATAAAATATCTGCCTTTCTTGAACGAATAAAATCGTGACTCATTGAAAAAACTGTAAATACATTGTTTACTTGATAGATATAAAAACTCCTTTCAATTATAACTGATGGTTTTGCAGTATTGTTTTGAACAGATTATTTTCTTCAATTTGATATGGGCCTGGATGTGTCGCTTTGTTAGATGTAAAATGAGAAATTATTATTTATCATGAGATATTATATACCTACTCTATTCTCATACAAGATATATGTCCATTAGATAGCAAAATATTTGATGGATATTATTCGAGAATATTATTGATGTTTATTTTATCTTGTTCAATATGTTAGTTTTTGTGATTTTTTTAGTTTTATGATTTGTTTTATTTCTTTTTTATCCTTTTAAAAGTTAATAACCATTTTTATTATATATATATATATATATATATATATATATATATATATATATATATAACATTTTTCATTGCCTCCAGTCGTTTTGGACTTCATTTGACAGCTTCTTCAGGAACTGACTACAAAGCAGAGAAAACAAAGTGACATGATCATACTATATACATGTAAATATAAAACTTAAAGATTAATCAGCTTCACTATCCATAGTAAAATTTATATTAGTAAAGCTATCGACCAATTTGGTAGGTGCTATAAAAAAAACAATTTAATCGTTTACCTAGGATTAAAAGAAAGGGATATCCTTATAGATTTTTACACTTGGGTGCATTTGAACGCATGCTAGTAAGAAAATGGGGCCCATTTCAAACATTATGAAGGCTTACAACGTGAACATGGATTGTAACGCAGGTTTTAACCTCTTAATATTTCTCAGTAATGGCCTTAACCATAAAACGATAGAAATTCATGAGTAAAATCATTAAAGATTGTTTTCAACTTAAGAAAATTTAATACTAAGTTGTTATTAAGAATAACTACTTTCAAAACAGTGTACACGAAGTAAACAACTTTGTATCACGATAAGTTTAAATGAGGAACTTGTAGTTTGCATTATATAAATTATCTCCGGGTATTGAGGTTGATTATGAAGTGATGAATTTTGTGTAATGTTATCTGGGACTCGCAAAAGAATCAAGATGGTTAGGTATGTGCTTTTGGATGAAACGACAACTCAGAGAAAAAAGGATTTACCCGATTAGAAGACCTGAACGTAATAACCGTAAAGTTATATTATTCCATACTTCGATCTGTGATAATATTTGAAAGTTAAATGTAACTATCTAATGATCCATTTGATTAGGGTTGATAAGAAATAGTTCTGAAAATTGCATCTGTACCTACAAAGAAAATTATCTTATTTATTTCTTCAAAAGCTTTTGAAATAAAATCTGCACACTGATCGTTTAAAATGAGAGTTCCAAAAGGCTTTTGTCTGATGAACTTCATGGTTATATGTGTAATTCTTTTATATTGTGCTGTTCTATAATTCTAAATTGTGTTCATTGGACTTGTTTTTGCAGTGTTCATTTAATATTTGGTGAGTCATTAGTATTAAATAATATTATATATAGTTTTATTTTATATAACAAAAATATTTGAATACATTGAGTATGTTGTTCAAGAAATAATTTATTATGTGCTTAAAAGTTAAAAATAACTGAAAACTACTTATATCTATACATTTATCAGGGAGTTTTTTTGAAAATAAACATATTATGCAATCATTGGACTTGAACTCAGGTTGATTGGGCATTTTAAAATTTGCCATATATCTAAAATGTTGGAATGGAATAATTAGAAAAATTTCATATAAATAGAAATCAAATTTTGAATACAAGAAATTCAAAAACTGATTTTGTGCATATAAAATAATGTTAGGCAACTGTTATAAGCTGCATTAAAACTTTTCACAACAAAACCAAAGACGATATTGGTACCTTAATTGCTTTAGAAAATTATAGACTATATTACAAACCTCGACAAAAATGTATTCAGGCAATACATTCTCCAAAAATGTATTAATATCACAAACGTTATTAAGTTAAGTAATTCTTTTTTATTAGTAGGCAACTATATTTACGAGTTTGACCATTTACTACGTCATCATTTATTACGAAATTAGCAATTTCCGTTTCAAAGCGCTTGGAAAATTTATCGAGCAGGTTTTCATGCCTTATTTTTAAAAATTATTTACTCTTTCATTATGTTCAATAGAACATCATACTTCTTTGAATTTATTGGAAAATTAAAGCAATTTAATATCATTTTCATGAAATGGTTACCTGAAAAGAATTGCATGTATTTTTAGCAATTTAATGTTTATCTCAAAGAATACGACTAGAACTTTCTTTAAATAACTTTCGATACATGAAGAAAATGAACACTAGAACATTCATTTGAAAAATTCAAATTAACCAAGAGAATGTTAAAGTAGAGCTAGATATGTGAACAGAACGTGTACGATGTGATGTCTCCATTATCCTTCAAGGGATAAATTACATATATGTTTCGTTCTGCAAGGAAATCGTCAGTCGCACCACGTCCATCGAAGTGAAATGAATGTTCTAGTGTTCATTTCCTTAAATATTTCATTCAGTGCCATAAGCACAAAAAAAATTTCATTTCCTTCGGTTGCGTGGCCTCAATCTGCCTACTCCACGAGCCAAATCGTTTCTAATAGTTAACTCCGAAGTCTCAACCTGCCTACTCTTCGGAGTCAACAAGAACGCGGCTCATTCCGAGAACAAAGTTTTATACATACTTCTGACCGCGGAAACCTTTCTGAATATATATATATATATATATATATATATATATATATATATATATATATACTATAACTACAACTTAAATTTTTATCAATGACAATGGCTTAATAATATGCGATAAAAATTTTGTGGGGTTTAAACTTGTGTTTTATTAATATAAGAAAAAATTAAAAAATGCTCTAAATAAAATATATGTTTAATTAACTCCAAAGTATTTGTACTTTTAAAAACAATAAGTATTGTATAATAATAATCTTCCGTAATAATGCTTCATACGGAAGATTTTTCGCCAGCCAAACTTTTATCGCACCTGGTCAGTGAAATATAATTATCCAACTGTTTTGATTTGATTCTTCCCCATATAATGTAATTTTCTAACCCCAGCATTTGAGCTGCGGTCAAAGCAGCAGTTTCTGGATAGACTACTGTCGAACAGCCTAAACCAGAAGGCACATTTAAACTTGACCATATATCTTTGTCCACATTGTTGCTATTTAGTGGAGGGCAATTTATAACTGGATATGCAGAATTACCAGAAACAACCGGCCCTAATCCATTGGACCGTCCTGCCACAGCTATAAAAACTATTTTCATACCCAAAGATTCGTAGTATCTAACGATGTTCAAAGTTTCTTCAGTTCCCTTATGTGCCGAAGTTACTCTCATTGCTGTATGTAGTCCAAATGATGAACAATGGTTTTCAATTTTTTCACAATGCTCCTTATCAGATGGGCTTCCCATCAGAATAACCACCAAATGATTTGGTAGTAACTGCTTCGAGAAATCAATTTGATTTGCCACCCACTCGAAATTTTTTTTCACAGTATCAAGGTCTGAATTTGTAACTGTTGTCAAATTTCTATAAACCTGTTTATCTACCATCAGTCTTTTATCACCAGCAGGCCACAATCTCCAGCTGTCCGAATCAATTACATCAGCTACCAGTATATTACCTGAAATCAAAATTGACATATGATAGCACTTCATTGTTTAAATTGAAGTCGCATCAAAATGATGACGTTGGAGTAAAGGTTTGAAATGTTTTTCAGCAAAAACAAAACGAATTACTCCAATTATTCTAACTAATAACAGATATTTTCCCAAGAAGAGAAACGATTAACGGTCAACATAAGAAACTAAAAATTCACATCAATAATTCGTGAAAAATTCAGTGTCTATCTCAAAATATTTCACTCAACGGGTAAAATTATTATGTTATGCCCGGAATTATATGTTTGTGAATTTACTAATATTTAATACGTACCATTCTTATCTACGCCGAATTCAATTTTCATGTCCACAAGGACGCAATTGTTTGACGCCCAGAATTTTTCTAAAACTTCGAAAACTAAAATAGAAGTTCTAGTCATAATATCAACTTCCGTAGGCCCTGAAACCAACAAAATGATGAGCAAACTGAAAAAAATAAAATCGTTTCCTTAAAATAGCAAATAAAATTAATCCAAAAGTAACCAAAAAGTTAAGAGAAATTCGAAAGTACGCCTGAAAATTTAAAAAAATATCAATGTTCGAAATGCAATAACATGTACATATTCATTTGATGTTAAAACTGTTGGTTTCAAATAACGGAATTTCTGGTTTACTATGAGTGTTTACAAATAATTTTTCAAAGCTAAGAGGAAATAAACTCACGTTCATATATTTTCATTATTTCATTTTTCAATATATTATTATTAGTGACAATTTTCTAGATATTTACAAGATTTATAATTTTATAAATTTCTCGAATAGTCCAAAACACACTTCTTTCATACTAAAGTTATTCTTTTTTTAAAAATATTTGATAGTGTTGGCGTTTACTTGGTGTAAATCCATTATAATTCAATATAAACTTAAATTCAAACACTTGAACTTATGATTTACACTTTATTCACTACATAGCATGACGCGTTTCGTCGTTACAAACGACTTTTTCAGATGCTTACAGAATAATCTGTAAACATTATTCTGTAAGGATCTGAAGAAGTCGTTTGTAACGACGAAACGCGTCTTGAATAAAGTGTAAATCTTAAGTTCAAGTGTTTGAATTTAAGTTTATATTCAATTAATGTTGTTCTATTCCGTAATACCAATAATTGTTATTATTTTATATGCATGGTGTGAACATTCGTGACAAAAGAAAAACGAAGACATTTCAAGACTTAAATATGGTGTAAAATGTTTTACAATGTTTATTTGCTTTTAGAATTCAAGGTGCTAAAAAAATATTTGCTTTGTTCTCTTTTAATAATCATTTATTGAAAAATCATACTTTCGTGATAGTTGGTACATATAATATGGAGTTTAGTTAGGTATATAGGTACTACACTTTGTGTCCATTTTAAACTTTTGAATTAATTCACGAGATCCTGGTATCGAGTACCATCTAAGTTAATATATATATATATATATATATATATATATATATATATATATATATATATATATATATATATATATATTACCTGTTTCAAATTAATTAGAATCGTTAATTATAATCGGACTGATATTTGGAATAATTTAAAATGGACACATAATAAAGTACTGAAACCCTCTTATAATGTATACAAAATATTAATAGAAACTCATTTGATCCTAATTAATAATAAATGAAAAATTTTTGAGTTTTACTTCTCAGTAAAGTAATGAGGTCACTCAAAACAGGCTTACAACAAAGAAAAATTTTTGGGAATCACCGGAAACGAACAAGTATAAAAATTCCGGGAAGTTAATAAATGGAGTATCCCAGTAAATGGTCAAGTAGAAGTAAATACATACCCATTACTCAATTTATTTTCATATGACTCTAAGAAGAAGTTCCGAGTATTATCTACTAATAGGTATAATACTAAAGGTCTTTAAAATTAAATTTGATTTTATGTCTATTATCTTTACATAAGCAAATTGTTATTAAAATATTTAGCAAAATATTTGAATAACAATTAAGAACGAAATAGTTATCAAGCTCTAATCTAAAGAGTGATAGAAAACATATGTACAATTATTTTTTTACCATTTTAATTTTGAAATGTATTATACGAATGTTCTGCATAAATGTGTATATCGAAGCTATATTGCGGAAATTCAAAAATAGGACCTTTTTAAATGGTTGAATTTCCTTTAATTATTTCTTCTGGAAAGAAGTTAATGTAAACATAAGTATCCTTTTTTGAACCTATTGTGAAAATCAATATCTACAAACAAATTTGTTATTTATATACATATACATGATACAGAAATAATTCACATGATTGTCATTCTTCGAAATTTTTCCATTGATAATATAGAATGCCAGTGTATGTGGTTGCTATGTTGATAATTACTTTAAATAAAATAGGTTCTAATTTCATATAATTAATAACATATTTCGCAATTAATTATTCAATGACATAAAAACAGTATTGAGAAAAATAGTATAAAGTTGTATTTCATAATCATAAGGTCAATTATTTGTTCATAAATAAATGTTAAACTCACCGATAAGAACATCATTATATTTAAACTTCGCAGATATAATCTGCTCAACTGACCATTGGGGGTCGTGATTTGCATCATCCTTATAGAAGGTCTCGTGTTTTGGTGGATAAAAACGATATCCTTCAGGAACTCCAGGTAAACGTTTCAGGAATGATCCGGTAGCTAATCGGCGGGTAACCCATTCAATAGGGATCATATCGCATTTCTTTGAAAGCAATGCTTTCTCGGAAATTTGTTTGACGAATGCAGTTTTTATTCCTGAAATTTAATTTTTTGAAAAATTATTCTTGAAATTTAAGCTTCACTAAAATGGGTAAAATATATCTGAACAATTGAATTACTAACCGACTTCATTCAGTAGCTCGAAAACTTTGGATGTGGTTTTAGTAGAAATGGCTGCTTTTCCTGCGAGATCATGTGCTTTTACTCCATCTCCAGCAGTTATTCTGTCTTTGGATAAAAGGACGCATTCATCTGGGTTTGAAGATACATCATAAACTTGTTTGGTTTTTCCCTCTATTATTAGTTTTCCCAGTTTGTATCCTCCAACTAAAAACAAATTTATTTGAATAATTTTAGCAATAACAGAACGTAAAAGTATAGAAATTCATTTCGTTTTTTGTTACGAGAAATCGCTATTTACAATTACAACAGTAGTTTTCAGTAGTTTTAGTCTAACAAAAAAAAAATCATTTTCCACTTTAACGGTGTGTTATTGATATCAAGATCGATAGATCTTGAATTCATATCGGCCTTAAAAGTAACGAAATCAAAAAACTTAAATGTCATAGTGCATGAGTTATAAATTTATATTGATGTAACACGCAATCCTCATACATTGAGATAAAATTGGCATAATATAAAATATACACCTAAATAAATATCATTTCGAAAATGTTCTAAACTTCTAATAATGGGAGGTTTTATCACATCCAATAATGATTTCATGATAGAAGATCAGGGGTAGAAGAGTGGTACTTAAAATATGCTTTTTCTCCATGAGAAACTCTGATGAAATCTAAATTATTGTCGAGATTCTCAAAAATAAAATTTAATAATATATTGTTCGATGATAGTTCACAATCAGAAATCATCAATTAAATATGTTTCTAATGTTTATTACGACATAATATTCAAGTTCTTGAGTATAAGTTTTCTAGAGGCTATAATTACCGTTAGATAAAAAAATGTTAAATCCTGGTACGTTCAAAAGTCACATTAGGTAAATAGCACAAGTTACCTACGTTAAAATATTTGAATTTTCAATAGAATTGTATTATCAGGTACTCCTTAATTTCATATAATTTCTTTTTTTCGAATGTGCAGTTCAAGTGGGAAAAGCTGCGGCGCAATATAGTAAAAAGAACGTTGTTCTATTAATCTATTCTTTTCTTACATATACATTGTAATGTCTGCTCCGTCTGCCTAGTGTTGTGCGAATGGTCTAGTGTTGAAAGCAAACACGTGATACATCTTTTCGCTTGAATATCGCATAGTTAGTCTTTAGTTAGTTGAGATATTATTTTTCAAATATATCTTTGAAGTGCGTTCAGTTTTTGAAGAAATATATTACTAATCATACTTCTGAACAATTTTTTTTAAAAAGATATTTTGCATGTTATTTTTGTTTATTTAGTTTGTGTAACTTTTAAGATAATAATATATTATTATCTCATAAGTTATAATTCTAATTATCTAATAAGTTATAATTCTTATAATAAATAAGAAAATTCTAAATGAAATTATGATTAAATGAATTTAGCATTTGCAGCTGTTTCAACATTTCACCAAGAGATCAGCGAATCAATTTTATTGAAACGTAAACAGGAAATAAGTTTTTCCATTCTTATAGTCATTTAAAAAAAAAACCGAAGACTTGTTCCCTAGACTCAAGTTCTCTTGACAGTCTAGAAAACAAGTGTTCAGTTTAACTTCAGGAAATGGGGTAACACCTCGAAACAATTGTCAAACAATATAATTCTGTGAAACTTAACAAAGTATTTCTATTCAATAGCGACTTTCCGTGCATTAGGAATGTCCGATTATATTGTTGAATGTCAATATTTTGCGAATATCAGCTAAGAATCTGTTGTCAATTATTTAAAATACATTCAAATATTCAAGCAAACATTTATCTATATAACATCTACACAGTTCATGTTAATATTGTTTAATTATTTACCGAACTCAATACTACATTTGATATGATGGTAGAAATTCAATTTCCAAATAATTTTTGTATGTCATAATTCGTTTCTTTAAAAAAACATTAAAATAACCTCATTCATAACATACCAAGTTATTAGAATAAAGTTATTGTTTATACCACATTATAATAAAATGGTTTCATAATAATAAATATTAAGCCTATTCACTAACCAAATGTCTTCAAATACTTACCTTCTTTAGATTCCATTTTACAATTTAAAAAAATTCTAACCACACTTCTCAAGATAGATACCGCTCTTACACAATGAGTTTCGTGCTTGATGATAGGGCACGAGGTACTACCTCTATTCTATGATATCAGGCAACCTCCAAGCACCATAAGAAAACCGAATTCGTTTTACATTTACGCTTGCGCGGCTTTTGGATAAACAATTACATCACACAATTCCTATGGTTATTTACAGGAACGATATTCAATTTATTTTCCATAATCAATCTCATTAGGTAAATAACATTTTGACCTGAAGATTGACGCAATTAAAATGTCTTCGATTACAATTATAATTCTTGAGGAATATTTTTTGGAAGCAATTTTAAACTTCTTTTTAGGCAGCAGACATCCATTCATAAATGTTTTAGTATGATTCCTTAAGTAGGTATACAATATGTTTATGAGTTCAGTAATAACTGCTTGGATTATCATGACAATTGCTTTATTTGAATGATGTACAGTGAAATAGGAAAACAAAGTATGATAGAACGCGCATTGCAACATATAAAAAATTGTATTCTCATAAGATACGCAGAAAATAATAGCTTCACTGGTTCATAGGCAATATTTAAATTCGAAATGCTCACACGAGATTTGCTTCCATAATTGACATATAGGTAATCTGATTTTAAGTTAAAACATTTTAGATTAATTAAAACACACAACACATTCAATATCAAACAGTAACAGTTTGTCTTAGGAAAAATATACAATATCTGATATTCCAATTTGCAATAAATTAGCTGATGACACAGAAATAATGCAAATTCGTTTAATTTTCAGTCCTTTTCAGTTGAGTCAAATGAAGAAGAATGATACTAGTTCAGCAATAGTCGGTGTGAAAAGATGTTATATAGGTACATATAATTTATTGTTAAGAATTTTAGTAAGTGGAGTTGTAAATAAATCTTTTTTAGTTCATTCCAACTAAATGTCTAATTTATTCAGATACTATGATAATTTGGAATAATTGCACTACCTTTTGTGGTGCAAGGAAATTAATCTCTTCTTCCGATTAATAATTGGAAGTCATGAAAATTTTCATTATCATGAAAATTAATTTTTATAATGAAACACTATTAATACTATTTTCACATTCACCTATTTCAAAATTAATGAAAATTTTCTATGCATATTCTATTTTATTTTTTAGGATTAGAAATGTTTTAAGTGTAAATAATTTTGGATTTATATTACTTTCTCTAGATTTATTTTGAGATATATAAGCGCATTTCATATGTCTAAAACTGTGATCACTTTTTGTTTTTGTGGCATGATATCCTTCAGGAAATATGTTTATAAATGTTTGTAATAATCAAATACCTAATAGTCTTTTACCTACATATTCTTAATCCAATACTTTCATAGGAATTATCATAAACCTTACGTGAAGAACTTGAAAAATGGGTTTGGCAGCACTTTTCTTCGAATAAACACAACTGCTTTAAATTTGATTGCTCCAACTTCTCTTAAATCCAGAAATTATTGAAAAAGAAAATATATCCGCATTCTATCCACATATAGAGATGTGGAGAGTGCCTTCATTAAACATGAAAAAAATATGGTACCAAATTAAACACGTGAAAGATAAAAATGTAATGTAAAAATGTACAAAGTGTTCATTATTTACAGCAGGTTTTTGTTTCTATGTGAAACAAATTTATTATAATTTTGTAAAACCGTCCTTCGAATTGTTTTCATCTCTATTTCATCCGAGAAAACTGATGAACTTATTATGGATACACATTTTACGCCATTTATTTGAAATGATGAAACTGGAACAACCAATTTCACAACTTGATTTTTCAAAATTATGTACACACAGCATCATTCTTCAAGAGGTTATCCAAAGGTCATAATTTAGAAATATAATGTTTACAAAAGTATATCATCGAAGTGCGTTATGGGGTACCACATTAGCGAAGGAACGTTGATTAGTAATATTTGAATCTGCACCTCCGTTTTAGCAAAGTGTTCCCAAAATGTCCAACGACGGCACGTCAAGCTCGATTTTGAAAAGTTGCGGCTGTGGCAGCGATTGCAAAGATGTATCGCAACAGATGTCGCTGGATAAACGAAAAGGCAGAGGAGGAATTAGTTCTGGACTAACTCACGAATGCGGAGTTTTTGGATGTATTGGTACTGGAGAATGGCCAACGACCTTAGAAATTTCGCAAATTATATGTTGGGGATTGGTTGCACTTCAGCACAGGTAATAATATTTGATATTCTCATAATAAATTATTTATCAGAGTAGATGCGACGGGCGTACAGTAGGCTATATAATTCCCAGAAAAAATTAATAAATTTCAGTTTACTTCAACAAACTTATTAACATTATTATCACAGTCGTCATGCACTTTAGATAAATTTTTGAAATTTAAATATTATTATACTTGTATAAGTATGAGTTTTAACTGAACAAAAAAGGAATATTCGTAGGAATTAAATTATTCAATAAAATTAATGCTGCATGCAGGATTTTCTTGCATGTAGGAGATGAAATACGTTTGAGAACTTCAATTAAACTTTTGACAATTTTTCCAGAAGCTTTCAGGCAGTATAGATTAATCATATCTAGAAAACAAGGCTTGATATAATATTTTTTTACTATATTCTCGCTATTATTAGCGAGAATTAATTACTAGTATTAATTACCGAACAATTCAATATCTTTTTGACTTTATCATTAGCTCTTTCTGACATTTATTTGTGTATTTTATTATGTATTTAGTTTGTGTCTGCTTCTTTGCTGACATCAGAGTCCCATATTGTTTAATTTGCTAGTTCGTTTGTAAGACCAAAGACAGCGTACTACGTTTAGCTATTGCTAACTTTATACGCTGTTGAGTCTGTTAAGTTAAAAAGAAATTGCCACTTAATGGGGTTGTCGGCAATAAATGTGATAATAAGCTGCACGTATTTTGAGTTACCTTTTTGAACTAAAAACTTTTTTTGTCGCGTTGGGTACTTTTTGGTAGGTAGGATATAAGATCATCGTATCGCCAGCTATGGCTCACAAGCTCATATCTGGCGCATGCGCATCTGCCGTGTGCTTTAGACCCTTTTGGATGGGTGAAATCTCGTGCTTTAGCGTCACTGACATGCTTATAGCATTGTATCTGTAGCTAGCTATAAAGCTGAAATATTGCTCTTAAATAAATTTCAATAAAGAATTCTCTTTTCCTACTTTAGTTATCATAAGGGACTGTTCAAGTATTACGTAAGCACTATTGGGGGACGTGGGGGTCTTTGCTTGGCTTATTTTGGATGACATGGGGGGCAGGGGGTCTAGATAATGATTACGTCATCAGATGTTATTTACTTTTTTAAACATATGGCAACCCTCACCTTGTCTTTGCTTGAAAACTAAACGCATTTTCTTGGATTCTCTCAAATAATTCATATGTTTTAATTACCGCGAGTGAAAAGTGAACACGCACACTGACAGGAAAGTTAGACCTGTAAGAGTCGCTGGTCGTCGTGCTAATGAACTGATGTGCATTATTCAAAATTTAGAGCACGATGATGTTGAATGACTCGATGAAAATGACGTAGACTTTCCAAAATTGGATGAAAGTTGAAAACAACGCTGAGCAGCATACATCCAACGTCATTAAAAAATTAGAATCATGGATTTCGGGTATCATGGTCTGAGGACTGTTGATTCAAATAAATATGTGTAAAAATTTTTTTACACATATTTACACATTTTATGTTCGTAATATTACTTAATATTATAATATTTTTGTACCTTACTCTATGTTGAATACCGTATCAGTAAAATCTAATCTGTATAAAAAACTATTTTAATATCTTTAGAATTATAACTTCTGCTCATGAATCATTGAAAAAATCAATATATAAATTAAAAAATATTTACGTAAGCATGAGGCAGGGGGTAAGCAGTTTGCTTACTTTTGCTGACAAGGGGGTTGGGGGGGAAATAATTGTAATAAATCGGCTTACGTAATACTTGAATGGCCCCTAAGCCTACCGTATTTTTTAGGACAAAATGAAATAATTGAAAGTAAAAAAAGTGAAGTATTGTAGAAATGAATGATAACAATGATGCAGATGATGAAAATAATGTCAAAAATCAAGTACATTGAAATTCATGTAAATAGATATAAATACTAACCATATCCATAAATAATATGATTGTAGGTATATTAATTGTTATTTCAATTACACTTTATTCATGTTTTATCATGATCTTGTACAACCCGTAATATATTTGAATGATAAAAAAATCACAGAAATATGCATAGGTATAATTGTTGCTCGTAGTGCCAATAGATATGAAAACCAGAATGATGATGTAATTTTGGCATTCAACGGTTACTTAATGCCCAAAAATATATGTTTCTTAGAAAATTCAGGGTACCTTCTAGATTTGAGATGGCCAAATTCGTTATTATAAATACTTCAAAGTTAGTGACTAACTGGCAAACCTCTCGTGAACTTTTTTTGTTTTTTTTTATTTTAATTTTTTTCATTAATAATTGTTTATAATAGATAAACATTTTAATCAATTTTTCAGATAAATCATAGTTCATTGATGATTTTCTTCAAAACTAGTACTCTGTACATTATTCAATTATAATTTTACAATAATATGAAATAATTTATATATGACTAAATCTGAAAGCCTGATTTTCGTAAGAGAGTAAAGTAGTTTTACGTATGCAAAAGTTATTGTAGTCTCTCATAACTGATGGATTTTTTCCAAAAATATTAATCGGTAATTAACATCGGTTATCGTTTGGTGATGTGGGAGAAATTAGGGGGTTTTCTGGTGGGGGGGTGATGGAGACGTGCCAGAGTAATCCAATGGAAATGGGGCCAGGCATCACGTGATATTTTGTATCATGTCTCCAAAAACTGCACTAAAAATCAAAACAACTGTATAATGATATGTATCCTCACCTTTTAGTAGATATGTAAATATAAAATTTAGAAGAATAAAATCAATAAAGTGATTAAAATGGGTTTTACGAGACGATCAGTTTACTCATATTCTTACTGAAATTATCAACAATGAAGAATTGAAAAGTATAAATTAAGAGTGGACGTAAACATTCATGACCAATATAGTTACAGTGTAAACTCCATGTAACGTCACTCGATTCAACGACAAACTCCCTAAAGCGTTAAAATCAATCGTCTTTGGTTGGTTTAGCTTGTTTTCAGTACAATGATACACTCAATATAACATTACATCAACTCTCAATTAACGACAACGTTAAGTAATAAAAAGTACCCTTAAGTTGCCAAAAGTAGTTAAATCCGTGCAGCTGTGTACGTTCTTTTGTCGCTTTATTCTCCTAGCCCGTAATAAACTCGACTTTCGGCAACATACCAACCAAACTTTCTAAGAAGTTCGTTCTTTTGTTCAAAAATTGTGTTTGCACGTGTAGACTGGCGTTGACTATAGGGTTTATACAAAAACCGACATTTTAGAAAACTGGTTTTCGAATAGTAATTTTTCCAGAAAACTGGTTTTAACCGGTTTCGGAATATTATGAAAAAATTTTAACAGAAAATTCAGAGTGATTAAAAGCAGTTTTTGACTGAAATTATTTACTGTTTAATATTATTGATAGTAAAAAAAATTTATTCAATTTAGTAGAAAAAAGAAATAATAGTTGACCAGGATTAAATAGGAAGTCATGTTGGACAGCCGATTAGAGATAAAAGAACATATACATTAAGTATGCAGGAAAATAACAAAAAAAAATTGGGTTCTTGAACAGATGCAGTAAATTTTTATCTCAATGGACTAAACAAACGGTATATACCAAGTAATAATACTACCGCATTTTAATTATGCTGGTACAATCCTCTATTTGGCCAATAAATCTGATGTGAACCGATTGCAGATATTACAAAACCGAGCTATGAGGATCATACTTGGATGCGACAGGTATACGAGTATACACACCATGTTAATAAGACTAAACTGGGTAGACGTTACATCTTACCTAGAAGTTAACAGTCTGAAGTTTATTCATAAGATCCGTTTAAGGTTACTTCCAGATTATTGCATAAATATGTTGAGTTCATTCAAAAACATCCACGATCATAACACAAGAAATGAAAAAAATTTTATATTAGACCATAACAATAAAAAATCTACTCAAAATTCTGTATTCTTTAAGGCGGTAAATGTTTATAATAAATTACCTAACAATATGAAAGAGTGCAAAAAAAATTGCAGAATTCAACAGCAAAATAATGCAACATCATCAAACGAAAGATTGATGTATGTAAATAAATGTTTAGAATGTTGTATAATTTGTATGTTGAATTTATTACTTATAACAACAATATATTCAAGTGTATGTATGGCGATAGCAAAATGTTGAATAAATTTAAAAAAATTTCATTTTATTCTTATAACTTGAAAAACAATTATTCGATGTTTACGCATAATTTTCACATATAAGGATGTAAATATTTTTATAATAATAACGAGTTATTCAGCAAAGGATTCGAATAAATAAAAACAATATATTCATATTTTTATAATAACCATGTTATTTTTTTCTTTAATGTTCAAGTCTGTTTATAATTACTCGTCCCATCGATAGAGTACCCCAGCGGTCAGGAGTATTAGTCAAAAGACCGTGGGTGAAAACGGAATCATGAATTACCAGTCCGGGTTGGGGATATTCGGAGAATTGCTGCAATTGAAAATAAAATGCAATATTTTACAATATTACGAATGTATTCAGAAACTAGCGTGATAAACGAAAACGAGCCGCCACAGAATCATATCGGACCTATGATTCCAAGAACCAAACCACTTGCAACAGT
The DNA here is from genome assembly GCA_030704895.1 of Henosepilachna vigintioctopunctata. Classification (NCBI taxonomy): domain Eukaryota; kingdom Metazoa; phylum Arthropoda; class Insecta; order Coleoptera; family Coccinellidae; genus Henosepilachna; species Henosepilachna vigintioctopunctata. The sequence goes on along the minus strand of JARQZJ010000064.1, from coordinate 5,969,062 downwards.
GTTTTCATCAATCTGGTACATTTGACTACATTTGTCATTTCAAATTTTTTGAAGTGTTATTCATACATTGAAAACCGATATTTTCTACTAAAAAAAAGGTTTTCGAATTTCATAAGTTTCTCTAAAAAACCGGTTTTTAAAAACCGACAAACACTAGTGTTGACCATCACTAATAACTAGGAGTCAGAGACTTAATACATTATTAAGTACATTCTTAGTTTCTCACATACTTTCAAACAGTAAACATGGCTACTAAAAGAAAATCACTTTGTTTTGCCGAAAAAGTTTTACTGATACTGATACGTATCTGAAAGTACTGAAAGTACTTCCTTTATCACCAGGGCCGCCGCAAGCGGGCGGCACGCCTAGGGTCGGCAAATTGAGCGACTTCTCCCGTACCTAATTCAAGTCATTGTCCTAATATTAATTGTTCAATAAAATAAATATTAAGTAATAGCAAGTAAAAAAGCCGACCGAATAACGTTAACACCAACATCTATTGACATCCGTCAAAACTAAGATGCAACACCAAACGTCATCTCTGCCATTCTATGGAAAACGGGACTCTTGATGTTAGGGGAATCCCCTTTGAGCTTACTTTTCAATTCGCTCGCTATGGTAGATAAATAGAACGACCGGCACAATAAATTGCGCTTATTTTTTAAAAGTTTTTTAAAGGTGGGTTTCAGCTTAATTTATTTTTTTTTATATTTAAACTTGTCTAGTGTGATTATAATTCAATCATCCGTCAGTATAAAACAGAAGTGCAAAGGAATCGTAATTATGGTAAGTATCAACCTACGTTTATTTATAGACTTATTAGTATTCAAGTATTGTTATAAACGTTTTAGTATAAAAAATTTGTCTTCAATTTTGTCTTATTATCTTATCAATTTCGAAAATTAATGAGTTGGTTATATTATGATGGAAATTTAACTTATTGTAGAAAATCTTACGTGGGTTCGAATCCTTTTTGTCTAAATGAACTTTTCCACCATTATTATTGTATAAATTGGAATAAAGTTGTAATAATTTCAGGAATCACAGAAAAGGAATAAACTTTCGGAAGCGCAATTTCGACACCAAAACGAGAAAAAGAGTCACACAAAGAAAAAATGACGGTTTATTTACTAAAATTTTTTGGCAAGTCAGATAATAAGAAAACGGAGTACCACGAAGATATCGAGGTAGCTTGAAGTAGCACAACCTCACATCAAAGAGCTATGGATGTAACCGAAGAGAAAGATATATGTTCTTCGGAAGAAGCGTCAAGTAAAACAAGAGAAGGTACTAGTGAAGAACCTGTAAGCAGTTTATCTTCATCAGTATCGTGCAGCACTTTAGATTGTAGTGATGGTCCCGGTTTGTGCCCTGCAAGTATGATTAATGATCTTGTTCATAATTTGGTTAATCGTGGTATCGAACAGGCAACTGCAACTTTCCTATAAATGATCGCGGAAGAAAAACAGAATGGCTTATTTACTCTATTTCGAAAGATTCAGTATATATTGTTTTTGTTGTGAAATATTTGGTAAATCTGCTAGTAGTTTGTCTGCTTTGAACGGTTTTTCTGATTGGCAAAATTTGTCATTAACATTGAAAAGACATGAAACAAGTGTTTCCCACAGCGAAAATGTGAAATCGTGGATACAATTAATTAATATGTTGAAAAATAAAACTATTGTAAATCATATGCAACTGAGACTATTAGAATCGGAAAAAAACAATGGTGTGATGTATTAAAAAAATCATAGGCGTAATCAAGTATTTATCTCGTCAGTGTCTGGCATTCAGAGGGTCGTCAGAAACATATGATCATGATAATGGTAATATTTTAAAAGCAATCGAAATGATAGCATCCTTTGATTCAGTTATGCGGGAACACATTCACAGAATTCAATGCTCGAATCAGATTCAAGTCGTATGACTCACTATTTGGGATATCAAATTCAGAATATTTTTATTTCACACCAGATGTAAGTCACACAGAGCAAATTGCTGTTGTACTTAGGCATATAATTTTGAATAATATAACAAATTAATTAATAAAAAAAATTAATTATTTAAAAAATGTTTTATTTTCGTTTTGTTGTTTTTCTTTTTCCTCACCTTAATAAAACAAATACAAGAAATAATTATCCCTTTTTCAACAAAACTCTTATAGTAGGGCGGCATAATCGGTATTGCACGCGGGCGACGAAACAAGTAGCGGCGGGCCTGTTTATCACCAAGATGCTTCAATATCGCAAGACGTGAATAGAATAATTTAAAAAATTCAGGAAAATTACTGGTACAGCAAAAGACGTTAGACAAAAATAACAGAATATACGCAATAGCGTTCAAATAATATTATTTTTTTATATACATAGCTTCCTGAAATAAACTTTTTCTTTTCATAACTCGGATTTTTCTTCTTTCCATTTAACGACAACTCTCTATAACGCCATAAAATGTACAGTCCCTTCAGTGTCGTTATATAGAGTTTACTCTGTAATTCTAAATGTACCTACACATTTCTGAACCTCATGAGATAGCGATTTCGCGACACGGTCTGGTATAGCTGAGTAGCTTTCATAATGAAACAATTGTTAAACTGATTTACACATATATTAAAAATAATACTGCATGACGTACGTTTCGATGAGATTCACCTTTTTCAAATGCTACGTGCAGACTAATCCACGTACGTCATGCAGTATTATTTTTAATAAATGTTTAAATCAGTTTAACAATTGTTTCATTATGTTTATCGACTTACATCAAGTATCGGCCTCATCAATTATCAATTGAGTAGCTTTCCTCTGAAGATGCCTAGAGCAGTACGTAATAGCTGAAACGTTAGGAATTAACAATTATGATAGACTTCGCCCAAAAATCTTGAAAACCTACATTCTTCTTCTTCTTCTTTATTTTAGGCGAAAGCCGCCTGTTTATTCTTCGGTCGTTTGTCTGTTACGGAACGTTCAAGTTGTCATTCCATCTTTTCCGTGGTCGTCCCACGCTTCTGCGCCCCAGTGGATATTAATCACGGGCGATTCTTACTATTCTTCTGTCGTCCATTCTGTTTATATGATCATTCCACTCCTGTTTTCTGTTCAATACCCAGTCATTAATGCTGTCCACCTTGCACATGTTTCTAACATTTTCACTCCTTTCTCCGTTGAGAAGTGTTTTTCCGGTTATCCTGCGAAGTACCTTCATTTCGGTTGTCTCCAGTAGTCGCCTGGTTTTCGTTGTTTCGGGTCTAGTTTCTGCGGTATATGTCATAATGGGCCTTACGGTTGCTTTATAGATTCGTGCCTTGGCTTCAATTCCGATATGCTCATTGCGCCATATTGTGTCATTCAGACATCCTGCTATCCTTGCTGCTTTTGTTGCCTGCTCCCTTACCTCTGCCTCGACATCACCATAACTAGAAATCTCTATCCCGAGGTATTTAAATTTCATTTCCTGCTGTATAGATTTACCATCAACCTCAAGCTTGCATCTCAATGGTGTTTTTGATGTAGTCATGCACTTTGTTTTAGAAGCAGAGATTATCATATTAAACGGTTTGGCTGTACGGTTGAACTGGTGTAGGAGGCGCTGTAAATCGTCTTCATTTTCTGCAATCAGCACAGCGTCATCGGCGTAACACAGAATGGATATCTCTTTGTCCCCCATTTTGTAACCCCTCATTCCTCTTACTTTTTTGATTATCTCATCCATGATGATGTTGAACAGAAGGGGGCTTAACGAATCTCCTTGACGAATGCCACTTCTCACTGGTATCTGTGTGGTAAGCTCCCCGTCTAATCTTGCCTGGATCTTATTCGCAGTATATATATTTTCGATAGTCTTTATTATATTACGTGGGATTTGCCTGTTGTAGAGCAGATGTATAATGTCTGATAGTTGGACCCGGTCGAAAGCTTTGAGTAAGTCAATAAAGCACATAAATGCTGGCTTATTATATTCTATAGACAAATACGGCTTCGGTGCAAGATCTTCCAGATCTGAATCCTTGTTGTTCATCAGCGAAAGAGGTGAGGCTATTAATTTTGTTTGTCATAAACTTCGTAGTAAGTTTCAGCGTGGTGCTCAGCAGATTTATTCCCCTGTAATTCGAAGGTACTTTCTTGTCTCCTTTCTTAAACATAAGAATAGTAGTGAAAACTATTAAAAAAACCTACATTCATATGGAAAAATATCTTAGTTTTAACGATAAAATTATTTTGTGAAACTTGTGTTTGTATTATCGAAACTTAAAGGTTGATTTTAACTGATTGCAAATTTATACATGTATCTACTCCATTTTTAATTAAATCAAAATCAATCTAATGGATTTTAGAAATTGAATGAATCTAGAGTAATTTTTGTCGAAAATATTGTTACGATATAATGAATTCTTTGAAATTCACTTGACGACCCTTTTGGACAAGATTTATTTTTAGAGATAAGAAATATACAAGAAATCTTAGGCAAATTATATTTAGCTCAAAATACTTCAAAATGTTGAAAAATATTCCTATTAAATTGTTTTTTCTCAGTATGTGTTGATAGAAAAAAGATAACATATTAACAATTCATTTGCAGAGGCCAAGAATCGGCAGGCATAGTCACCAGTGAAGGACACTGCACAAAATCTTTCAATATTGTAAAAGGAATGGGCATGATAAGTAACATATTTAACGATGAAGCTATAAAAAAATTGAAAGGAAGCATTGGAATCGGTCACACCAGATATTCAACTAGCGCAGCCAGTGAAGAAGTCAACTGTCAACCCTTCGTAGTACACACACAACATGGCTCTCTAGCGGTGGCACACAATGGAGAGTTAGTGAACTGCGACAGTTTACGAAAAATGGTAAAAAATTGTTATAATCATATTCAAAAATAATATCAGTACACAAACAACTACAAAATATTAATTTGCTGTTTTTTCGCTTCAATTTTTTATTAGAAAAAGCTATAGTTTGTAGTTGAACGAACAGATAAATAATACCTAATCAGAATTTCAAAAGCCTATTTCTATTTATATATACTCATATATTCATATTTCTCTTTGATAGTAAAATACATAGTAAATATACTAACCTTTTTTGATGGAATAAATATATTATTATTATATATCTATAATATAGAAATGAACCGCAAAATGTGTTGGTAAGCGCATAACTCAACAACGTCTGGACCAATTTTACCAATTCTTTTTTTTAAATGTTTGTTGAAGTGAAAGGATGGTTTTTACGGCGAGAAAAATTCGAATAGTTGCGAGGAAAATCCTAAAAACAACCCATTTATTTTTCTCATACAAACGTTTTCTAACTAAAATGTGGAGTCAACGGTTGGACCAATTTCACTATTTTTTTGTTGTGTTTGTTATTGTGAGGGAAAAAATTTTAAAAATTGCGTATAAAATTAGGAAATTTAAGAATACTTAATTAATAATATAAGTAATAAATAATTATTAATTCCTAAAAAGAGGATGTAATAAATCTGGATATCTTATCGGTTAGTTCAGAGCAATCACGACTAATATTATAACTCCAATTTAATATAAAATTTTGGTAAGTTTAAATAGACTTACATACACGTTACTAACATAGCACGTGGTATATTTGATTGTTAAGAAGAATACATAGTTTTCTTTAATTTACTATTAAAATTTCGTTTTTAACAATGATCGCTATTAGATGTACAAACTTAAGTCGCAAAACTTGCAATGCAGCAAGTCAAAGATATAAAAATTACGTTGCTCGTCAACTGACGAGCAACTCAAAGCTCGGAATGAAGTCGAACGGAATCGATGGAATCGAAATTAACAAGATGAAAAGGTTTAACTCCTATCGACCTGCATTCAATTATAACGTTGAAATAGATTACAGTTCACAGCAGATCGTTGCTATTGGACCAATAAACGTTTTGTGTCAATATTGCAAGGCAAAGTTAATTGTTATTGATAAAAAAATACTACCAATGCGACAAAATATTGCTCGAAGAGTCAATTCAAATGGACGCTATTGGTACAGCCACCAGAGACCCTATATTCATTGGTTTCCGGGAATGGACTAAATTCTAAACATATTTTGACTTTTATCCAGCAAATATAACATATAATTAATGATGAGATATAGGGGACAAGTACTTGATACGAAATTAGGAACATGCCGTTCAACTATAGAACGGACAGGTTAATAACTTTCAATATAGGAATTTTTTGATGATTCGACTGATTTTAAATAACAGGAAGTATTGCAGTCCCTTCGTAAGTGAGTAAGTCCTTGCCTCAATACGGGATAAATATTAAAAACAAGATAGTGTAACACAAATAGTAGAACATGTCTTTTCTGCTTTTATATTTCTCCGGAAAAATATTCATAGAAAATAAATGGGCATACAAAGTTCGCCGGGTCAGCTAGTTATATTATAATTATAGTTTGTAAAATGTTCCACCAAATCATCTTTTGCAAAAAAAATATGTGTAACGTAAAAATTCAAGCATTTGTTAAGTAGTAATACCCTTCAGCTAAGCTTGCGTCTTTGTATTCAGATATGACAAAATAAGCTGGTAATGTACAAGTTTTTGAGACCTCAAATACTTACTCCAAAAGACTAACGATTGTCAAGTTACTTTGAATAACGTTAACCTGCGCTTCTTATGCCGTCTTAATCGGATTTTTTAAAATCGGAAAATCTTCCGCATGCAATTCCTGTCACCCCTCTATTTTGCCTTTCGTTAATTGTTATAGTACAACTCTAGTAGAATATTCGTGTTAATTATTCTTAGAAATGAATATTGGAATATTCTTAGAGCGTGCTCTAGATAAATAATTTTTCCCATCTTTATGTTAGTCACTTTTGCTCATTATCGTTCTATCATTCTTAGTACATCGAAATTACTCAGGTAGCAAACTGACGGTAATATAACGTCATATTTGTTTTCAATATGTGGGAAGTGACGTCGAAATGTCACAGCTTCAAGACGTCACCTTGAACTGTTAAAAATACATCATTAAATTACGTTTTTATGCAATTAGAATTAGGGCATTTGTCATTTCTTAAAAAATTAACGGTCATAAATTGACGAAAAGAGTACTTTGCGCTGACGTCATCTGCTGTCATCATATGAACGTGAGTGATCTGACGTTAAAAAGACGTCATTTAACAGTCAAATGACGTCGTTGACCAAAATTGACCGAAAATTTACTATAATAAGACGTCATGTTACGTCAGCTTGCTACCTGGGTAATTTTTCTGCATATCCAACGGATTCTTAACATTCGTTGGTGTATTTACAGCTCGAATGTTAGGAGGTTGTTGATAGTGCTGAATTTGCTGAACTTCTGGGCCATAAAGTAAAACAAACCAAATTTGAGACTATAATAATTCATAAACAAAAATGATAGACATAGTATTATTTGACAGGTTTTGGAAAGAGGTGTAGGTTTATCAACTCATTCCGACAGTGAGCTAATAACACAAGCATTGTGCTTAAATCCACCTGAAGGAGAATCCAATGGACCCGATTGGCCAGCCAGGATAAAGCATTTGATGGCTTTAGCACCACTTAGCTACTCCCTTGTTGTAATGCAACGAGATAAAATATATGCCGTGAGAGACACATATGGAAATAGGCCGCTTTGTTTAGGAAAAATATTACCCTCAAATGAGCGTGAGTATAATTACTAATATTAGAACCATGGAAACGAGTTCAGGTGATTTTTGAATTATTTATGAATTATGTTTAATTATGAGGTGAGCTATCGGCATAATTAAAGCCCGTTTTCAGAGAATGTGTTTTAAATTCAACAGTAATGTAATTTGTACTGAGTAATTTCAATATTTGCAAGAGCTTCACAAAATCACTATTGATGCATTATATAAAACAACAGTGGCAGCCTTCGCTTTCAGATTTCGTAAATTAAAGTAAAGATATGCATTCAAATCATTATTGACAAATTCATTTTGTAGTACTTGCATATGGCGCCCCTAAACATTTGAAGATTGGTTTTTTAAACGTATAGCACTCGGGAGTAGTATAGTACTATATAATCTGTGACTCGGGAGTCGGGGCATAATGTTCTGCTCGTCTATGGCTTGGGGAATCCCCGCCGCGAGAGAATTTCCCTTGATTCATTTCGTTCGTCAACTTTTGTCACCTTGGAATTATTTTGCATGCAGCATGAGTTCCAAAATCGTTGCTGTACCTTACATATTTTCAATCATATTTAATATTACGTTCTTATAGTGTTTCAAGTATTGAAACACTATAAGAACACTATAGAAAATTGATGAATAGAGGATTAGAACTGAGATCGTAAAATATTCAACTTCAAACTACGAGAGTCTGAAACAACACAAAATTGATTTCGTTTCACTGACATTTGTAAACAAACAAAACACTTTGTTTTTTATAGTTTGATGTTGAGATTTCAACAAATTATCAACATCAACACTTGTATTACACTGTACACAGTTGAAAAATATAGAATCTATACCAAAAGCTCAAATTATTTAACTTTAAACTGCGAAAGTTTTGGGACGCGTCCTATTTGCATTAGTATACCAGGTCAACTAATGGAAGGATTGTTGGACCACTATCTTTTTTAACAAATGTTCATTTCATGGCCTGTATTGAAGGTGGCCGTGGTTGTACACTCTGTTTGTAAAACTCATGTAAAATCCTTATCGCTAAGGACCTCTTTCTGAACCTAGATGGGAGTGCAGGGTAGCATCGGTGAAGGCCGTTAAATACCAACTAAATAACTATCTACGAATTGGTAATTTAACTTGTCATATGGTATGACATCCTTACAAAGGTAAATGTTATCAGTAAAATGTGGAAAAGCGAAAACATGCACTTAGGTCTGGCTATACAATACCTAAACGCTTTCACAAATTGGCTTGTAACAGACAGATAAATAGCCGAAGAAAATGATATTGACAGACCGTTTAAAGAAGTCAGAAGACAACGTAAAAAAATACATATGATTATGAAGGGGAAGATGAAGCTCATGAATTGAACCATAAGGATTCTAAAAGGTCAAAAAGTTTGATTTCAAATTTCTCATTTTAGGTACACGGTTATTAAAATGATTGAAAGATTTGTTTTAGTTTTGATAATTTATTTTTGTTGGTGATTAGTTAATAATGCTCTTGTTCAATTATATTGTGGCCCAAATTTCAAAAGACTGAGTTTTTTTTCAGCTCTGGATGGTGATTGCGACGATAGTAGAGAAGCACATGGTTGGGTGGTATCCTCAGAATCTTGTGGATTTTTATCAATTGGAGCGCAGTACGTCCGAGAAGTATATCCTGGTGAAATTATAGAAATGTCTAGAACTGGTATAAGAACCATTGATATTGTTAAGAATGAAGAGCAAAAATCATTCGCATTCTGTATTTTTGAGTATGTATATTTTGCAAGAGCCGACAGCATTTTCGAAGGTCAAATGGTATTTGCGGTTAGAATGCAATGTGGAAGGCAGCTGGCCATAGAACATCCTGTGGAAGCAGATATTGTTAGTTCCGTACCAGAATCTGGAAATGCGGCTGCTCATGGTTTTTCTAGACAGGTTTGTGGATGATATTCTTGAATCAAGAGAAGAAGCCCATATTAATGACTCCTAGTTAATAGAACTAATAATTTTTCCGAAAATTTTTTGCGTCTAGGAAACGAGCTGATTTCTTCGAAATAATATGAAATTCAGTGTAGAGTTTCTTGTCAAGACAGCACGATATACGATATAGTTTATGTTACATTTCTGTATAAAATGCACATGTGTTAAATTCCAATTTTAAATTTTTTCAAAATTTCTTTTATATCGAACGATGCCTCTTGTGAGATCAAATACTTACAACTCATGTTTTCTAAGTAGAGAAAAATCATGTTCTTCATCTTTGATATTTTAAAAAATTACCCTAAACCTTTGAACAGAATTGCGAGGACAAAAATTTATATACATATCAGTTTAGATATGGATGTAAGTAAGTGCTTTGTGACGGCATCGATTACCATTTTATACGATATATATGATGGAGATTCATTACTAAAAATCTTTTTCATTCTAATTACATCAAAATATTATGAAACAGTCTGAAATTCTTACATTTTGTATTAAAAACTATGAAATTTTATATCACACTGCACTGCACCAATAGTTGTTCGAAATTACTGAAACACTTACTAAAGGCTTCTATCAATTTGTTTCCTAAGTTAGTTTTAGCTACCTACCCACCTTAAACACCGAAAATTGAACAAGATTAAATTCAATTTTCGGGAGATATTTTGTTTTGATGTAGCTATATTTTGTTTAGTATTTGTTGTTTGAAATATTTAATACATCGGATAAGAGAGACATTTTTTCTAGCATTATATTATCCTTCAAGATATTGTCCATTTTGCATAATATAATTTTATATCGAACAATATTATTTGCACAAACACCACGTAGTATAATTTTTTGGTCCAAACACTTTTTCATTGTGGTTTTTTTCGCAGAGTGGGATCAGGTTTGCCGAGGCATTATGCAAAAATCGATATGTCGGAAGGTCTTTTATTCAACCAAGTAATAGACTAAGACAGCTGAGCGTCGCTAAAAAATTTGGAGCTTTAGCTGATAGCGTTAAAGGAAAACGAATAATTCTCATTGATGATTCAATTGTGCGAGGAAATACTATAGGCCCTATTATTAAATTGTTACGAAATGCAGGTGCTATAGAAGTACACATTAGAATTGCTAGTCCTCCATTACTCTACCCTTGTTATATGGGCATAAATATTCCAACTAGGGAAGAGCTCATTGCTAACAAACTGAATCCCGAAGAATTAGCAAAGCATGTTGGTGAGTACTTATTTATCTAGTAACATAAAAAATACTATCGTGAAATGAGTAACTAACAATTTTCGGACGTCCTTTTGCCTTCAATAAGAATTACATTATGCTATATAGTAGCAACGTTCCTCTGCAACGGGAATTTGTAAATATGTTAAATAATACTAAACATTTTAGTATGTTGACTTTGAAATTTAACTGGTTGTTTCAGTAATTCATGAACTCCTGGACAAATTAAGATTAAATAGAACAATTCGCTTTAATGAGCAAGTCTATATGATTAATAATACATACATATATGTAAAACACTACTTGTTTCAAGTTTCACTGAATACTTTAAAAACTCTACAAATATTTCGGGTGTTTAGCCCATTATCAAGAGTATACAACAATATTAATAGATTCCAAAATGCCTAACTTCTACTTATATATCCTAGACTACAGAGCGCAACAGGAAAAATTCACTTAGTCGTTGCAAATAGGTAAATTTCTCAAATTTCCATGAATTCAAGGGTATATAATCTCTTGCCGTTCCTACCTGAGTATTACGGTTTTCTTGGAATCCAAGAGTGATTTATATATTTATATTATACGCAATGTTCTGAAAATCCAGTAGTTGGTTTATTCAACAATTTTGATCTTTTGTGTTCGTAAATTCTGTTTTGATTACAACGTCCAGTTTGACCTATGTAAAAACAATCGCATTCACTGAAAAATATTTTGTAAACTTTTATATTGTATTTACGTTATTTTTATGTAATATTTTACAAATTATATTGCTCAAATTAGGTATATAACTAATTAAATGAAATATATTATGTTGTTTATTTGAATGAATAGGAAATTTTTTTTGTAATAATTTCTTACTCCGTTTATTTGTGATTAATTTGTCAATGACGAAGAGTCATTGTTAATTGCAATTGTTTTAATTATACTAAGTCCTTTTTTAAGATTATCTGCTTAAACGGAAGCGAGAGTAATTTATGATATAATGAATGAACGGCATTCATTTTTATTGTTTGCGACTGAAAACTTGTGCTATATATGTATTGCGTCCGATTAAGTTGAATTTTTGTAAATGTAAAAACTAGGGAATCGAGGAAACGAATTATAAGCAAATCCAGGAAGTTAATAGCCTGATCAATTTCTGATTCCAGAGTGAAATTGATGGAAGCTAAGTTGAATGAATATTATTTAACATGTTTCACCAAGTGATAATCGAAACCTCCGTGTTATTCATTATATACGTTGGACAAAAATGTATTTTGATTGTTCATGACAAGTGTGTCTATAAAATTGGAGCTCATTATTCTTGAGACACAATATAAAATGGAAAAAAATTTTTGAAGTAACTAGGTCTCCAGTAGTGGAAATAATAGTTTCTATATTCGTACAAAGCATTCGATATATTGACATCTTATTGGCGTACTATTTAAAAAGTGATCTGAAATAATAGGATGCAATGGTTTTTATCTATAAATATCAAATATTCAAAAAAACCAATTATGTATTATCATTCTAGTAGCTCAGTGAAATACTAGAAAATATTTTGAAAATTTGTATGTAGAAATAATTGACGAAAAATTTAAAAACTAATACTTCTTTGTCTAATTATTAGGAGCAAATAGCTTAGCTTACTTAAGCGTGGAAGGTCTTTTGAAAGCTGTGAGATCTGATATTAAAACGAAAAATGGAGAAATTAAAGTTGGACACTGCACAGCCTGCCTCACAGGAGAATATCCAGGTGGTGCTGAACCTAATCTACTAGATTGGTGATGAGATGATGAATTGAAACATTTAATTATAAAACCTTGATTGCACTAGTTTTCTTTTCCTTTATATTGTGATTTTGTTATGAAAATATGAATTTAATTTTAATTTATTTTGTTTGATATCTGAATTTATATCAACAGTATTTGTATCGATATAACCATCATTTTTAAAATAAGATGGTGAAATGTTGGGAAATAAATATTAAAATAGCATTAGAACGAAATCGCATTATTTATTACAAAAATATACAAATTTTTGAAAATTATATATACATTTTATTGCAGTTGTTTACTTGCAACTTGTTCTATGTCATCTACATCTTTGGGACAATATTTGGTAAGAATCTCAGGTCCATTCTCTGTTATTAGAATATCATCTTCAATTCGAATTCCTAATCCTCTATAATTCCTTGGTACAGACTCATTATTCTCAGGTATATAAACACCTAAAATTTCAGAAATAGTTTTGAATAACAAGTTTTGAAGGAAATATATTGAATAACTCAATGAACTGTTTCTAGAGAATAAAAACAGCACGTTTTAGATAGAGCTAAAATTGAAGAGTTGCAATTATATTTCAAATTATATAATAATGGGTAATATTTATAAAGTGAATTTTTATACAAATCCTCCCTTCCAACTGGATAGATAAACTAATTAAGAATTGAAGCTTGGCTGTATAAGATGCAAGTTAATTCTTGAAAAAGTTTCATATCCTAATTTTTTTATAGCCTAAATTTTTCATAAATCTGTATCAAGATAAGTGACTATTTTAATTATTTTCTCCTACTTCCTTTTGAGTTTCATAATTTGCAATATTCATTAAGTTCCAGTATTTGTTGCTATTAAATAATGCAAAAACTACAATAATAATAAACTACAAAAACCTTCTAGTACTAGTGTTACATATCAAGCAAACAGGATCTTAATTATGAGGCCCCAAAAAAGCATTTTACTACCAGTTTTGCAGAGAAAGCAAACTAGTTCTTATACAACAATTAAATCACACAAAAAATTGGTGGCAATTTACCATAACAAAGCAATCTTTTTATGGAATTCTGGCTTGTAGGATATTTTTGTTGCCAATATATGAAAATAGGTACTGTAGAATGAAGTAATGATTAAATTATAAACAAGAGTAACGTATCATTATTACCAGTCATTTTATAAAATCTTCAAAATTTGGTTAGAATGAATTTTATTGATTGTATTGAATATTGTCATTTACTTGGTGCAAATGCATAATAATAACTATAGGATAATTCCTGTATGTTTGAATTATCCTATAGTTGAATATAAACTTAAATTCAAACACTTTAACTTATGATTTACATTTTATTGACTACATAGCATGACGCATTTCGTGGTTGCAAACGACTTCTTCAGATGCAAACATAATAATATGTAAGTCAAATATATGTAGCCAATAAAGTGTAAATCATAAGTTCAAGTGTTTGAATTTAAGTTTATATTCAATTAAAATGGATTTACATCAAGTAAACGCCACCACTATTAAATATCCTATAGTTAATGATTGTCCTTATTTCATCTGCCAAATATAGGAGTGTTATTATTGGCCTTCCTACCCCTTCAAAAAAAAAACCTGCTGCATCATCTGCTTTTCTAAAGGTGACAGCAGTGAAATTTTTACCATAAGAAAACCTCAAGAAACTCAGTTTAAATTCAAATGTCATCTAAGATGACAGGTGTTTTTCAGATATCAAAGAAAGAAAAACACTTCTACTAAAATTTTCAATTACAAGTTGATTTTGTATTTTCTCTGAAATAAATTCATCTGATGGAGTGAAATTATCTACCATTATTTATATCACTTTGATTTTTGAATTTGTCAGTTAACAGACAGTCATACAATGTATTTCTATTTCATGTAACAGTTTTGATGAATTTCAACTAGTAGAAGAAGTGAATTAATCATAACCTTCATTTTAAACTAAACAGTACACAGTACAAGATATGGTATAAGAAATATATAAATAACCTCATCTGTTTTTTATTAGTGATAAAAAAATAAATGATACGCCAATATACACACTGACATAGTGCGAATAGGTTGCCCATTTAAATTGCGTGCGGATAATATTGAATAATGAAGTTTTTAGTTAATCAAATAATAAAATCAGCGTTAACTGGATTCTTAATATTTTGAATGGGTATTTGAAGCCTAGATGGTACGTAGGGATACACACATTCACAAGTATGCACAGTAGAAGAGAAAGAAAACGATGAGGAATTAAAATTTTATTTCAAAGTAGACACTACTAATGTGTTCGAATATGACAACTTTTATATCGATCTATTTTATTGATAATTTTTGTATGAATAATGTTTATGTAATTATATAATTAATATAAATTTTCAACGAAAATTTATATTCATTATCAAAATAATTTGATATTGTTAATATTTAATCTCCATAAACAACAACTAAGTTTATCAGTGGATGATTGAAAAAAATTGATTGAAGTTGCACACGCAATGCATCATAGACTAAACCAAATTTTTGGCAACATTATACTGTTAGTTAATTCACCATTTTGCAAAGGTAGAAGAAAGCTATTGAGTATATTCTTTGAATAGCTAGTGTACGATTTTTTAAAATAAGTAATGAGAAGTAGATTTAATAAATTCAATTGAAATTCAATTTAATTATTTATTATCTGCACACAATTTAACTAGGAAACCTATTCACGATATATGAACGTGCATATTATCAATAATTTATTTCTGATTACCAATAATTAACAGATAGAGTGTAAATTTCTTATATCATGTTGTAGACTAACATTATTGAATCAAAATGTTCTCAAACAAATTAAAACAATATAAATTCATTTTATCTACACTACAGCTTTAAGATTTCCTATATAAATGTGTAATTTTAATGCTGTAGTATGACATTTAGATATAGACAAATTTTCATTTCAAATTTACCTGGCTCAATTGTGATGATCATTCCAGGTTTAACAGGTATATTTCTAGTTACAGAAGGAGTGTCGTGAACATCCATTCCTAAGTAATGTGAAACATGATGTGGACAGAATTTGTAAGCATACTGCAAAAACATTGTATAAGAAACTAATTTACGTATGTTTTTGTAGCTACCTTAACCAGTGCATCCTCAGAAATTGATTTTGGTATGAGACCAATTTGTTGTAATTTTTTTCCAAGTATTTTGCACATTGAATCGAACAGAGAGTCCAGAGAACAAAAATTCTTACACAGATCTATAACCTGTAATTGTGTTTCCAATACTGCTTGGTATAGTTCCTTCTGTTCATTTGTAAACTTTCCGCCTATTGGCCATGTTCTGGTAATATCACTGGAATATCCATGATATTCACATCCTGAAAAATTTTATATTACAATACAGAAAAACAAAAAAATTCCAATATTCCTTTGATTGATACTGATTTATGTTATTAATTTCAAATAAACTATGCTTCTGGAAAATATTTATTTACTTTGGCAATCTAATTTAAACTATGTTGTTTTTTCAATACCAACTTAGTACCAAAACAAAAGAAAAAAGAGAAAAAACATTCGGTTTCATAGAAAAAATTTGCCACAAAATCCACAATTACACAATAATGAAATCATTCTGCGGCTATTTCAGAGTTATGGATATAATAATGTGATAACATTATTAGGATGGCTTTTCAGACTGAAGGAACGTCTTTAGTACAAAGAAGCCATCATAATGGTGAAACATACATACAATTGTTTAATAAAAGTGTATTATTCTAGAAAACATTGTTTTTTGTTACTATTTTAATTTTAAAAATGGAGAATCCCGAGTAAATCCGTGAACATTCAAACCTTCTCTTATAATTGTATTCTTATACAATTCAAATACTCATTCTTCTCATTCATTCACTAAAGTCCGCCAAACATTAAGTAAAATTGTTCTGTGCTTAATCAATTTGACAAGGCAAAATAAGCACCAACGATTTCTTTTCAAATATTCCTAATAAGGAAACTGTGACAACATAATATACTTGTACACTGAGCTATTGGGGCAAATTCTTAGGAGTTAATTATTAATTTCTTAGGAGTGCACATTGATAAAGATCTGAAGTGGGAAACACATACAACAGCATTGAAAAAGTTTCTAAATTCAGTCATTTACACTATTAGGGTATTGAGGGATCAGGTAGATATAGGGATCCTCAAAGTTTTATATTATGCTAATTTTCAGTCAATTCTGTCCTACGGCATTATATTTTGGGGTAGCTCCTCACATGTCCAGGAGATCTTTGTTGCTCAAAAATGGGTATTATGAACGATGTTTTGTCTGGGATATAGGGAATCATGTAGATGTAAGTTTAGATCTAGTGGAATACTGACCGTTTATGGCCTATACATATATAGGTTACTTCTTTATGTACATAGTAAGGATTTCTACTTTGAAAACTGTAGAAACAAGAATAATACAAGACAAATACATACTTTCTTTTATCCGCGACATACTTATACACGCACAGAAAGAGGACCGCATTATATGGGCATTTCATTGTTCAACGCATTGCCTAAATATTTGAAGCAAATGAGAAAACATGAGCTCTTCAAGAAAAGTATAAATGAATTTATACTTAATTGTGAACCATATAATTTAGCTGAATATTTCCAAACATGTAAAGAATCTTTGTAAATTTAATTTGGACGTAATTCACTTTCATTGTTCTGATACAATTTTGTTGAAAAGTATGATGACTGTTGAATAAAGGAATATTATTATTATTATTATTATTAATTCAGGCACAGTATCACTTATAGAGTATAAACCGAAATATTTCAAGGTTGTAACATAGTTCAACTAATATCCTTTGTATTGAAGCACATTGACAGTTTAATGGAGACTACATATTAAATCAATATAAACATGTATAAAAAAATGTATTACCCACATCCATTAAAACCATTTCATCATCATTGACAAGTTGATTATTTGTGATATAATGAATAATGTTAGCTCGTTTTCCTCCAGCAATAACAGGCGGATATGCAAGATATTCTGCCCCTTTCATCCGACATTCATAGTCTACCTTGGCAAATATTTCATATTCATTATTTCCTGAATCAAAAAAAAATTTGCATACGAAACAGATAATTGAATGATAAATGAGTAAATTATAAAAATTATGAGAAAAAGGATGATTTTTCGATTAATTATGAAACAAGAAAAATTCTCTGTATTATTTTAAGATTACAGAATATCAGAACATTATATCTATAGTTATAAAAATTAGAGTTTCCAAGAAATTCTTATAGAATAGGCGATCCAAAACTCACTTCTAAACAAATTTATAGAGAATTTAGGAAGCAAAGAAACATTGACAACAAAAATTTAATCTTGATAACATCAAAAGACTGCTTTGAGACTTAGTCAAGGAATAGTAAGGAATATTATGTACCTGGATGAGAGCTTTCTATTGTTGATACAATTGCTTCAGAAGCAATTTGACATGATTTTCTCATCAACTCTATTTCTGATGGACTCTTTATCAATCTTTGTTGGTCAACAAAGAATCTAGGAGATTGTAACATATTTGATCGTACCTTGAGAATGTTCTTTATCACATTGTCAACATTCTCTTGCACAATTGAAAATAAATCGTACCTGAAAAAATTAACATTAATTATTTCATCTTTATCAATTCACAGAAATCAATACATAATAAACTATTGGACTCTTTATATTATTGAAATTATAAGTTATAAAATTTACAATAACTAGACTTCTTAAATAAAAAATAAATTAACTTTATCTTGATACTTACCACATCACAACACCTGGGTTAGATTTTAAGAATAATTGTAAATAATTTTCAAATTCTTCCATTTTTAATCCTTTCTCGATTCCAAAGTGATGCTCCACTTTCGATGGACATATCCTGGGTCCATCCCAAAGTTCAGAATGGACATCTGTGCCTTGCACAAAAAGCAATGAAGAATAATGTTCAGAACCCCGGCTTGTAAGAACCAGGCAGCTATCAGGTTCTTGACAACCAGTCAAATATAAGAATTCTGTGTTTTGCCTGAAGAAATAAGGTATTTTGTCCGACATATATTTCTTAGAGGCAGATGGTAAAATTACCTAAAAAAGAACGATTAATAAAATCAGTAATTAATTTCACCCTAAAATGAATGCATAAACTCTGAATACAAACCAATGGGAACAGTAATAAAAATACCATCGATTATTAAAACCTCAACTAACTGCATCAAAGAAATATTTTCCAGAGCTTTAAACATATTTTTATCGAGAGATTCTGTCATTTTTACAGAAGTGTTCATCATATGAGATGACTGTGCAAATTTGCAAATTCTGTTATTCAATTATTTATATAGATTACAGACATAAATATCGAAGATATGTACACTAAAATACAATTGAAAAAGTTGATATAAATAATTATCATATAATAAGTTTATTTGTCCCCAAGTGTACAACATATAAATTAAATGTTTCATATTTCTATAATTAATACACACATGATAGATATATGTATATATATATATATATATATATATATATATATATATATATATATATATATATATATATATATATATATATATATATATATATATATATATATATATATATATATATATTCAAATTATTCATATTTGTGAAAGAGGTGACCCAATTTCCAAATTACTCCTAAAGAAATCCTTTGAGAAAACTTAAAATATCTCCTAATACATTATTCAACATCTTATAAAGAATTATCAAACCAGAATTGATTGAGGTGGCCTCTTATATGCAGGTTAAATACCTTGCCTTCACACATGAGATATATTCCTGAAATTTTGTAATTGAGAAATCTCAAAAATTTGTCTTGTATTATTATACAAGTTATATTGTGGGTGCTGTACACCTCTAGCAAAGCTTGATCTGCTATAAATTTAAACTTGATATAATACTGAAAATAGAGCTTCAGAATAATTCAATGAATAACCTATCAATTAGATAAAACTTAAAAATTTGTATCAATTTTTCCGCAAATACTTTACCTAAATATAAATCAAATATCATCTTCTGGTCCATATG
Organism: Henosepilachna vigintioctopunctata; assembly: GCA_030704895.1. Lineage (NCBI taxonomy): Eukaryota > Metazoa > Arthropoda > Insecta > Coleoptera > Coccinellidae > Henosepilachna > Henosepilachna vigintioctopunctata. The sequence continues at coordinate 5,949,398 of JARQZJ010000064.1, read as the reverse complement.
ACACATAGATGAAATAGTTCATATTTGAAGTTGAATCAATTATGTAGTCTAGTAGGTAAACAGAATTGTTAATTTTGAAAACAGTAATTTTAATCTATTTACTGAAAATGTGAGTTTTCTCAAATTTTTTACTTGAGATAAATTTTGAGTTAGTAAATTCAAAGCATTTATGTATGCCATTTACACATCACAACAGATTAATGTAGAATCTCTGGTGAACACTAGATGTACCTGATGAATAGATAGGACAGAATCCATTTACAATCTGTAAACGGATTCCTGTCTGTGATAGACAACCAAGTAAATAAGGGCACTCCCATTCCCACAGAACTAATCTCTTACATCTGAACATCATGTAAAAGTAATTGAAAACGTTTGAAAAAAATTGAATTCTTGCATCTATCCACTTAATTATTAGGTGAATACAAACTTTTTGCTTAATAGGAGTAGTGTTTTGTTATGGAGAAAGATATAACTGATATTAGACAGCTGCTGATCAGAAACTCAAGAGTAACAAAAGCAGTATATCACACATCAGTCTTATGTACTTCCGGAACGGCCTAGTTCCGCAAAGCGCTCCAGGAAACGAAATGAGCTTGAAAGGAAACGGGAGCTGAGGAACTAAAGGAACGACTTATCTCCTTTGAGTCCGGATTTATGCAGAACAGTACCAGTTGGCAAGATTACGTATGTGCAATAAAAATAATATTACTGGTAAAATATAGATGCAAACCACAACTGATTTGAAAATATTCTAGCTTCTACAAAGTCCTATAATATTTTGATACAAACATAAACGCAATTTTCCTCTACATTCACCAGAGGATTCGGAATAGAGAATACAAAGATATAATTTCAGTTAACTGAAAATGGATACTATAAATAATAGCTTGTTTAAATCAACATTCATTATGGCTTCTTGAAGAAGCTATAATGGTATTGCAAAATCATGCCAATTTAAGTTTTATAGTTCCAACACTATCCATCGTTATCACCTATTCTTATCCTCAATCTCTGTGAAAAGATCTAAATGTGATTGAAAAGAGTTGAAAAGTTTAACAGATTAATAAAGTTTCCAATGAATTTTCCCATATTACATTGAATGAATTTCAAAAGAGTTTCATCTTCCTCAGGTAAGCATCAAAAAAGTAAGGAAATAACTTGCCTTACCTACTTTAATAGATAAAAAACCTGAAATAGCTTATTATCTGAAAATAATTATTCATCGATTTTTGAGTCATACTAAATATAAAGGCACCTACCTACCACAAAATTTTTCATTGAATTCAATTGATTACGACTAAATTCACCAATTCTATTCATTAAATTTTGCCTTCTCGTCCGATATTCATCTTTCTTTATCATCGGCGTTATTTCATCATCTTTTATTAAATGTGGATGGGAGTAATGAGTAGGCTGACCAATACATCTCTGAATTTTGTTTATATCTCCTGAATTTGCTTCCACTAATTTAGAATAGAATTTATTTTTTTGGCAAATCAACTCTAAAAACAATTTCAGTTATAATGGATTGTAAAACCAAACAGTTATTTATTTTTACGTTTTGATAATAGTATCCTCGACCTTATGACATATGTATTTATTAACATTTTAAAAATTGGATTCGATTTACTTGTCAGGAAAACAAATTGATTGGCCGATGAAACTAAAAAAAAATCATAAACTAATTTAAAACATCAAATCAAAAGTAGGTTATTCATAGATTCTTATATTACGTCTAATTGATAAAATTTATTTGTTGGCGGTCATGCTTTGAGTTTAACCAAAACCTTAATCTGCACTCTTATCAGTCTGCAGTTTGGTGAAAAATATATGGTTAATAACTAAAAGAATGCACTACAACTCATAACTGAAAATTATTTAATGCAACGGTTCATACCTAACGTGACCAAAGGTCCCGTTTTAAACGGAACCGTACCGTTTTTCGGTTTTGTGTCCCGTTGACCTCAAAGATTAACCTCAGAGCATTGATAAATATCTCCGAATATATGAAAAAAATTTCAAAATCGCTGATCGGAATTGTGGCTTTTTTCACATTATCGTCGGCAAGTTTCTGCCAAGATGTATGGAAAGTTTCTTTTCTTATTGAGAGTGAACTTTTATCGACAATTGAATCTGCAATAGAAATCAGTTAAGAAATGATATTTTGGTTCAGAAACAGATGAATCGATTTCTTCGTTTTACAGTTCGTAGTTTATTGGCAAAATTGCAGTAGTCTTCATCATTGTCAATGGCACTGACAATGATGAAGAATTTGTAGAAAGTATGGCTACCGAATATTATAAAACAAACAGCAAAAATGGACAGACGTTCATAAAGCATTAGAGATATTGATTGAAAATGAGATATATTGATTGTAATGAAGATACGGAAATAATTGACGAATCTTCATTAATTTGTAACTATATCACGATGTAAACACAACCAAATGGAATGATCGGAAAGAGTCTACATGAACTCGCTGTGTGGAATAATGAACACATTATGAATGCCTGAAAAAATGTAGTCATTCATTTATATTTTGCAAGCATTGTAGATAGTTTTCAAGTGAGTATAAAAAGTGCCAAGAATTTTATTCTCTTCTAAAAGCCGTACCTCCCGTTTAAGACCGAAAGAAAAATGGTCACGTATCTACACCCCATGTTTCATCACTTAAGCAAGTGGGGGATATAAACATTTTAATGAGCAATTTATTCGAATGAATAAAAACAGATTCTATTTACTAAGAATATTGAAATTTGCCATATTGTTTTTCGATTAACTAATGCATGTAAACCGAACAGTTTAGCCGATTTTATAATTTGTTTTTGTACTTTGTAGGATAGTGTGGTTTCAATTTTGAATAACAGCGCACCACATGACTTGAATATTTAATAGTATTGGCATTTACTTAGTGCAAATCCATTATAACTGAAGGATAATTCAAACAGAATACTGTTAAGAAAATGGGCACAAATCATGTCCATGCAAGATAAACATCTCTTTTAACATAAATTACGGAAATATCGTATAAATCGATATATCGTATCATATAATCGTATGAAATCATTGACATCCATTTTTTTTCAGGAACATAAAAAACTAACGTTTTCCTTTATTGAATTCTTTTGATGAAATAAGATAATGCTTCATATATACCCGAAATGCATTTTTGAACGATAACTGAATAAGCACTAGTTTATATTTGAAACTGTTCGACTGTCTGACTTATTATAAAAAAAACCTACCAAGGTTCAAGGCCATGGCAGAGAACACTATGCAGACCACTATGTACCTATATCATTCCAACTAGTTCTAGCACGTTCAGCAAAATATACAACAAGCAGAAAAAACTTAATCTATCTAAATCCCAATGCAAAAATATGAGAGAAATATATGCACTATGCACTATGACAATCCGTTGCATTACTCCTGACGCAAAATGATAACACAAATATACAAGCAGCCTTAATTCCAGAAGTGACTGTTACGAAAATAACTAAGTTCGAGTTTTTTTTTAATTCCCTGAACCTACAGTTTAACGCCAGTTCGGAACGGCCAATGGGCTTGTAATCAATATACATTATTCAACAATTATCATCATCATTACACTACTTAAATCATAGACTAACACATACGCCCATGCCTTCACCAGGTCTCGAACCCGAATCCTACCGCACCATGCTCGGGTGTTCTCCCGACCAATTCACAAGTTCTGGAATGTTTAATGCATAGTAATCGAACTGCCACATGCGTTTCAAATACAGGCAGTCCTCGACTTACGTCGTTTCGATTTACGTCGTTTCAACTTACGTCGAACAATGTTTTGATACTTTTCCTCAAGCATACGTCAATTGTTTCGATTTCCGGCATAGAAGAATTCACTTTTTGCGAGGTCAGAAGAACTGACTGATGAAGATCTTATCGAATTGGAGGCAAAAGTACAAGAAGTAGCAATCGAGTCACAAGAAATAGCTTGCTCTATTAGTAACTCTGAAAAATAACTTAAACTAAAGAAACTTTCCGTAGCATTTGCAAATTTGGAGAATGCCATGAAAATTCTTGAAGAAAAGGTCCTATTTTTGAGAAGTTTTAATGCCAATAACAAAATTTGTGCAGCCTATCAGTATTACCAAGACCTATTTGATAGTAAGAAGAAAGAAGCGAATCAATCTAGAATTGATAGGTTCTTCAACCCAAAAGTTCAAGTTATTAATTCTCAATACATATTTTGATTACATATTAAAATTTTATCATTAATGCTATTAATAACACACATAGGTATACCAAAAATAACTAGCAATTTCATAAGTACATATATAATTTTTTCAAGAACTTACTTTTGATAATAAACTATGTATACCCTTTGTTATAAATGCAGTTTTTCAAAATTTTGAGTCTGTGTGGATCCTAACCCTTGAGTTTTACATGTAAACATATGAAAAATTTGGTCTCGACTTACGTCGTTTCGATTTACGTCGCGGAACCTAACATGCCGTAAGTACGAGGACCGCCTGTATATTATCTTCTAGAAGTGGAATCTTTTTTAAATCTTCTCCATGAACTTAATCGTCTCTAAGGCGCACATTTAGGTCCAAGGCACTCAAGATAGCTGTAAAAAGGGTAGAACAAGATATTAAAGAGTTATATTTAAGTAAGCTAGCTGTAGTAAACGAAAGGAGAAGCGTTTTTGTTACAAATTTAGTTATAAATAAAGGAACAAATGACTTACCTTAGTTGTTTAATTTTAACTTTCATTTGCGTTAGTGTTTAAAGTGTGATTATAAGTTTTGATAACTTCTATAACAGCAAATAGAGTTCAAACAACTATTAAGATAATCAAGTGTTGCAAAAAAGAATATAAGTATATATAATGGGTGAGTTTTTAAGCGTAGTTTTTTTTAAATCAAATAAAACACTAAATTTGCATCTTCATACATTTAAAATTTTTATTGAAATTGACAACTTGGCCTTTGCCATTTACATTTTGAAGATAACTTCATGTAAATATTGTCCGCGGCTCCGTATCAAATGGCCCATTTGGTAGGTCTAAAAGCTTTTGCGTCACTTTTTCGAGAATTTCGGCCTGTATCCCACGAATTACGTGCGTTATGTTATCCTGTAAGGCTTTAATCGTGTTCGACTTGTCCACATACACCAACGACTTTACAAACCCCACAAGAAATAATCCAGAGGCATCAAATCGCATGATCTTGGCGGCCAATTCTCAGGGCCATTTCGAGAGATAAGCTGCTCACCAAATTCATCCTTCAATTGAACATAGATAAATTTCTTGTAGATTATATTTCTATAGCTTTTTATCTATGACCTTTGTAAAATTTGAATAGTTCTATGAAAGTACTTTTTAATATATTTTTACTCAAACAAAAAAAATGTACTGCTGAAATTGCATTTGCTAATCCTAAAGTCTGCCATATTAAAATTGTTCATGAATTATCAAGAAGTTCTGAGGACAAGTACCATCAAACCATAACTATTCTAAATATATGAAAAATCAAATAGAAATTCAAGTGAGTTTGAAAATTTTGCATTGGTTATTCAAATTTCTTGAGTTGTTTAAAAACTATGTGCAAATTGTATATCGATACATATCAGAAATTTTGACAATAGCAAATACGTATTTTAATTGATAGTTACAGCCTATTAAGCATGTTTCGATTTTTGTCTTTTTATTTAAATGTAGATTAATCAGGTTTTCAATTTAATGCCAAGGTGTATCTAATACTATATTGTCTTGCTACATGTACGATACAAATTGCGGTAACCCAAATTGCAAGTATTTATTTTACGCATTTCATTTTTCAATTGTTTCGAGTATTTTGAACTTGAATGGAAATGGTAGCATGCCAAAGAGACTTTCGCGCAGTTTAATGAAAAGGTGATCTTTTTGTATTTGAATGTATTATTATAAATTATGTTTAAATAAACCATGTATTTAAATGAATTAATTAGCCCCACATTTAATTTGGCAATAATAGTCATAAATTTTACTAAAATGTATGTATAAGAGAATTTTTGTTAAACTCAATGGACGATGAATCAAGTCTATGATAGTTCATATTTAAATGAGAGGTAATAATAAATACTTGTCTAAGAATCACTGACTGAACAATTCTTAATTCCTTAATGAATAAAGAATTGTTCAGTCAGTGATTTTTAGACAAGTATTATTAACCTCTCATTTAGAATTTTTGGTATGCCAAATTCTTTCTTCAACAGAAAACAATGTCTTCTAATTGTTGTATTTTATTATCTAGAAAGATTTGAATTTTTGAGAATAGCAAAATTCAGTAATTTACTGGAAATATTGAAAAACTAACGAATTTGAACAAATTAAAGAAGTGAAATTATGTAACAATTTAAGTATGTTTTATATAGAAATTTCAACAATTGGATTTTTATCGAAACAGATTGTACAAACCTAAACGTAAGTAGTAGAAACCAGTGGAAAAAATGCCCATTTGTAACTAGTTTGATATAGTTTAAAATAAAAATAAGTGGGATTCAAAGACAAAGTAATACCGATTATGCAGAACTTTGATTTATTGAAGCTTAAATTTTGTATAATTCCATATTTTCAATAGAATAACAATATATTAAAGTTCAATATATAAGAATAGGCTAAATAGTTCTATAGTCAAATATTGCAACAAACATCACCTAACTTTATTGCATTTAATCCATGAAGGTTTAAAAAAAGTTAAAATTTACAGCTATTTTAAATGAGCAGGGCTACTAAATAGAGGATTTAAAAATTCCAGAATCAGTGATTCACTTAGATTTCTTCAATCAATGTTGAAATAGTTTTTCATTAAATGAAAATTTTCTAGTAATACTCAATTTAAAATGACACAGATAAACTGTAAGCACAAAAAGCATTTTCAATGTGTTAATTATGCTCAAAAATATTGCAAATGAAGTTAAAAAATTATTTGTCTTTCTGCTACGCACACTTGCAATAATAATCTTCTTTGCAACTATAAAGCTATAATATATATAGTTATGTTATATATTATAATATTATAATATGTAATATGATATATATATATATATATATATATATATATATATATATATATATATATATATATATATATATATATATATATCATATATATCATGTTATAAAATTTAATACATATATAGACACATATATTTAATACATACATTTGTACCAAGTAGATGTCAATAATGTCCAATACTCAACCTATAATTAGAATATAATTGATAGAAATGTTTCCATTTGATCAAAACCACTACATATTCAATAAGATTATAGGTTTTTTGCATATTCCATAGATCTTGATTGGTATTACATGCATTTACAATGTACTAGATGCTCAAATATTTTTTTTGTAAAAATTAAAATTGAAAAATTGTTGTATCTGAAGCAGAAACTAATAAAATATTTTGATATTTTGAAGTCATAATTTTCAAAATATTAATATATAGAAAAACCTATGACAGTTTATATATATCAAGATTGACATGGATCATTTGATCAAATCATTTTGACTTTATCACTTTTCTAATATTATAATTTTTGGTGATCCACACATCAAAACTCAATATATTTGCTCTGTAAACGGTGATCAAACTTCTGATTAGGTAAATACATTCATATATTATATCTTGTAACTACATTTATTCAATTTGAGAGTTTTTGTAGCCTATTAGTTTTGTTATGGGTTACAAAAGTATTGATAGAAGTGATATGGAAATTCTATGTTTTCTATTCATTGCATTTTATAACCCAATTTAGAATTTCAGTGGCTTGAATATTCAGGCTTCTTATTAAATATGCATCAGATATAAAAGTAGTTCTTCACTGAACTATTTCGAGAATATTTTGTTTTGTGATGATCTTTGAAATCACGCTTTGTGTCGAAGATTCCCGTTTCATATCATTAATTGAAATTTAACTGTCCAAAGACTCGAAGTGAGGCATGATAAAATAATAACTTGCTTGAATCACACTGGACTTCACTATTTGAAGATTTTGTTGGCATTTATCTAGGTGATAACTTTTCTTCAAAACTAGAAATACTAACAAATTAGATTCATTGGAAGTACAACTGAAACATTTGTTAAAACTTTTTGTTTCTAGCTTTGTATAAGAGGTAACACCTCAAAACATGTCAACAGATTAAATGTCCACTATAGAAAAACATTAAAATCAAGTGTATTTTATTATTAAGGTACTTTTTTCTAAAACTGTAAAAATAAATTACAAATGCGCTTTAGATTAAGTGCTAGTATCCAAATAAGGTAGGAGCTTTGAATGTTCATCTTGTATTTCCTCCTTATTAATTTCATCTTGTAGTATTATTTATTGAAACCTAAAATTGTACATTCTGTTAATAACATGTTCTTATTGTAAATTTGATCCGCTGTGTGCCTCTAAATATTTGGTTGATTTCTTAAAGAAAATTCAGAGCTTAAAAGCTGCCGGCATAGATTTAGAAGCGGTAGATTCTAGACCACGATTACCGCATTGTCAGATCTGTTAGATAGCATCGCGGCAGCTGTTGACAAATATCAATGTGCTGAAATCTTAGCTTGTAACCTGAGCAAGGGTATTGATTGTGTTATAAGAGAACTGTTCAAAACTCCAAAAAAAAATGGAGTATTATGGTATTTGTGGAGCTGCCTTGAAATTATTTACTTCATATTTAACTGAAAGGCAACAGCAAATTGAGTGGAAGAATGGTGTGTCACCTGCAAGGATAATTGATTATGTTGTTCCCCAAGGTTCAATATTGAGACCAATCCTTTTTGTAATTTACATTAACGTCTTACCAAATAATGTAACTTGTAATCGAACATGCCTCTATGCTGATGACACCAATTTCCTTAATGTCACATCTAGGAAAGACGAATTAAATATACTCTCCAAGAAGACTTAAGAGGATGCAGGGGGATGGTTTTCGTCAAATGGGCTGAAATTAAATAATAGTAAAACGGGAAGATTATTGCGGGCGGAGGTAATAGGAGTAGTCTAGAACTACTAGGAATCATGTTTGATGCCGAACTTACATGGAACCAGCACATAACATGTCTTACAAAAAAGCTGTTCCTGGCACTGTTCGCAAGAAGAAGAATGAGGGAGCTAAGCACACTGGAGATCTGTAGGTTCACATATTATTCCAACTTTCATAATGTTGCAACTTATGGTATTCTTTTGTGGGGACACAGTCCTGGTTTACAAAAAATTTTCATAAGGCAGAAAGCGGCAGTACGTGCGATTTGGGGTGCTTCAAACAGAACAAGTTGCAAGGCCTTGTTTAGAACGGAAGGTATACATACTGTTGTGACTGTGTTCATACTCACCTGCATTAAACATACTATAGTCAACAAAACGAGATTTAACAAGAACGACATGATACACACTTATCAGACAAGAAATAGAAACGATTTTGCTCTTGAACGTCATCAATTGAAGAACACCCATTTAGGAACAAATTATAGGTGCTTGAAATTTTATAACAAACTACCAGTGGAGTGGAGGGATCAGTCAATGCCCATTGCGCTGAAAAGACTGATGTCTATTTTGATACTCTATCCATTTTACACATTCAGTGAATTTCCCAATTTTGATTTTATATAACAGTAACACTATGTAAATTATTTCTACTAGTTTTAGAAATGTTGTTTTAACTGTTTTTTTTGTGTTCTACTAGTTTGTTCAGATTGTAATTTGTGTTGTCATGTGACGTATTGTGTGTAATGTTGGTAATTTCATGTCCAAGTTTTATTCAACTTTTAATACCTATTTGTAATTTGGTTATCAAATTTACAGAAAAAAATTACTACTATTAAAGCAGGGTTTCAAAAATCCAAGGACACAATATTAAAATTGAAAACTTCACTCTTTGAAGTTTTTTCCACATGTTCAATAAACACTTGTATACTCTCAATATGAATGATCACAATAAGATATTGAAACGAATTTCTTTGCGTATTTCTTTTCAGAATGCGGTTGGAAGATATTGCAAGTTATTTGCCTTTGGATTGGTACCCCATGGACGTAACAACGAGCAAATATGAAATGTTTGAGATTGAGAAAGGTACAGAAGAATACCGAAAAATTTCAGAGAAATTTCAAGGAAAACATAACATGGGACCAATTTTCCGTATTCAAAATCCCCTCTTATTCACCAAATTTTACATGAAAACTTTGGAATATAGATTAAGAGGTGATTATGACATACTCACTCTCTATCATGATTCTGCACAAGCAAATGTGGAATCAATTGTAACATATAACATAGATTGGAGATATGGCGAGAGGTAAGTGAAAATTAAAATTCAGAAATATCAGAAGTTTACTAATAATAATAATGTGTCTTTATTCCATTATAAACTGTAAGTAATACAACTTTTGTTCTTTACAATAAATGGACAGTGTCAAATAAAAATTACTTCCAAGAGCAGGTGGTTTCTACCCTCTTTCAATCACACAAACTATCCATTCCCTTTTGTTTACAACATTCAAAATATTCAGCATGTGTGTAAGGCTAAATTTAATTTAATCTAATTTTAATTTAAGAGGCCCTCTATTTTAAAACTTTCTTCTTAAATTGTCTTAGTTTCATTGTCAGATGGAATTCTTTTGGGAGACTATTGTAGAGCCTCACACATGTATCTTACATTATTTTCATTTAATCTAAGACAGTGTGTTGGGCACACATATAGTGTAGTTTGGCGTGATTTATTCCTGTTTCTATGATGAGCAAAATAGTCTGTTTTTCTTTGTAAGAATATAATGCATCAATATATATATATATATATATATATATATATATATATATATATATATATATATATATATATATATATATATATTATAAATTGCATATGAAATATGTATCTTCTGGCCAGTTTCTGAATTATAAATATTCTATTTATGTATGTTCCTTCCCAAATAACATTATTATTGAATAACATTATTCAACTGGGAGTAGAAATTTGCATAATATAGTGTTAATAAGGGTCTTCTTGTCTATTTGAGATTTTAATTTATTGAGCTCCATTTACCGCTCAGATAACCAATGTGACGGAATCATTTTAGATTAGAGTCAACCTGAATTCCCAGAAAACTTGTTGAGTCTACTATTTTCTACCTATGAGTTGCCTAATTCAATCTCCTTTGGGTGTTTATTCCTCGAGCGGTCAGTTTTAGAGATGACACATTTTGTTTTACTTTCATTTAATTTCAATTTATTCATGGTGCACCAGTTCTGAGCTATGTTAAACACATCCTTTATATAATCTATAGTTTCTGCTATTGTGTTTCCAGTTTGTACTATATGTACTAAACATAAAATGAATGATCTCATTGAAAATAAAATGTTTCAATGAGATCAGGTAGGTCGTTTATGTATATAACGAAAAGGGGAGGACCTAATATACTGCATTGAGGCACTCCTATTGAAGATAATTTATCATCAGAGCCAAATACTTGACCCTCTCTTCTCTACTACCTCTAATAGTTGCTCTTTGTATTCTATTTTTTAAATTACCTATTAATCTCGAAGTTCTACCTCTGATACCATAGTTTTCCATCTTCCATAGAAGTTGCTTATGTTCAACACAGTCAAAACCACTAGTTAGGTCCAGAAATAAGCTCAGTGGAAATATGCCCTCTTTTAGTGCCTAAAGTGTAGTTTGGACCAGTTCATATATGGCTGACTCTGAACTTTCTTGTGAAACCATGTAGATTTTTATTGATAATCTTGAATTTAGTAAAAAAGGCTATCAGTCTGTCTGCTATAAGATGTTTGAAAATGCAGTAAGTAGACTGATTGTAGTTATTTATGTCTTCAGGGTTTCTTTTTTTGTTAATGGGCTTCACAATAGCAATCTTTAGTGCATCAGGGAATATACCAGTAGAAAAGGACTTGTTTATTATGTAGCATATTGGTATTTTTATTTTGTTGAAAGCCTCCACAACTATTTTTGAAGGAACCAAAATCAACAGTATCCTCGTTTTTATTTTTTTAGAGTTTTTGTAATTCTATTTCTGTTTTGAACATCAAAAAAAATTTTTCTAGCTTGTTTATCTTTGTTTCCAACTTTTTCGACCTAAGTGTTTCTTCTTCAATATTTTTGCTTTTTTCAATGAAATGATTATTCAGTATGTTGGCTACTTTTACTGGGTTTCCTGTTATTCTCTTTGTTGTTTTATTGTGTGTTTTACCTTTTAAAGTTCCTATGACCTGCCATACAGCTTTCGTTTTATTATTCGCTTTTTATATTCTTTTCTGGTCAATTTTCTTGCTTTCTTGAAGTTTGTTGTGATATTCTGTTTAGATCTATAAATTCAGATCTACAAGTTGAAACTATATTTAACTTATCAAGTATCTGTTCATGCTGATAGATTACATTTGACTTTTTATATTTTGGTTTTTTCTTAGGAGTGATCCAAACTTTCGGGAAATTTTTCTATAAAATGTAATGAAATTTACTGAAAACATGCACCTACATTTCATTTAATTGATACGGTTTATAATTGAAAACTTCATTCCAATCAACCTCTTTCAAGTCGTTTATGAAAGATAGTTCAGATATATTACGGAAATGCTTCAACATTTTTGTTCTTTGCCTTGTTTTATAAAGTGTGCACTTTATAAAATATATTTATGTCTCCATCAGTTCACACTTACAGAATTTTAAATTGATTGTTATCAATTCACGTTTATTCCTTCGAACTGTTCAAGAGAAATTTGTGGATAAATTGCAATCAGCCAAACAAATGTTTGCATAATTTTAAAGAAATATAAATACCATCACATACAGCAATATCAGAATTTATATGGGCCAAACTTTCAAGGGATGTTGAATTTCTTTTTATGAAGTCTTGAAAAAATTAGGGAAGAGAATTATTACTTTAAATTTGTTTTATTTACGAGAAAAAAATTTTCCAAAAACAATGACTTATGGATTCATAGAAAAAATTGTTCATCAAATTGAACATTTGTTATAGTACGTTTCTTATATATATATATATATATATATATATATATATATATATATATATATATATATATATATATATATATATATATATATATATATATATATATAGCATTTTTCACCTTGTATGATATATTCCTTTTATAGATTCAAATATGGCCCAGGAGTGTACTTCTCCACTTCCAGCTTTAGAGCAAATAAAAGGGCGAATCAGGATTTGGGAACCGATAGAGCTATGTTTTTGGTCAATGTTTTAGTGGGTAGAAAGCAAGTGGCGAGATCAGGTGAATTTTTTCCCGATTTTGGTTACGATACGGTTGTATCTCCTGATGCTGAAACCTATGTGAAATATTTCGACCATGAATATTACCCAACTTATGTTCAGTACTATACTTCAGTTTGACCGAATAATATTAAGTGATACTATAAAAGTGATAAGATGAAATGATACATGTGCCCAATGAAACTTAGTGTTTGGAAACATTCACATAAAAAAATATTTTTGAGCAAACAGTAGAATATCTGAATTTTATACCTAGGCTCTTGAAAAGTTGTAAAATTACAAATACTATGTTAGATTATTTGTTATAATAACAAATTATATAGAATTGTAGACTTTTTCTACAATGTTTTAGTATAATGAACTAAATTAACTGTGATATATTCATATCATGAAATTTCATTGTTACTAGTCATGATGCATCAGTGCATTTGTACACCTCAAAATATCTTTCAATCGAAATATGTTTTAGAATATCACTTGGTTTTTAAACTCGTATTTGAAACACATTTATTTTTTCGTTTCTTTATTTTCTTCTTTGTATGTTTATGTTTTACATGTTCTATATATATATATATATATATATATATATATATATATATATATATATATATATATATATATATATATATATATATGTATGTATATAAATGAGTTAAGATTTAATATTAATTTGGAAGTAATAGAGCTACTTCGAAGAATGTTGCATTTGTTTTATAGTCTGTTTACTACATAAGAAAAATAGAATGTATGTATTGATATTACCATTAAGAAAAAATATTTTAATATTTGAAATGTTTATATGTATGTATTTTAAATTAAATTTGAAGTTTCAACAGTTGTTTGTTGAGTAATATTTTAACTTTGTTACGAATGGAATAAATTTTTTATATTTTAAATTGTTTTCATATTTAAAGTTTTGTATGAATAAATATCTCAATTGTTACTTGCCTTCATACATCATATACATATAATATAAATGGTTTATAATATTGAAAAATGATTGCAGTGAAACAAATTGATATCATTGTCCAAAGAAAAAGCAGTTTGCTGAAACATTCACATAAACCCTTTTCCAAAAGTGAGACAAATTAAAACATTAACTGCAGTGTCTCAAAATTTATTATTACTTATACAGGAGGGTCTACTATTATTTAACTAGATTTTAGGAGGCCCTGGATTTATTCACAGAGATCTATTTGTCAACCAAATAAGTAGGTGCTTGTCCAGAATTGCTCTAAATATTTAGAAAAAATTGTCAAGTTAAATATTTAAATGTATGTGTTTTTATGCATTTATCAAAAACAAGGTATTCAGTTATTATATATTGAAATGAGAAAGCATTTCGGACTTCAGTATGGATTATCTTGATTTTGAGACCTTTGGTAACTCACAAAGGCAACTTTTATTACCTAAATAATCTCGAATTGAAAACAATGTGGATCTAAAGGAAAATTATAAACTTGAATGGGAATGTTATTGATATAGTTTGTTCCCTAATATATCTTTTTCTGTGGTAGACCTCTGTGTTTTGATCATTATTTATTCAGCATTACACTCATCTTGTGGATAAACAAATATCAAATTTCCTAATCTAGAGAATTTGAGTAAGTAGAAAATTAGAGCATGTTCTTTACTGGGATTTTATTTGTTTTCACCTTCAAAGTTGAATACTTGCTATTATACGGTAATCTTCTAGTTGAGGTTGCCCCTGACATTGTTTCTAGGATTGACATCCACCACCCTGCTGTGAGTTTTCAGATATCCATTAATTGTAATAATCTAAATTGTTGTGAATTTTTGAGTTACAATTTTAGGAAGGCTGGTTTTGTTGGACTAGACGCATTTCTGTCTGATTGATTAGAACTCCCTTTTTTTGCCTGACTTGTGTGTTGATGTCCTTGTTCAGAAATTTTTTGTGGTTTTGATGGAGGGTATAAACTTATATGTACCAAAGATTTGCGTAACAAGGTCCGAATTTCCCTGTTGGTTCTCCTCTGAACTGAAGAAACTTACATTAGAGAATAAAGCATGCCATAAAAGATTTAGTTGACTGTATATTGGGAAGACTATTTATGTTTCTCTAGATTAAGATCAGAATGTAGGGATCTAGCAAATTATGTTATGCTTCTTTTGTTCGTGAAACCTAGACGGCACTAAATAGTAATATCAAGGTCTTTGGGAATTTTGTAAATTCTGAACGCCAAGATACAGAATTACCTATGCAGATGTTTCTTAATGGTACTAAATATGATAATGATATATATATATAGGTAACATGTTTTTCTGATCATTTTCAATCAACGTATGTGATTGGTCATAAACCTTCTCAAAGATTTTTATTGGATTCCTGTGGAGACTTCCACCTTGATTGTCTAAGTTTTTATGTACAAGAAATTTTACAGAGACTCAACTCCTTAGACGTAAATAAAGGACCTGGCCCTGATAAGATTCCCTCGCTTCTACTGAGGAAATACAGTTCATCTTTGGCTCTGCCCCTGCAGATTGTTTTCAATAGGTCAATTTTTTCCGGGAGGTTTCCTTCATTCTGGAAAACTAGCTATATAAAGCCTGTTCTCAAGTCTGGTTCAAGGGCCGATATCTCCAGTTATAGACCCATTAGCATTCTCAGCGCTATTCCTAAACTTTTTGGACTACTTGTTTATGATAATGTCAAGTTTAAAGTCGCTCATAACATTTGTAGCCAACCGCATGGATTTCCGCATGGAAGAAATATTGAATCCAACTTACTTTTATTTGTCGAGAATTTGTTGGGTAGCTTGGAGAGAGGCTTTTAAGATGATGTGGTGTATACTGATTTCTCCAAGGCATTTGATACTATTAGTCACAGTATTTTTAGATAAAAGCTTGTATTTTTTGGATTTTGCTTGAATGGTTTGCATCTTATATTACTGGCAGATCTCAGGACGTTAAAGTTCGTGAAGTTGAATCAAAGAGTATTTTTGTTACTTCTGGTGTTTCTCAGGGCAGTAACTTGGGGCCACTTTTATTTTTATTTTTATAAATTATATTGCTTCTTGCTTCAAATTTTGCGATTTCCTCCTCTTTGCTGATGACTTGAAGAACTTCCACTCCATAAATTGCTCCAACGATATCATTCAATTCCGATAGGACTTGGATCGACTTGAAAATTGGTGCCGGGTGAATGAACTTACTCTGAATATCTCAAAATGTAAGCATATGAGCAAGTTTAGAGGTCATGCTAATTTTGATTCTGTTTTCCTGCTAAATAACATTCTTCTTGATCATATTTCGTTAGTCAGGGAACTCGGAATGATGTATAATAACCACGTTTCATGTCGCAGTTGGACATGATTACTGGCTGAGCTTTTAGAGTTCTGGGCTTCATATTCAGGCACTCATCTGATTTTTCGGATATTTCAACCCTGAAGTATCTTTTTACTACTCTTGTTAGACCTGTACTAGAGTTCGCCTCGATTGTTTGGTCCCCATATACATTTGAGGATTGCAAAAAATATTGGAATCAGTGCGAAACAAATTTCTTCTATATATCTCCCACAGATTTGGATATAAGCGTGAAAGTTTCTCAGCTACTGCGATGCGATCCAAACTTGATTTGTCCACTCTTGGGGCTCGCAGAAATCGAATGGATGTGGTGTTTTTGTCCAGAATCATCGGGGGTTGCATCAACTGCTCAGATTTGCTTGGTAGGATTGATATACATGTTTCTGCGACATCCTCGAGGCAGTCCAACCTTTTTCATGTTGCATTCACTAGATACAGTTATAACAGAAATTCGCCTCTACCTAGAATACTAAGAAATGCAAATGTGGCTTGCGCTGCTGGTGTGGATCTTTTTCATATTTCACCTAGTCGTATAAGGAAGTTGTTTTTGTTTCAATACGTTAAGGGATTTACTTTGTAACCTTCTCAACCTGAGTTATTTTTTATTTTTGTTATAAAAGTTATTACCCGTGAATAAATAAATAAATATCGAACGATGCTATGAAAGCCAAAAATTTAGAAACATGTCTCGAAAGTGTGGCTATGTGAAATTGTAAAACGATAAATTATCGCCGCAGCATAATAAGAATGATTCGAGCATTTACTCGAATTTACTCAATTAAAACATTTTAAATAGTATGATACCGTCTGTTGTATAGCAAATCAACTAAACATATATGAGACAAAATGAGCTTTTAGTGTTGATTCATAGTGGTTTTGCTCTTGATAAAAGTCCAAAACATATGTCGAGTTGAATATGAACAGAAATTTTGATTCTTTTATAAACCATACGAGTCTGATGTTTGGCTGGGACAAAAAATGCATTGATAGCTCTGAGTTTGTATATATTCCAATGTCTGCTGTGTATTAAGGAAAATGAGAGTGCATTTCCAAGGCTTGCTAACTACTATCTTTATTATTCATTGGCCTTACCTAGATACATATAGGTATTTACCTTATTTATCAATGCATGAACTATCTACTTACTTTCCAACTAAGATTACAACTTCTCCTCACCTTGTTCAAAAATGGAATAAAAAACGAGTGTTTTGTTATGCGACTATTATTATAGTGTTGTCAGTACTATGTTAAACATTTAAAATTTGTATTTTACATTGCAACTTTTTATAATTGCCGTAATTATTAAGTTTTTATACTAACTTGTCCTTAGCAATATTAATCATCAAGGTTTGAATAGAGACTATTATTACCTGATAAATATAAAATTTCTAACTCAAATGTAAGAGTAGGCTTATAATGACAAGTATTCATCAATTTTGCAGTTTTATACTGTTTACTTGAAGGAAAGTAAATTGAAAAGCTAAGACATAAAAGCCTAGAGGCATACTTGCACCTTGATCAACAATGGGATAGCTTGAGGCAAGACCAAGGACAGAAAATAAAGAACGTACATAGGAATGTATAAATATATATTCAAGTCAGAGTATTGAAAGACACCACTACAGTATTGAAACAATACAGACATATTCTTGTAATAGTTTCTTGCTTATTTTATTCAAAAAATGATCATTTGAATGAATTGGAATAAAATATTTACAATAAGTTTAATTGAATAAGAAATTACAATTTGCTTAATGGTATTTTCATTGTCATAAAAAAATCTATTGATATAGCATTAAAAGAAGTTTTATCAAGATTGTCAGTTTTTTAGATACTATGACAGGAATAAATGTGAGAAAACAGAAGTGAAATAATTCCATTTCATAGAATATGAGAAAATAATAAATTGATGAAACCAGCTATGAGTAGCTATTTCATATTCAAATTGAAATTAAACAAAATAATATTACATTAAGAATATATAAATAAACTAATAATACATAATTTCAAAATATAGCCGCAATATATTTTCTATTGCATTAAATAAAATTTTAAAACCATACAACCCTGTTTACCATTTAAATGTAAGTATTTACTTATTTTATTTTACTATTTTAACTTGTACAATATGTCATTTAATGATACATTTAAAAATGATATATATGTACAAGTTTCTACAATTTTTGGCAGACACTAAATGTCACAAAATGTATTCCATATTGTTATTATAAATGATAACAGACTTGTGCTCTATTCATATAAATCCTCAAAAAAAAATGTTATCGAGTTAAGAATAAATCATATTAAATATGAAAGAGTTAGATTCATTTATTTGCTCAACAGTCAGCAATCAGAATAAAATAATTGTAATTAGAAGTTGTTATATTATATTTCAGCTGATATAAAATGAAAACTCACTTTGGTAAATATTTTTAATATCTGCGTCATTTCAAGAATTCAATGCAATTTAATTTTGTTTTTAATTCAACGCAGCTCAAAATTCAGCTGATTTTGTATATTTTTTGTATATATTTTGCATATATTTTGTATATTTTAAAATTTTATTATTGGCGTTAACTTTGATTTTGAGAACATTCTCTCAATATTACTGTATCTATGAAGCAATACACTAAATTTTGTATGAATTCCATTTCAATCTACTTGAAGATATATATATATATATATATATATATATATATATATATATAGGTGCAAAATTTGTATTAATGATGTATATGTTTTAACCATAATATTTTTAACAAGTATTATCAAAATCCATATGTATTAGGTTTAATTGTAAATCCATATGTATTTAGATTTCAATTATATATGTATTCCATTTTACAAACATAAGTAATACTGGCAGAAGATTTATTTTGGTTTAGTTTGAATTCTTGAAATGACGCGGATATTATAAATATTTATCCTCACTTTTCTTAGTGGCTCTATAAAAGTATTCAATCTTTCAATACATTAATTCTTATATATATATATATATATATATATATATATATATATATATATATATATATATATATATATATATATATATATATATATATATATATATATATATATATATATATATATATATATATATATATATATATATATAACCCTTCTTTAAGTAAATATTTAATAATTAATTGATGTTGCTCTATACATTACTCATATAGTTGATCTTTATTATCACAACCCATTTGATTTATGAAGAAATTTATTATTCTCTAGCATCGTTTATTGTAGCAGGTACTTTGACTTCTAAACCATCAAGTTTTTCAGTTAGTATTATTTGACAGCCTAGGCGAGAGGTATCTGTTAAGTCATAAGCTAAATCTAGCATATCTAATTCTTCATCTGAGGGTTTTTCAGGTAATTCATTATAATCTTTATCACTAAATACTAAATGACAAGTTGAACACGTTAGTGTGCCTTCACATGCTCCAAAACCATCTAAATCAATATTGTTATTAACCACTACATCTAATAGAGAATCACCAACCGTTCCATTTACTTTGATTTTTTCTCCATTAGCTTTAATGAAAGTGACATGAATCCTGAAAGAATAATAATATAGAAAATATTTCGTTCGATATGTAATAACATACACTTTTTTATTAATTTCTGGCACAACTTTCTCTTCAGTGGAGTATGAAAGTTTATGGATTACTTTTGGAATACTTATTTTTCTTCTACTTAAAACTGGTACAATATTTTTGAAAATCTGACCTAAATTCATTTTGGAGCTGCCAATTGAATTATTTTGAGGTTAAAGGATTAAATCACTGAAATATCATCTGATGTTATAAATTAAATTAATTAGTTGGTAGTTTCATATTTACAATCCCATTAACATTGTATAAAATAAGAACCTTTTAAACGACGCAACGATACATTCTTTTAGGGATGGCGATCTGAGATCGATTAATCGAAATATCGATTTTTCGAGCCAAAAAAATCGATTTTTTTAAATCGATATGTAGTACTGGATCGATTCATTGAATCGATACATCCCCCTTTAAAATCGACATTCGATTTTTTTGTTTTGGTATAAACCATACAATTAGTTCAAGATGTCCGTATTACAAGAATGCTGCCCGTTAATTACTTAAAAAAGGATGGACTGGAGGAAGCCAAAAAATTACTAACATCTGTTAAATATATAATTAATATATAACACCATATTTTAAGGATAATACAAATGCTGCTGACTCTCTAAAGAAAGCCCAGGATCACCAAACGAAGCATTTTGAGTTTATTCAGTCTGTGTGTACCAGATGGAATTCTGTTTTTTATCAATTAGAACGATTTGTTGAGTTATTCGAAATAATTGCCCCAATATTACTCAAGTATCCTAAGCGACAACAGTGCTAACTGTACAGCAGTTAGAAGATCTTATAAATATATTAAGACCATAAGAAGTAATTACTAAAGAAATTTCGGGAAAAGATTATCTTACAGCTAGTAAAATCATACAAATTGTATCTTGCCTGACTGAAACATAAAATAAAATGAAAAATTCAAGTGATATTGGTGCTAAAACTAGAACTTTAATTGTGGGCGGCTTGAAGAGAAGATTTGGTAATGTCGAGAAAGTTCATTTGTTAGCTGCTGCAACCACTTTAGATCCTAGATTTCAAAAAATTTATTTTACTGACCATGTAGCCTGTTCGCGAGCGATAAATAGAATCAACACTACAATTTCAGATATTACTCGGCAACAACTTCCACAAAATTATATTGAGGAAGTCGACGCAATAAAAGGGACTGATAATGATATGAATAAAGGAATTTGGGATTTTCATGAATTGCTTGTGAAAAAGCAATTTTCTATGTATTTGTACTTGCACAGGAAAGTCAAAGCATAAATGAAGAATTCACACATTATTTATCGCAGGCAGTTGTGCACTTAAAGTATAGTCCTATACTTTACCTGAAAGAACAAAAAAACTCTATTTATCACCACGTTCACTCAATAGCCATGATGTATATGAGTATTGTAGGATCTTCGGTTGCTTGTGAGCGTCTTTTTTCGACAGCCAGAAACATCGCAATTAATCAGCGGAACCAGTATACTTGACAGAGTGTTGTTTTGAAAAAGTTTAGATATTAAGCATTGGGAACTATGATCTAAATTATCTATTTGCTTTATAACTAATATATTTTGAAAATAATGTCTCATTTTCTACCTGATCTAATATTTTGATATGGTAATAAAAACAATTGTTATTATCCGATTCCCTGATTTTACTGATTGAAAGATAATAATAATATTTGTCTTGTTTTTAATAAAATTGATTCATACTTACATTGTAAAAGCAAATTTGAAAAAAGATCGATTTTTTGGAAATCGATCTTTTAGACCTCGGTTTTTTTGTGGATCGATTCATCAGGTCACGATTCGAATCGATAAAAAAATCGATCTTTTTCGGAAAGAATCACCATCCCTACATTCTTTAATTTTCAACTTCTACCAAAACTTTCGTGTTCTACGTCTTCAAGCCTCTCAAGTCTTCTTCTTTTTTCAAACATATACTAATTATCATATATTTGAAATTTTGAATTCACAATAAGAGTGGTCTCTTGGGTCTTTGTCATTTGCCTTTCTTCTACTGTTTGGGAAGGAGTTTTACTAAGGGCTTACTTCTGGCATGGAAACGCCAGACTCTCCAGTGAGGATCACCCCTTAGTGAGAAATCTTCTGGATTTCCCTTCCTTCTTTTCATTATTGTACATTCATCTTCCATTGTCCTCTTCCATTGCCAAAGCGTTGGTTTCTAGTGTGTTTCATGTGTTTCACTTTCATTATTCGTTTCACTTCTTCATTTTCATGTCGTTCTATTTTTTTTATCAGCTTCATGGTCTGTCTTCTGATTTTGTATTCAATTGTTTCCAATTCCATTTCATCTCTATCTGCTCATTGGTAATATGCCATGGAGCTCTAATTGCTGTTCTGGTTATCCTGATAATCTTTTTTTGGAGTTCTTGTTTCTTTCGATTTTCCTCTGTGTGCCATATTTCATTTTATTTTCATTTGACATTTTGCTACTTGCATTCAGTAATGGATATAGTGTTCCATGTAGCTGCTTCGCTCTTTTAGCGTTTTGTTCAATTTGCGCGTTTTGTCTTCTTCTGTCTCTTTTTTTCTTCTCTGTGGTCGGACATTACTGCCACTCTTTTCTTCGGATTTATTTTTATCCTCTATTTCTTGAAATATGTTTCTAGATTTCTTATGTCTTTCTGTAATGAGTTGTGCATCTCTTGCCGGTTTCTGGTTGCCACATATATTGCTGTGTCGTCGGCAAATTGTGATATCTTGTATTTTTCCATCTCTGGTATATCCGCTGTGTAGATATTAAACAGCAGAGGTCCTAGTACCGATCCTTTGGGTACTCCAAGTTCTATTTTCCTTCCTATTGCTCTGTTGTTTTCTATCGTGACGCTGTATGTCCTTTCACTTAGGTACGTTTCAAAGTGGGGTTTTGGTATTAGTCCGCTTTCTTCTGCGTGTTTTTTTCTATCAGCTTGCTCATTCCTGCTAGTAGATTTATTGGTCTATTAGAAGTTGTAAGTTAAGTTGTTTGATCAGAGTCTGTAATTTATTTAGACATTCCATTTGTTAATTTTTTCAGTTATCAGACATAATTTCTACTTTGAAATTCGAATACAATTTTTCTGCTATGAACAAATTAAATTCTTTCTAAATATTTTCTATGATATTATATTGTTACGAATTTATGGGTACTTCACGTAATTTTATAATGCCAATATTCCTAAAATAATTTATTAACAATATACAACTATTAACACTTGTTTTGAATAACGACACTGTCACTTTATATAGACTTTGACAAATCACATTAACCTTAGAATTCGAATTACATTGCGTCAGCTGTTGGCCGTTTATGTACTATTTCTATGCCTTCTACAACATTCCAGAGTTCTCTGATCGTGCCTACGACGGTTATCAACATTATCGATTTTTCTAGAAGCTTCCATAAACCACAGAGGCGGCTTTAAGGCAAATATGTCACAATATTCTAATTTCTTTTTGAAAACTCGTTGTTTACTGAATAACCACAGCCTAACTTACTAAAGTAGAGTTGTAAGTTGAGTTAGGTTGTGGAATAATACTTATACAGCTTCCATTATTGTGTTCCGCAGTTATTAATCTAAAATGCAACAGATGTCGCTGATAAACAAGTATTGACTGTCAGCGACAAGTATTGAATTTGTCTACAAGTATTAATTACGGTTCTCGTTTCAAAAAGCAATAGCGTAGGTAGGACCTATAAAGCCGTAAAGAGGCATCTTATAGGTATGCCAAGATAATTTTTTGTAAAGAAGATTTCGATTGACTTTATTGCACATTTTATTAAATAAACAACAAAGTTTACCTACCATTCATTTACAACCAGTTATAACGAAATATATTTATATTTTTGAATAGCGAATTTATCAACAGGCTTGGTGGGTATAAATATACAGTATATAGAGTGTCAATATGAACAATGTACAATAGAAGTTTTGGGCTGAAAATTTTCATTTTTATTCAAAATGAGTTAGAAGCCGTAAACCAAACATTAGGCAAATAGCCCTTTTCTTGGACGAAATATATCCTATTGATTAAGAAAAAGTTTAGTCTGTTAATTCATAATATGAATTATTATATTTTCAATGTTACCTTCTTTCGGATATAATTTTGTCCAAACCAGATTCTGGGCCATTGATTACATTTCTTAATCTGGAAATAGAATCAGTGAAACGTAGGCAGGTAGGTATATCGAAACTTGGATAAAGCTAAGATGTTAAACCAAGAAAAGTTGAGCATCTTAGCTATTTTGTTAGACCAGGATAAATAAACGATATTTTACTATGTAATAATAATTATATTACTATATAATAATAATTATTTGTTGACCAATTGTTTGAAAAGAATATCAATATATAATAATAATAATATGTAGGTATTATTAAAACTTCTTGACTTATATTTTATTTTATCCCATCTTCATTTTCAACAGCATTGAATTTATATTTTGTTACTAGTAGGTAGGTTACATGATCATGATTTTATCAGCTTAAAAATATATCGAATATTATTCTTCAATTTTTACTGCATCTCATGATTTAAAACAATCTAGAAACCGATTCATCAATCTCCTTTAGTTCACAAGCAAATCGACTAATTATGGGGAAAAATGCTGTGAATTATATTTGTTTGATGCCGCTGGCAAGTCAAATACATTAGGTATATTGACAAATGATTTTCAAGTTGTGAATTTAAGAATAAGATGATTAACGGTGACTCTTGATAAAGGTTTCGAAAACGGGCAGCTTAAACAATTCAATTTGAAGGATAAATGAACAAAGATTTTAGGTATACCAAATGAGAAGATAAATATATTTTAATTCATTCATTACTTAAGTAGGTATATTACCTACTTATTATATCAGTGTAGGGACCTACATATTCATTGTTATTTCCTTCCAAATTTCCTCAATTTTCTACGAAACTTTTCAAATTTTTTTTTCGAATTTCGTAAATAATAATTCTGTAATAAGTCATGTTTCCAAAGCTCTGAAGCTTTAAGTGCAATTTTCATTATTTTGTTAATTTTCATCGATATCACAATGTATTAGATTATCAACATTATCTTCATTTAAATGAACTTATCGCAACGATAAATTATTTTTTTCAGGCCCTCCCAAAAGAACTTTTTTGGAGTCTCCTCAATTCATAATTTAGGTATGGCACGTTTTAAGCCCACTAAATTTACAAATCGAATACCTCTTAAGGGTTTTTTTAATTTAGGAGCAGACGATAATAATCAATCGGTGGAATCATTAGTAATAATTCAAAAGTACCTATATTGTTCAAAACGGACTCTTATGCAACTTTGCAAGATATTTTTTTGGAAAATGCCTGCGCACTGTATAAAACCAATCATTCGGAAAACCCAGAAAACAGTTAGCATTACCTTAACAACAGATGGAAATGTACCTACGCGCTGCGCTTTGAGTGAACCTTCCAACCTTCTGTACTGCAAACCTGGACTGCAAAACTTCTTCCGGTTTGCAGTATTCTTTGGCTTGACTTTTGGCCTCAGGATTGAAATAGGGAATCCACTTTACTTCACAGGTTATTATTCGTTTTAAAATTCATCACCGTATTTGGTTAATAGCACTTAAAGTTATTAAATTATCCTATAATTTCCTTATAGAACAATTCCCAGAAAGATGTACAAGAAATATCCACAAGAGAGTTATATACTGGACTCCCTTAGGGGGCCAGAAGGATTTAACATTCCAGATATCATAGCGATGCACCACCAAAAAATAGATTGGGTCATTTTGCCGAATATAGCAGAACTCAAAACCATTGCCAACAAAAGAACCGATTCATCGCGGCCCCAAGTACTAACAAGGTGTAACGGACATACATACATATCCCAGCTTTTCGAAAACACTACTCGTATAAACTTAGGTTCAGATAATTTTATATGGTAGGTACCTACCTAGCTGGTTCTGTGAAAAAAATTCTTTTCATTATCGTTTCCTCAACATGAACAGCAACTTCACATAAGCCACATTTCACTAATGAACTAATTTGAATGGCTTTAACCTTTTGAGCCTTCTCATTAAATTGAAATGGTCAAGGATAGGGATAGCCTGCCAGTTTCAATGTACACCAAGATCTTAATGAATACTCTTGTGATACCTACCTAGTAAGAAGGTAGGTATATCGACGATGTTCCTATAGGTACCTAACTCTAGTTCTGGAAGTATGTACCTACCTAGTCTTGTACCTACCTAGTTCTGGGAAGTTTGTCTTGCTCGAGTTGATTTGAGTTGAGATTGGTTTTGCTTGCACAATCCCATAGTTAGATGTCATACAAACTACAAACATCCAAACAGGTTTCATAATCTGATTGTAAAAGAACAGTTTGAGAAAACATCACCAATCAATCACCATCAATCAAAGTTTTATGTACTTTGTACATAAAACTTTGTATTTAGCATATTATAAGTAGGTAGGTAGGTACCTAAAATTTAAATAATAATTGAAAAGTATATGAAAAAATTTTAAGTAAACGTGAAATTTTTTATTGGTTTTCAGAAATACAGGAAATGAGGGTTTTTGCTTACAAATTAAGAATGTCTTCCACCCAGAACCTCCATGTTGGTAGATAATTCAGGACCAGTAGTTACCTATATAGGTACGAGTAAGATCATAGAAATGATATTCAATTCTGATTGTAAAAGAACAGTTTGAGAAAACATCACCATGATCCTTTCATGTCTCTCTAGGTACTTAAAAATAGGTTTTGAAAAACTTTGTATTTATCATATTATGGGTAGGTAGGTACCTAAAATTTAACTAACAATTAAAAAGTAAATGAAAAAATTTTAAGTAAACGTGAAATTTTTTATTGGTTTTCAGAAATACAGGAAATGAGGGTTTTTGCTTACAAATTAAGAATATATATATATATATATATATATATATATATATATATATATATATATATATATATATATATATATATATATATATATGAGTAAGATCATAGAAATTATATTCAATTTGTTTGAATTTTTTGTAATCAACGGGGGATATTTTAATATTTAAGTTTTTCAGGTTGGCGGCACTGTTTCGTAATGACATCCAAACGTCATATGTCAAAGTGAAAACTTTTCAGTATACTCTGCCATTTCATCATGGAAATACAAACGAGTACCTAACGATTGCAAATTGTTGAAATTTACTATCAAAACTCGTACAAGAATTACCGATGCATCCCAAAAAAACGACAGTTTGCTGTGGTTTATGGGCTGGTGGCATCCATTTTTCTTCAAAGACGACAGTGGAAGAAAGGTTACTGTCAACGACGAACAATATACGCAACTTTTTTTTGCCCAAGTTGGCCGAGTTGAACTTGGTTGACTTGTGGTTTCATCAAGACGATGCCACGACGGTGAAACAATGGACATGTTGAAGGATGAATTTGGTGAGCAGCTTATCTCTCGAAATGGTGTGAATTGGCCGCCAAGATCATGCGATTTGACGCTTCTGGATTATTTCTTGCGGGTTTATGTAAAGTCGTTAGTGTATGTGGACCAGCCGAACACGATTGAGTCCTTACAGGATAACATAACATGCGTAATTCGTGGGATACAGGCCGAAACGCTCGAAAAAGTGATGCAAAATTGGACCTTCCGAATGGGACATTTGATACGGAGCCGTGGACAACATTTATATGAAGTTATTTTTAAAATGTAAATTGCAAATGCCAAGTTATCAATTTCAATAAATATTTTGAATATGTGATGCAAATTGATTTTTTTATTCGATTAAAAAAAACTACGCTTAAAAAATGACCCATTATTTGTATTACCTACCTACTCATTTCGTTTTTTTTTGAATTTCGTGATATAATATTCATTTATTTATAATAAATAATGAAGCTATTCTTTAACTTAATAAAATGTTTGTTAATATGTTCATAATCATGACTAAGAGAAGGTGAAGTCGTGCAAGTCGTCAAAAAATCTATAAACTATTTTTGAGTTACCTTATCAATAGACGGCAACGATAAACAGGTGCCTATTTCGTTAAAATTACCTGTTAGTTTAAAATAAACAATATTTGTTGACGCGTCGAAGCTCAAAATTAAATATTTACCGACCTTTAGTTCATTCTTTCTAATTCATTGGTTAGAATAAATGCTTAATTTCCATATTTCATATAAAAAGATTTCAGGTGCCATTTCGAAACATGGTATGGATTTTTAACCCATAATCGAAAGTTTTATATCTGATTAAATTATATCTGCAAAAATTGTACCATGTGTCAATGACCAAGTAGTCGAGACACGTTAATGCAAATAAATAAATAATACCTAATTTGATAATTCGTAATACTTAAATGTTAATTCTCGCGACTTCTTTTCTTCTGCTTATAAGTATTTCGTGGAATAATATAGCTAAGTAGGTACCTACATATATCCTCTCTGGTTTTCAGCTCCTTCTGATAAGATATTCATCGTTTTTAGAAAAATTTTATAAAATCTTACTACTATTCTTTTTACCTATTCCCCATTCTTTTTTCTCCTTCTACTAGTGACTTATTCTTGCTGTTGTATTGAGTTGTATTTTTTGATGAGGTATACTACCTATATTCTCGTATTTAGGTACGTTATTGTGTACACCCTCTTTTGTTTCTCTTATAATTTTTGTAGTATTTTTTGTTCCTTTTCTTCCATATATGGTTTCTAATTCCATTTTCATATGGATATTGCGGTGCTCTTAGATATTGCTGTTTTTATTGTCCCCGTTGTAATTGTTTTCTTACACACTGAACATTTTTGCTTCTGTGCCTTAGGTAGGTATTTCTCGGCGTAGGTTGTTATTAGATATTACTTATTTGGTAAGTAGATATTATTTCTAACGGTTTTTATAATCCTTGATTTTTCATACAACGAAGTGTTGCTCTCCTTCTACTGAAAGAGGTTCTTCTACCTTGAGATCAATTTTACATACCATATTATTACCCAACTTTACGTAAAAAATGTCAATCTACCTAATAGATTTAATTAATAACTATAAAATTAATCATATTTCATAAATTCATTAAAACATTATGTGTTTTGAAATATTTGATAATTGATGCAAAAAAATATTAATTACCAGTTCACTTTTTTTTAAAGAAATCTAATGAGTAGGTAGGTACTTACACCATCTCATCAAACTTTCGAAAAATTGTCAATCTAATAAATCTGTTAAAACTTTAAAGAAAACTTTGAATCTACGAACGTGATTCGTACGTATATAGATACAAAGTAAAAACAAATCGCATTTTTCATCTTCTATCAAAATATTTCAGAAAAGAGACGTTGAAACCGCAATGGAAGATGTACCTATTTATAAAATCGTATGTCTCATGACCATTCATTCTTCCTGTTTCCATAATCATGTTATGTAGCCATGAATCACATATATTTTTCAAATGCTCCCTTGAATCACCCTATAAAAAATTTTAGTTTCTCACACGTGTCAGCTGTTCATCTCCGTATTTCCCCTCATTTATAACTCCGCCCATCTGCTTAAAATCCTTGAATAACGCCAGGATTGGCGACAAAGTTTGCCCATTGCTGCGCGCAGGAAGTACAAGATTGGCAACGCCGCGTGAAATCGACCTATCCTATCAATTCTACTCCTTCTCTCGGCGATGTGGATGGTATTGTCTGTCTTCATCGTTGTCACTCCACTGAATATACACTTTTCCCCTGTCTGTTTGAATTGTGATCTAAAAGCTTCGAGTAGGGTTAGCGTTAAGCTTCTGTTATCGGTCTATTGCAAACCTTAGCGTGCTGGTGACTTGCTCCTGATAGTGACATTTATTTGCTTAGTCGATGATTATTTGTTTAAATAATCCATTCTTCTTTCTGTACAGAGTTAACCGTTTTTAACATCCATTTCTTTTCCGATATGAGCTCTACACGAGGAATATGATGGTTTTCAGAGTTGGTATTCTAATAAATAAATATTCTAAAAGGACATTCAAAATATGAAATATTTATGATAAATATTTAGGGGATTAGCCAGAGAAAACATATGAAATTAAGTAAAAATTTACCGCTACAGTCTGATACCTACGTGTTTTAAGTTTTTTAGATCATAACGGTGGTGTCAAATTTAATTTTTGAAAACTGGGGATGTACATTTATATGTGTACCTACCTATATATATATATATATATATATATATATATATATATATATATATATATATATATATATATATATACATTTACAAACATAATTCTACATATACCTAATACGAATAGATTATATAATATTTTTAGCAATAACAGCCTTTTTTATCGAAAAATACTGTATCTTAGTTGTATCTAAGTTTCGTTACAAATTGCAATTTTGTCAATACTATTATATATGCTATAATAATTTCATGATAGTATAAAATTATAGTTTATATTAAAAAAGTTTTTCATGTGCTAAAATATTATAAACTCTAAACATATCCAATAGGTAATAAAACCATTCGGAAGGGTATGATACAAGTAGGTACTTATAAAAATAATACCTACTTACCTATTAGGTATAAAAAACTCAAAGTGAGAGACAAGATTGCTTTTTATTGTCTTTATTCTTCGAATTGATCATGAGACTACCTACTGAGGATCCGATCAGCGTATGGAAACAATAAATACCTTTTTTACACAACAAATATAAATTCTTCTTTTCATAAATGGCCAGGTATCAACTTTCGTAACTTTAGATGATTTGCAAAAAAGCTTGAAACAATAATGCCAAAAAATATAATTGCGACATCTTAAAAATGAAACCAAAAATTTGAACATTTGAAATGGAGAATGCTACAAAATTCGAAAATTGCGTTAATGAGAAGTGTTTATGCCCTTTCAAATATCTGCATAAACAGGTAACCATCTATGTAGCTCAATTTGCGGATGAACCAGCTATATTGCAAATGAGTTTCAATAAGATCAGTTTTCAAAACACTACAGATGAGAAAAACAACTGAAATTTTACGCAGATAGTAGTTGTTATTACAAAGAAATTATGCTCGAACCACAGATATTCTCACCTATCACAAATTGAAGCTACAAATTTAGTTACTTATTAACATAGTAAAGTAACTAACGATCTTTTTAAATGGTAGGTTTTGTTATGTGCAATAATGAAGGAAAGAATCTTTCATACCTCAGATTATTTTATCTACGTTATTCACCAGAAAGGAAGGGATGTTGTAGAATGATCTAGACAAAGTTGATTATCTACTTGAACTTAAAATTGAGGAAAGGGTATCAATGCTGTATTTAAATAAAAACTTTACTTAATGTAGATATTCATAACATTATGAGTTTATGATAGCAACTATGATTTATGGCAGCGTTTTGCAACGTCTTTCAGTAGTTATGAAAATCCGTCACAATTTAAATGACTACTTTGGTTAACATGACAGAAATAAATTTGAGACAATTTCTTGTAAGTACTATGCTTCAAAAAAAAACACTTTTTACTGAAAATGTATTAATGCGGGGTGGTTTCCTACTGATTTTTTGCTCGCACTGCTGTGTTATTATAGTGATTATGAAACATGCTGGATGCTGGCATTTATTTATTAATTTTAATCGATTTGACGGCTGACCACCTCACACAAAAACTACTGTCTGAGTGGTACTGATAAAAAGAAGATGTTAAATTGCAGATTTTACTTTCGATTAGAATACTATAAATCAATCAACAACGTCCGATACGCTGACGATACCGTACTAATTGCAGCAAACAACAAGACTTATAGAGATTACTAGATAAAGTAGTACAAACAAGTAGAGAATTTGTCTTAACACTGAACATAAAGAAAACTAAATTTATGGTTATAAAGAAGGAGAACATTGAGAACATTAGCATCTACGTCAACAACGACAGGACAGAGAGAGTACAACAGTATAATTATTTAGGGACAAACATTAACGATACACAAGACTACACCAAGGAAATAAGAGTAAGAATAGAGATCAGGATGATTAGATGCTATGATTTATCGGTATTGATGTACGGTATGGACGCATGGACGACGAACAAACAATATATGAAACAATTGAAAGCATTTGAAGTGTGGATGTATCGGAGAATATTGAGAATATTCTGGGTTGATAGAGTTACTAATGAAGAAGTACTTCGTCGAATGGGGACCACAAACCAATTAATACTAACAATTAAGTCCAGAAAATTGCAATACTTGGGACATGTTATGCGAGGCGAAAAATATCTGCTACTGCAGCTCATAATGCAGGGAAATATTCAGGGAAAACGAAATATTGGAAGGAGAAGAATGTCGTGGCTAAGATATCTTAGGGAATGACTTGACTGCACATCAAACCAACTCTTTCGAGCAGCAGCTTCAAAAATTAGAATTGCAATGATGATGGCCAACCTTCGTAGCGGAGA
This sequence comes from Henosepilachna vigintioctopunctata, assembly GCA_030704895.1. NCBI lineage: Eukaryota > Metazoa > Arthropoda > Insecta > Coleoptera > Coccinellidae > Henosepilachna > Henosepilachna vigintioctopunctata. Next base: position 5,916,800 of record JARQZJ010000064.1, on the reverse strand, counting down.
TGCCCCGTGAAGAAGGAGAAGATATATAAAATAAATATGAATATATTGAAGAATAAAATTTTATATTCACAGCGAATACATTGGTAAAGAATTCAATTATTTAAAATTTTTGATGGTACATAGTTTCAACCCGTAGCAGGTACGTTGGTAGGTAGTTCAGTAGATAGCTATTGTTTTTTATGAGAATTTGATGTGTATTTTATTTTTGCTACACATCTTGTTCATTCATAAATTTATTCTTAGTTATTTCAACTAAAATTCGGATTCGATTTCATACCTATATATGTACACGTTATGTAGGTACATATATATATATATATATATATATATATATATATATATATATATATATATATATATATATATATATATATATATATATATATATATATATATATATATATATACATGTATTCAGTACAAGGTGAGATCCGTACATATGATAGACAACCTGAGATCCACTAGTAGAAATCACTTTAGCTTTGAATTGTTTTCACAAATTAGTCTAAAGATGCGTACTGGTCAATGATATGAACCGAGGGGTAAGATAAATTAAAATTTTTTCATACACCAAGTATGAAGGTAAGTAGAGATCCATGATAAATGTAAGTAAGACGAGATCCGATATACTATTTGTATAGATACGCTGTACAAGACGAAATCCAGCGATGTTGCCACTTTATACAGAATTTCGTTTACAACTCAAAACAAGATGATATATAATTACTGTGATTATTTCTGATGGAAAATCAAAACGTGAATGATTTAGTCATTTAAGTATTTGACATTTCGCGTTGTTCATCTTGCACAACGTGGATTTCACAAATTTTTTTCGGTAGAAGATGTGCGTTGTGATACTCGTTTTTCTCACAAGTTCTTTTCTTGATGGCATATATCATACAAAATGAAATACAGCGAACTTGTCACTTCATGCAGAATTTCGTTTATAAATCGAAAAAACTGAAAAATATTTCGAATATTTCTGCAGGATATTCAAATTGAGAATATTCATTCATTGAAGTTTCTCATATATCACGTTGAGCATTGTGCTATTTTTCGTTATATGTCGTTGAAAGAAAAATTTTGTTCGACTTTTGAAGGTAACTTAGTTCTTTCGATAACATATTGATTTGTTTGGATACATGGCTTTTGTATGACTTTCAAGATTTTATTGATGAAAGGAAAATGCTACAATTCGTGCATTCATGCATTTTGTAATGTGTGTGAAAAAGTATTATTAGTGTTTCATTTTTTTTTATATGAATGAAGTTTATTTGGCCATATTATATGGATTACATTATTTCTTACAATGAATAACTTCAAATAAACTGATTAACTCACTGAAGTTCAAAACTTGTACGTGAGAGTAACTTCACAATACAAAAGGTATCATAATGCAAATTTGAGAAAAATTAATAAAAACTGAGGAAATATAACAAAATATGACAAGTGGTAGGTGGTATTAGTTCATACAAAAAATTAATGTTGGAAATTACATTAATATAATCTTCTTGAATGTGAATTCTACGCTAAAATAAATGTAGCTTAGCTCAAAATTTTTCAAGAAATTACAGATAACAATGTGAGGCATATAAGCCTCAAATTTGTTACTATTAACGTTATCCGGAAATGTCCAATTCTATCCTGTAGCTGAGAATTTGTTTTAAACGGGGCTCTTATAGGCTAATTTACAGAGTAGAGTACTCTACAGAATACTTTAAAATGAGAAACACTCTGTGGAATACCCTACTTCTTACTCATAGAATTGCTTTGAGTTTTCAGTAGAAGGCATACCTCTTGTATAATTTTTTTTCAAATATTATCTGAAATTTCATAATCAGCTTGACGATTTAAACGAAAAAATAATAAAGGAAGAAAAAATTTGGGTATGAAATAAAATTTTCGAGTGAGATCATTGTGAAGAATATGTACTATCCTGATGAAGATTTAGAAACAGAATAATGAGGGGAATGGCTCCAATGAAAATAATTCAGATTTACATAAAAACAAAAGTATAGAAATACACAAGATAGATTAACATAGAAATGATGATATTTTTACTAAAGAAACTGAACAAGATGAAAATGTTCATTCACTAACAAATTTTGGAGGAAGTTTCTTTACACTGAAGCTTTCATTCGAAGTGGATAATATAATTCATCAATATGTATGAATTATTCGCTTCAATTCTATTATAACAGCTGAAACGAAAGTGAAAACCACATTTTATATACCTATTTATGAGAAGGTATCAATATTTTATCAGGCTACTCATGAATATATAAACAGGAATTAGGTTGAAAGAACGAGGAAAAATTCTTGACCAGTTCAATATTCAATTACGAGATTTGGTAAATGATCAATCTGAAAAGATATCGTATGTTTAGTTAACTTGGAGGAATAGAACATATAAACATAAAGTCGGCGTAAAAACATAAAACCGTACAGTCATCGGTAAATAATCAAGTTGGAGATAAGGAAACGAAACAAAAATCAACAATATGTGAGCAGATGAAGCATTTGAATGAACTTAATCCATCCAGAGGTTTGAAATAGAAGTGAGAATGAAATTTCTGAAAATGGGTTGAATTTTAAAAGAGGAACAAAAAAAATTATCGCATAGTATTTCAACAAAAACACTCTCATTAGTTTCAGAATAGGTATTCGAATCAAATTGAAGCCTTCATGTGTATAGGCCATTTTAATTGATCAGAAGTAATTCATAATGATATATACCTATATATAATGCTAATTAATAAATTTTTGATATTAAAGAATTGTTCCAATTATTTTCCAGATTGTTGAATGGAGTCACTCGAGATTTGAACACATTTCAGGAATTTAAAAAAATTGCATAATTATAAGTATATTGTCCACTGGAATAATGTAGTGAACATTATATATAATAATGTGAAATTCTTGAAATGTGTCTAATTCATTCATAGTTTTGACATGGAATTTCAACACGTATCTCTCTTCCTAATCAACTGTTCACTTGAGAATGCATTCGTTTTACGAAATTATAGTTGACTGCAAATAAATAATCTATAATGATGAAAAGCAAATGAATGATTTATTATGATGAAAATGAAGTTTTTTTCTGTTATAATAGTTGAAATGATCTGATGACTGTTATAATATAGATAATTTGAATGAATGTTATTTGTTATGAATATTACAAACAGTATATATTATATTATATAGAATAACTTCTTAGGTTAGAACAACCAGAAAATAATTTTTTTCATTTTTTGTTCGTGATTAATAACCTACCCACCTATTATACTTTAGAATTTTTTTCAGGATCCATATAGATACAACGCGATCAAAATATTTCCCAAGAATTGGTAATAAATATTAAGTGAGCGTTTAGTTCAGTTTTTCTAAAGAAACGTACGTTTCCTTCATGTGACTAGTGCACTTTATAAGATCTGATAACACTTCGTTTGCTTTTCAGATCTGAAGAAGTCGTTTGTAAAGACGAAACGCATCATGCTATGTAGTCGATAAAGTATAAATCATAAGTTCAAGTGTTTGAATTTAAGTTCATATTCTAATATTTAATAATGTGAAATTATGATTAGAGTCATGATTATAGTTGAATAAATATAAAATACGAAGTGTCTCATATTCCTCTACAGTGCTAATTTGTGTATGATAGAATTGTTTGGACAGCGACAGTTTCTCTTTATATTAATAACATTCTGCGCGTGTACCGCAGAATGTTATTTCTTTCTTAGAAAAAAATAAACTGCGTGATTATTTCAATGGTTCGAAATCGATCCTATCGATCTGAGCGAAAAATTAATTCCAGGGAGAATATCTAGATATCATTTCAGGGTATTTGAAATTCTACAATTTGAGCGTTGAAATTATGCATGAACCTATTCATCATGGTACCTTATCGTCATTTGAAGACATTTGTTTATACAATTTCAGCAAATACACGAAACTGAATAGTTATTGAAAACAACGCATTCTTTAATCTATAGCCATTTCACGAAACGTTTGTTTCTTGACACATCAGGGGCGCCATGAGATCAATGAAAATATTAATAAATGATTATATTATATTATATTATCGAATATGATATAATTCCTCATATATGTAGGTGTTTTGTGGCAGATGAATCGAATTTCATTTGAGCGTGAATATTGAGAATGTAAAATTTTTCGAAATATGTTATGAATGTATTTTTGAAATAAAGACACAAAAGTTTGATACTATTAGCATATACCCTGTATAACATTGAGAATTTCAGAAATTTAAGCTCTTTCATTTAATGAGCAATAAAAATCTGTTAAAAATGAATATTGATCTTTCAACTCGAACTGTAAGAGAATCTTGGTCAGCTGAAAGTTGTATTATCAGATCGGATCATTTAACTGATATCACATGATATATAAATACTATTCCGAAATATTTGCATTACTTGATATGGATTCACCAATATCGATTGACCTACCGTATTATGCTGTTTCATTTTAGTAGAGTAAACATTTAGATTCTGACTAATAAAATGATATTTTGTCTGCTCAGCCTTCATACTTAGAAAAGAGCAGTTTATATTATACCTACAAATTTTTTCGTAAATATGGAAATCTTGCATTCTATAATCTCTAGACATTTCACGAAATGTTTTTTCCCACATCAGGGACAATACGTAATGAAAGACAATCGAAATTTAAGTATAATATGAAACAGGCTTAACAAAAAATATATTTCTTTTAGCTATCGATACTTGTGAGGATTTCATGCACCTTATGGTTAAAATTTTTGTCATTATTCTACAGAAAACTATATTTCAAATAAGTGTTTTCTGTCTCTGTTCAAATAAGAAATACTTGACCCGTTGTTCTACATTATTTCTGAATTCAAAATGAATGAATGAAATGTCAACTATTGCACTTATAGAAATAAATTGTGGAAAATTATATACCTTATTCCTTATATATGTAATTGTTTCGCGAAATATGAATCGATTTCAGCGTGAATATTCGAATTACACAATTATTCTAAATATGTTCTGAATATATTTTCGAAATGGGGGCTCTAAATTTCGATTTAACATCATTTCTCGTGTATAACATCAAGACCTTCCATGAGCAACAACATTGTCTGAAAAATGAAAATCAAAAATATTGACATTTAGACTTACACTGTATGAGAATCTATTGAAGATTTAAGTTGTATTGATCTGAATACTTCACTGAATCACCTGGTTTATGTTTATAAACATATAAATAATCATTTAAATCATTTGCTGCTCAGAAATATTTGCATTATGTATCGTTGACAAATATCGATTGTTAAACAGGATTATACTGTTTCGGGAAAGTTTCATATTATATATTATATTGAATGCTTGGTTCATATTTTGAAATTATATTCTCTGATATTGAAGATTTGAGTTGTATTGATCTGAATACTCTTCTGAATCACCTGGCTTATAAATGCTACTCAGAAATATTTGCATTATGTATCGTTGATAAATGTCGATTGTTAAACAGGATTATACTGTTTCGGGAAAGTTTCATATTACATTTTATATTGAATGCTTGGTTCATATTTTGAAATTAAATTCTCTGATATTAAAGATTTGAGTTGTATTGATCTGAATACTTTTCTGAATCACCTGGCTTATAAATGCTACTCAGAAATATTTGCATTATGTATCGTTGACAAATATCCATTGTTGAACCGGATTCTACTGTTTCGGGAAATTTTAATATTATATTTTATATTGTACGCTTGGTTCATATTTTGAAGTCATATTCTCTGATACTAAAGATTTAAGTTGTATTGATCTGAATACTTCACTGAATCACCTGGTTCATAAATGTTACCCAGAAATATTTGCATTATGTATCGTTGACAAGTGTCGATTGTTATACCGGATTTTACAGTTTCGGGAAAGTTTCATATTATATTTTATATTGTATGCTTGGTTCATATTTTGATGTCATATGCTACAATTCGTGCATTCATGCATTTTGTAATGTATGTGAAGAAAGTATTATTAGTTTTATAATTTTTATCTTATCAAGTATTATCATTTTTTTTTATGAATGAAATTTATTTGGCCATACTATATAATATATCATAATGCAAATTTGAAACAAATTAATATAAACTGAAGAAATTACGACTAGTGGTGGTGAAATTAATTCATAAAAGGAAATAATGTTGGAAATAACATTGATATAATCTTCGTGAATGTTAATTCTATGCTAAAAAAAAAGTAGCTTTTATACACACATTTTATATACGTATTTATGGGAAGATATCAATAATTTATCAGGCTACTCATGAATATAAAAATAGAAATTACGCTGGAAGAATAAGGAAAAATTCTTGAGAGGTTCAATATTTAATTACGAGATTTGGTAAATGATCAACCTGAAAAGATATCGTATGTTTAGTAAACTCCGAGGAATACAACACATGAACATAGCCTCGGAACAGTCAGCGGTAGTTAATCAACATAAGGAAACGAAACAAACATCAATAATATGTGAGCGGATTAAGCATTTGAATGAACTTAATCGATCGAGAGGTTTGGAATAGAAGTGAAAATGAACATTCTGAAAATGCGTTGAATTTTAAAAGACGAACAAAAAAAAATTAACGCATAGAAGCTCAACAAAAACTCATTTGTTTCACAACAGGTAGGTATTCGGCTCAAATTGAAGCCTTCATCTAAATTAGCAATAGTAATTGATACATAAGTAATTCATAATGATATATGTACATATAATATATTGCTAATTAATAAATTTTTGATATTAAAGAATTGTTCCAATTATTTATTTTCCAGATTGTTGAATGGAATCACTCAAGATTTGAACACATTTCATGAATTTAAAAAAATAACATAATTATATTTATAATTATAATTATATTGTTCACTACAATAATGTAGTGGACATTATATATAATATTTAATAGTATTGTCTTTGCCTGATGTAAGTCCATCATAATTGAATATAAACTCAAATTCAAACACTTGAGCTTATGATTTACTTTATTGACTACATAGCATGACAAGTTTCGTCGTCACAAACGACTTATTCAGATACTGATAGAATAATCATTATTTTGTCCTTTGTAACGACGAAACGCATCATGCTATGTAGTCAATAAAGTGTAAATTATAAGTTCACGTGTTCGAATTTAAGTTTATATTCAAATATATAATAATGTGAAATTATGATGATGGTCATGATTATAAATGAATAAATATAAAATACGAAGTGTGTCATACTCTACAGTGCTGATTTGTGTGTGATAGAATTGTTTGGACTTGCTGCGACAGTTTGTCTTTATATTTATAACATTCTGCTTGTACCGATTAAAAATAGTAATCATAAAGAAAATCTTTTAATGGTTCGAAATCGATCTTAGCGATCTGAGCGGAAAATTAATTCCAGGGAGATATCATTTCAGTGTATTTGAAATTCCAAAATTTGAGCGGTGAAATTATGCATGAACCTATTCATCATAGTACCTTATCGTCATTCAAAGACAAAAAGTTTACACAATTTCAGCAAGTACACGAAACTTAATAGTTATTGAAAACAACGCATTCTTTAATCTATAGCCATTTTACGAAACGTTTGTTTCTTGCCACATCAGGAGCGCCAGGAAATGAAAAACATTTGAAATTGCTAACTATATTTCTTTCGTGCTTTGTTACCTATCAGAAGTTTTTGCACCATATAGGTGAAATTTTTATCATCCTTTCTACAGAAAACCACATTTCAAACATTTGCTAACAGAGACCTGTATGTCTTGAAGACGTTTTCAATATAAGAAATAATTCACACGTTGTTCTGTATTATTTTTGAGGTCAACTATTGCAATTATTTTATGGTCATTTATTGCCAGATCAATATATATACATCCAGAAATATATACATCAATATATATGCATCAAGAAATATACATCCAGCTAGTCAGTAGATCAATAAAAACATATATCCACCTAAACAGACAGATCAATAAAAATGTAGATCCACCTAAACAGACAAATCAATGAAAATATGAATGAATAATTATATCATATTATATTGTCGAATATGATATAATTCCTCATATATGTAGGTGTTTTGTAACAGATCAATTTTCATTTGAGCGTGAATATTCGAAATGTAAAATTTTTCGAAATATGTTATGAAAGTATTTTTGAAATAAGGACAAAAAAGTTTGATACTAACATCATATCCTCTCTATAACATTGAGAATTACAGAAATTCACGCTATTTCATTTCATGAGTAATAAAATGCTCTGGAAAATGAATACAAGAATATTGATCTTTCGACTCGCACTGTAAGAGAATCTTAGTCAGCTGAAAGTTGTATTATCAGATCTGATAATTAAACTGATATCTGATATATAAATACTTTTCTGAAATATTAGCATTACTTGATATGGATTCACAAATATCGATTGACCTACGTATTATGGTGTTGCATTTTAGTAGAGTAAACATTTAGATTCTGACTAATCTAATGATGTCTGGTCACACTTGATCTTAAGAAAAGAGCAGTTCATCAGATACCTGCAAATTTTTTCGTGAATATGGAAATCTTGCATTCTATAATATCTTTGCCATTTCACGAAATGTTTTTCTTCCCACAACAGAGACAACAGGAACTACTACAACTAGTCATCTATTCGACAAAAAACTATATTTCAAATGGGTGTCTTCTGTCTGTTCAAATAAGAAATACTTGACCCGTTGTTCTGCATTATTTCTGAGGTCAATGTCAACTATTGCACTCATTGAAATAAATTGTGTAAAATTATATAAGTACCTAATTCCTTATGTATGTAATTGTTTCGCGAAATATGAATCAGTTTCAGCGTGAATATTCGAATTGTCCAATTATTCTAAATATGTTCTGAATATGTATATTTGAAATGAGCGCTCTAAATTTCGGCATTAATGTCATTTCTCGCGTATAACATCAAGAACTTCCACGAGCAACAAGATTCTCTGAAAAATGAATACAAAAATATTCATATTTCTACTTACATTGTATGATAAACTATTAAAGATTTAAGTTGTATTGATCTGAATACTTTACTGAATCACCTTGTTTATAAATGCTACTCTTTTCTATTTTGTTCGGGGTTCATTCCCTCGAATTCAATAACTACACACTGCAGTATTGGGGAATACGTTTGCGATCACTCACATGTGCTTATCATTATCAATATAGTAAAAGTAAAATATTGAAGAGATTTTTTTCTACTATAACACACCTCATAAATATGTAAAAACCGGGATATGGCGGTATAATCTGTTGTCGAATGAGGGATATATGTTATATTCGGATAGGCATTCCAATTCAACGTTTATTCATGAAAACATATTAACCTTCTAACATGTCAAGACATAAATTACTTCAATTTGAAATTGATTAGATCTTCTTGTTCTGCAACATAAGCAGAACGCTACATTTTTAGCATTTCGATGCAGCTTGTCTAGGCATTTCATATTTCAACGTAATACTCATACCCGCTAAAGTATTAAAGTATTCAGTCTATAATGGCTTATCAATGTATACAATAAAGGAATATCTTATCCAAACAACAATATATTTCTCAATGTTCACCACATATGGAGTTTGGACTGTTCCATATGAAACTTAAAAAGACATGTTTCCGGGCCTCTATAAACTTTATGACTTTCGTACAATTTTTTCCCATTGAGTTAAAAATACAGATGAATATAGGATCTATGGATTGCGCAAGGTAGGCTATCTCTGCACCTGCTACAATTGAATATCAAGTAGTTAAACTACTTCAACTTAGAAAAATTAAACTTGAAAATATTCAGGCATCTTATGAAAAGATGAGCGGACAATATTCCGAAGTCAAAAATTTTTATCGCGATTTTTCTATCGATTCTGCATCAGTAGATTAACAGTTTTCTCCTACTTGAACATAAAGGAAATTGAAATTTTTCCCTTTTCTGTATCTATGATTGAAGGTTTTCAAAAGAGATTTAGGATATGCGAAAATTGTTATTTATCACTGGTCATGAATAATTTACTCAGGTTGAATATCAAAAATTCAATCTAGAATTCAACCCAAGAAAATCATTCATAACGAAGTGATCGGAAGAATTTTTCCAACAAGAGTTTTTTCGGAAACATTTCAAAAATAGCTCCAAAAAGGAAAAAAAGCGTAGATTTCATTTAACATTTTCGCACTAGTAATACTCATGCTCATGTAAGAAAAATAGTTAGGAAACTTATGCAAAACCAATGAAAACAATTTCACTTGATTTTGAAGAATGTTAGTTATTATTATACACAGAGGCACTCTGTGCTTGTGCGAAAGTTGCACCTGCAGTTTAACGCCGTTTCCAAACGGCCCAAGATCATGATGGGAATAGAACCCACAAGCACCAAAGAGCCGAAAGCGTTTTAGAGTCACTACACCATTTATTATTTGTTCATTCATATATGACGAGGGGACCATGGATTCGGAAGAGTATATAATATTATTTTATTCTATTAGTAGATTATTTACACTAATTACTTACTGGATTTTTATTATCTTATAGAAGTTGACGTAATATTTTTTATTGAATATATTTGTATTAACTAGTTGTATTAACTATCACTAACTTATTCTCATCTCAATAGAAAAATAATGAATTTCGTTCCAACAGTTTCGTGAAATGAGTTGTTTCGAGATAAATTTTTATTTCCTTTTGATTCTTTTCTAAAATAATCTAATGACAGTAATAATATACATACTCCTCCGAATCCAATGACCCCTCGTTCATATTTTACGGAGTCATAGAAAAAATTAAATCCAAAAGTAATTCAAATAAAAATGAACTTCAATTCTGTCCAAACAAATGTATTCTAAATGAATAAGTTCTGAAACTCTAACGAGTAGATATTCCTCTTCATGAATCGATAATATTTACATTATAATATATTACTTTCGATAAACCATCAAAGTCCATTTGTTTTCATACCTAAACACCGAATTCAAACGTAACGCCGAGATACAGTACAACGCGATAGTTTCATATTACAGATAACGACAAGAAGTCCAAGACGTGCATGTTGCCAAACCTTTGGATCTCTACTTTGCGTTATTTAACAAACTTTTATATACAAAGGATCTCACCTTGTAGCGCTTATATATATATATATATATATATATATATATATATATATATATATATATATATATATATATATATATATATATATATATATATATATATATATATATATATATATATATATATATATATATATATATATATATATATATATATGTGTACGTGTACGAGTTCTGTACAGGTTAATTAACAACTTCTATGTATGGATGATTGTTGGGCATTCTGTGCATTTTTTTTTTGTTGAACAAATTAGGCTAATTTTATCTAATTCATTTTTTTCAAATGTAAATACCTTTAATTCTATATATTTTATAACTTTTGTAAACTGAATCGTTTCTAACCAGCGCTATTAAGCGTTGCTTAAAAGTATACCTACTTCTAATTTATTTTATTAAGTACATAACGGAAAAAATATTGTCATCAGATTCACGATTCGCGATTTGCCTAATCCAATTTAGTTCAAATAATCTTTTAAATAATTGGTAATTTCTGACTAATAATTACAGTAAAAACTTGATTAACAGCGGGTTTTTTTGCATATGCAGTATGTACATACATATGTAATGTTATGTGTTTATTAAAACAACAAATACATATCAACGGAAATCAACATTTATTAAGAAATGGTACACGATGTAGCTACCTACGTATAATTTGGGCGTAATGCCAGTTCTGACACATTCATGTTAGAATAAATTCGTCGTGATTGGCAATCCGGATAATCGCAAATCCGTATAACTGAGGGCCATATTCGAGTTTCTACTGTACAAATATTGAGAAATTAAGAATAGGGGATATCATTTAATCTACTGACAGGAACCAGATAAAAATAAGGAGGTCGTTCAATGTTCTTCAAATAGCTTATAAAATTTAATATATATATGGACAGTTTTGGCTGAGACGACAAGAATTTCATCAAATATAATAAGTTGATAATATTCAGTTGAGTATGTTCTTTTAGAACCGGATAAAACATTGGCTTTACAATTAGATTAGAGTATACATAGTACAGCAAGCAACAAATTAATCAAATGCTCCGCCTCAGTACAGAAAAAGTACAGCAGGAAGAAGTACCTAGTGGAATTTTACAAGGAACAAATATGTCATAGTAGGAAACTACAACAACATTGCGCAAGTTTTCATATATAATATAATAATAATATGATTCAATAATGATAAAATAAGATCTTAAAAAGTTGTTAGATCACACAAGACAGTGCAAAAATAACTCCGGAAAAAAATTCGAAAATATTATCTAAGAGCATTGAGTAAAATGTCCTCAATGTATTGCATGTATGAATGAGAAACCATAAAAGGATAATTGCCTTGCATGGTTACACCTCTGAAACAAAAAACTAGAAAGTGCCTTAGACTATCTTTGCTTTCAGAGAAGTAAAGAAAATGTGTGTTAGTTCTATTTGCTGCCGATGAAAAAACATAAACACAAATATAATAAATCGAAACAGTTTTTTAATTTTTGAGATTAATCAATCCATTGATGAATCGTCTCGATAAAATACAGTCTTTTACAGTTTTTGTATAAAAGGTAAATCGTGAACTTTTGATTTCCATCGGAAGTTTATTATAGGCTTTGCTTGCCAGGTATATGAAACTTCTTTGAGAAACTGTTTCATCAATTTTTAGAACTACATAATCATGAGAGTCACTTTATGTGTTATACCCGTGACTCACACAATACCTATGTAGATAATTTGTTTTTATATTGAATAACAACTTGAATCTGTATAGAAAATGAATCGAAATGGATCTGCAATTGGTTCGATTGTTAAGAGCTGATACTACATTCGTTGATGTGGAAATTCAAACCTGATTGAAAATCTCTAATAATCAACAACACATACATCTGAGTATCGACAACTTGGAGCTCGAATACAGTGAGAATATTGATTTATACCCAAAACTTCCTAAAGTTGATTGAATGTTTGCTGATCTCTTGATGGAACATTGTTTAATATATTAAATAAAAAACACTTGGCTTGCTTCGAAAATGTTAAATTTCATGTTTGAATGTCATTTTCGAAAGTTAATCTGAACTTAGTTTAACAGTTTAGCACAGAAACAGTTTAACAAGACAAGAGTTTTTATTTAATAGGTATATAAAACTTCCTATTATCTTAGAATCCATTTGAGAAATCCCCAGGAAGTTACTGAAATGCATCACAGAGCTAGGACTCAACAAATATATGTAAAAGGACCACAAAAATGACTGTTACTATTTACAGTTCTGACTGTAAAATTTCTAGGTTAAAACACACCAAACTTTGAGAAGAATATGGGAACTCGGTTTATGGATACATGCTATTGATGAATTCCAAAAAAAGATGAAATACTGAGTTATGTTATTTGAATATTAGAATCCGAATTCGATAATCTTCGAAATGCACTAAATATTGACTTTCGAAAGTTGATAGCTTGTGTTTTCTTTGACAACATTTGTGCAGACAGATCCCTGAGAGTTCCATATATTGAAATTATTTTGATACTTAGAATTGACATTCCAGAATAGACCAAGTTTGAATTACTCATTATATGCATGAACTTTGAAACTATATATATATATATATATATATATATATATATATATATATATATATATATATATATATATATATATATATATATAATAAAAATAATAGTGTTTATTAAATTCAACAATCTATCCATACAAAAGCAAAGAGAGAAATTGAAGCAGGTCAAGTCAAAAAGAAACATATCACAAAAGAAAGGCACTACCCACGACAGTATTGTATGAACTCTTCTACATTATAATGTTCACACTCCAGCAGCAGTGTATGAACCCTCTCCTGAAAGCCATAAGGTTGCTAATTGTCCTCATGTTGGGAAAAAGATGATTAAACAGTTTAATGGCCATATATTCTGGCCCTTTTTCTTGCAAAGTTGTATTATGCCTTGGATAGAAATATGGCTGAACTTGTCGAGAGTTATTATTATTCCTGCATTCGATGAAATAATGTTTATACCCAAAAATGAAAACAAGAAGCCCAAAAATATACAGGTCGTAAACCGTCAGGAAATGGTTCTTCCTAAAAAGACCTCGACAGGAGTATCTATACCCCATTTTGAGCATCGTTCTAAGCGCCCACTTCTGAGCTAAACAAATGGTACCAAAATTACTGGATCCGCCCTAAAAGATGATACCATATGACATAAGTGATTCAAAATTAGAATAGTAAAGCACCTTCATAACTTCAAAGTGCACTTGAGTTCTCAACACAATAAATGAATATGTGACTGAATTAAGTTTCCGACACAGCTGTTCAATGTGTAGGTTCCACCTCAAATGCTGATCAAGAAAAACACCCAGAAACTTCAGCGAGCTCGTCACCCCAACAATACTACTGCCAGAGCAGATTCCAGTGAGGAATGATATATATATATATATATATATATATATATATATATATATATATATATATATATATATATATATATATATATATATATATATATTCTGAAATTGGAGAAATATTGAAATCGATGCCATATCTGATAGAAGTGTGAGACAGCTGTTTTGTTCTGCAAGGAACTCGTCAGTCGCATCACGTCCTTTGAAGTGAGGCAACGATTTCAATTTCCAAGCATCTTCTTATGTTGTTAGTGCAAAAAAATATCAAAAAATCTGGCTGGCATTCAGTTGCACCAGGCGTTGTTGTGGTTACCTTATCGGAGGTTTGAAATACTTCGCTCGAAACCACGATCCTTCTTTTAGTTTTGAATGAAAACGTACTCGAATTGAGGTTGAATTTCTGTACTATCTGCAAAAATTGGCTCTGCCCAAAAATGGAAAGTCGCAATGAAATGGAAGCCGTTCCAAAGATTTTGGACGCTCCTCAGAAAAAGATTGGCGTTCCTCCAAAAAAGCATGCTCCACCTAAAAACCCTGAAAATTCCAGTTACTAAATAACTAATGTAATTTAATGTATTGACTGAAATTGTATTCCGAAATACTTTCTTTTAAACGACTCACCTTGCTTTCAAGAGTTTACTAAACTATTATATTCACAATAAAATTAAAGAATTTCGACAATGTTCCATGCCGGTAAAAAACCAAGAAATTTGCAGGCTGCTTGAACAGTATTCATTGCACTAACAATATTATATTAATCAGAAATCTTGTTGCTTCCTTATACAGACTACGAGTATACCGAAAACATTCATTTAAATTTACTGTAGCGACAAAACCAATGTCGTTTTTAAATTTCCTGTTGATATAATATGCAATGAAAAAATTAATTCAAGTAGCAAATGGATGTTAGTGCTCTGCAGTTGCTTGTTTGTTTTGATACCAGTTTTATACTTGTTTACGACAATTTATACTTGTCTACGACATTGTGAAGAGCACAAATAGTGGTTATTTCTTTATTGAGTTATTTATAATAATAATTTTATTTTAACTGCAACACAGTCGGTTCATACTACAAATACATAGTATACAATATAAAGGGTGCTTTTTTTTAGAGAGAAGAACTTTAAATTGCAATAAAACAACGATGGATCATTCGATTGACAAGAATTTTTTTTGTTTGAAAATAATCTTGTGGCATTACATTTTAAATATGATTACTGGGATATGACCACCACGGTTGGCTCGGATGTAGTCCAATCTGGACGTCCAATTTTCGATGACTTTTTCCAACATTTGTGACAGTATATCTGCAATAACACGGCAAATATTGTCTTCCAAATGGTCAAGCGTTTGTGGCTTATCTGCATAGACCAATGACTTTACATAGCCCCACAGAAAGTAGTCTAGCGGTGTTAAATCACAAGATCTTGGAGGCCAATTCACAGGCCCAAAACGTGAAATTAGGCGGTCACCAAACGTGTCTTTCAATAAATCGATTGTGGCACGAGCTGTGTGACATGTTGAAACCACATCTCCTGGTCATCATGGTTGTTCAATTCAGGAATGTAAAAGTTAGTAATCATGGCTCTATACCGATCACCATTAACTGTAACGTTCTGGCCATCATTGTTTTTGAAGAAGTACGGACCAATGATTCCACCATCCCATAAAGCGCACCAAACAGTCAGTTTTTCTGGATGTAACGGTGTTTTGACATACACTTGAGGATTATCTTCGCTTTGTTTGTTGACGTAACCATTCAACCAGAAGTGCGCTTTATCGCTAAACAAAAGTCGCTCATGAAAATCGGGAACAACGGCAATCTCGTTTTGGAATGAAATTGCACTATTTGCAAGCGTTGTTCAGGCGTGAGTCTATTCATGATGAATTGCCGAACCAAACTGAGAATAAATCACTTATCAGCTGTTAAATCAGTCACCATCTTCAACAGTAATGCCAACTTAAAGTTCTATACCTCTAAAACAAACACCCGTTACATTCAATAATACGATTATTAGCTAACCACATGCATCGGTCTTAGTGAGATTATATCATTTTTATTTGAAGAAGTTTGTAAGAATGATTTTTAAGTCAACAAACATTACTTGTGAAATATTATTATTGTACACCCAGACCTTGAATTAAAGATATATTATTATTAATACTTATACAATATAAATATCAATTCGTGAGTCTATTAAGTACTAAAATCAACTTTTTCGAGGTGATAATCGGGTTCTCTCTGAAGTATATTTGTAATGTTTCCCTTAGAGTTGTTGTACTTTCGGTTCTCCATTCCAAAGGTAATTGGTTGTATAGCCATGTACCAACCGTCAGCCAATATTCAATCTTCTCATTGCGATTTGTGAATATTTGTTGATATAGGTGTTATGGTTGTATCTGATTAGTTTTATGACAAGTTCAGAGACCCCTGTACGTATTCTGTATTTCAGAATTAGGGGTCTATAGTAGGTTTCGGGGCCTTCTAATGGTCTTATAGCTTCTTTTTGTGCTTCACTGATTTTTAGAATTCTATAGACGGTCTAGATATTTCTAGACAGTTATACTTGAATGAAAAAGAGCAAAATACGCCTCTAGAGCTGATTCCAAATTCATCTTCTGTTCTTATTCTTACTTAAGCATAGCTTGTTTGCACTATACCATTCTGAAGCGTTTCTATCAATATCTTCTGTTTTTCTCTATTAATACGTAATTCTTTGTGTTTTATTGCTGAGTTGTGTCGTCTGCATACAAGGCTGCGTGAGATTTAAGATTGTCTGGGAAATTGCTCATGTACATAAAAAATTACGTTCACAGTGTATATCCTTGTGGTATTCTATGCTCCAGGGGCAAAATACAGCTTAGGTCTATTTTATTTTGTAAAACTTGATAGTGATCTGTTAGAAATGAGTTCATTTATGATAGTGTACACCTTTGATTTCATAATGATGGGTTTTCATTGAGAATGCCCATGTCATGACGCTTATAAATAACGTCATAGAACCGAACCATATTCCGCTTTTCAAATACTGCAATAATGCAGTCGCAGAGTTTTTTGCTGCTGATACGGTGAATTTATTTGCCTGAAAACAGAATTTTTTTTTAGTCAATAGGTTTTTATGCAACAAGAATGACTTTACTTGTTCTGCCACTTTGTTGCTACAGGTCTATAAATCTATACATCCTTAGACTTTCTATTAGATTTCCTTTTTACTATTTGAGAAAAGTATTTTTCTGAATGTTCTTTCCGAAAAAATTTCTGAAGGACTTGGTATAAACTACATAATTCTCTGGATAGCACATCATCTATTTGCGTAGGGTGTATATAATATACACCACCCCACGCATATTATATGTTCAAATGTCACAAAGTTCTTGATCCTGGTCGAAAACACAAAGAAATTATTCTTTCTCTGTTACCTCAAGTATTTAAGAATATTTGTCTTTTTCAACAGCACAAATGAGATGAAAGCATTTGTTATATTATTCAATGTTGCTTAGAATATCAGACTTGTTCGCAAAGATAATATGTGATGTCCGTAAATTACAAAGAATAATTATAGGAATAAGCAAACTTGACATAATAGAAAATAACATAATGTGGCATCTTAAACTTTTTATATGATGTAAAATTTTCGAAGATGTTCCACAAGTCGAAGTGAGACATAGCATCTTTTTAAAATGTGAAATTGATAATGCGAATCCTTTCTGAGAAAAGGGTTTTGAATCCCAAAATTTTCTGCGTTGTTTATATAATACATACATATATTTTTATTAAATATATGACATTTTTTTTGTAATGTAACGAAACAATATATTTACCTTGTTCTATTTGTTGATTATGATGCATATTTCAGATAATGAATGGAATACCTATTAACAGTTATTTTGTCTTATTAAGGCCAGCTTACTCCAAACAATTTTGAAAAAATCTAAATTTTTTTTTTATAAATTACAATTATATACTCGTAGAAATAGTATAGAATTAGTCCCGAAGGTCAGCAAGACCGAGAAATAGGAATAAAAGATTAAGGAGCGCTGCAGTAAATCCGGCCGCTCGAACGCCTTCGGTGGCGGCAGCTGCTGCATGCCTTTGGGTCGTCTTATTGTTTTGTTCTTTGTTTTATTGTTATTGTCTTGTTATTTTGTTGAACTGCTTCGAGAAATGCAATAATACTTCAGAATGATGCTTCGAAGACCAGGAAGGAGTTGTGTATGAAGCTGGAATGGATATATGAGTAAAATTCACTTTTTTTTACAATTTTTCACGAATAAAAACTTGGAACTGATTTTTTACCGAACCACGTTTTTTTGCATGAATTACACTCTTATTTCAAAACTATTGCACTCATCGATATGAACCAAACGGCATTTTACTCTTTAGATGTCTGGCTATGTCCTCAAGCAGAACCAGAACTATTCATTATTATTTAAAAAAGTTATAAACAATTAAATGTGAAAGTCCGCTATTTTGTTTTTTTTTCATTGTAAATGTTTCATTCTGCTTGAGGTCATAGCCAATTCGATACAGAACATGAAACCGTTTTGTTTTTTGCTTTCAGATAATTCTTTTCCAAGAAATGATGTCATTCATCTCCGATTCGGATGAGTTTCAGCAGCCATTTTCAGGACCGCCATTTGGAAAAAAAAATTTTTTTTTCAAGTAATTTCATATATATGCTTTCATATGTAAATAAATTGATTACTCAACATGTTTTGTACTATAAATAAAATACCATTGAAAAAAATTACGTTTTTTGGAGTAAGCTGGCCTTAACAAATCTATAACGAAATTAATCTCTGCAAAATGCATTCTGAAGTTTCAACAAGTTAAACTCAACACTAGTGGCCCTGACTTACTCGAACAGTTCGATCTATCGGCTGTTAAACAGAATACGAGAAAGAAAAACAACAATGCACACGAATGAAATGAATAAGGGTCGACTCGACAACATGACACGGTGGATGCAGAGGAAAGGAAAGGACCGCCTATCACGCATCCAGCGTCACCGTTCACATCCAGCCAACTTTTCGCGCGGGGTCTCCTGCATACTGTCCCAGTGCCTGTCCATCAGTCACCCGGTCTTATTACGGTTCTTTAGACACATCCGATTAATTCAAATACTCGGTGGTGCGGTGATATTTTCTCTGTTCGTCGTGTGGATCGGCTAATTGGGCCACTTATCCCGCTTGTCGTTCGGGCTAGTCTAAGGTAAGTCCGCTTAGGCGTTTTCTGGCCTTATGCACGTTCTACATGGCGAGGTCTTCGTTAAATATGTGTGATTTGGCACGATCACGTTCTGGTCGTTATGGTCTTTAGCTTCTTTGAAGTCTGATGTAGTTTGTTTTCAGCTTCGGTAAAAGGCATACTTCTTTGGTCAATCCGTGATCATTTATCTTATTTTCCGGTTCTTTTATGTTACATTCAGCAATGCATCTACTGATAGTGGACAATAAAGTTCGGGTAGTTTTGCAAGTGAGTACACACATTTAGGATTAAGTAAATTAATGATTATTATTTCAAACAGAAATATCCATATAAATATCCTATGAATTATAAGATTTTTTATACCATACTTCTGACTGATACTTCTTGTGAAGTACAAATTTATATAACAATTACATAGTTGAAACATGGATCTGTTCGACACGGAAATAGAAACAAATTCAGAACAAAGTACTTTTTGAAAATTTCATTTGATAAACTAAAGTGAAATTTTAGAACTAATATTTTTTCGATTTGTATCTACTGATCGTAATTTTTGGAATTTTCTTTCCCCATCGTATGACGAGGAAAGAATTTTCAGTATTCAGACATTCTATATGAGTTTTTTCTCAAGGAACAAGAGTATAATACATTGTTTTTCATTATGATTAGTTGGTTACAGATAATGATCTGATTACATAATAATAAAATAGATGAAGATTCGAATTCTACTTCTGCAGGAGTCTTCTCATTTTGGCATTAATAATATAGAGCCTTGTAAAATATAGACTATTTTATTTTCATACTAAAAAATTTGAGTAGTTGAAAAGCCTAATTACCAATCAAATTTATTAACAATTGATTGAGTTATGTATTTCTCATCTTTCATTCAACACTTTATCACGAAAATGAAGACCTCTTACTGAAAACTAATGAAGTAGCAGGAAGCATTAAATTGAGTGAAAATTTAATACTTTGTACAACAGCAGCATTATTCGAATTATAATACCTACAATTTTTAACATCATAGAACATCTATCTGATTGTAGTTCGTCTCGGGAATTTGATATTTTTTCTATAATTAATTATTTAGGCATTTTGGTATTTGTAGTCAGTTTTTGCGATCCACTTTCATCATAATAATACAATTCAAATTATATACAGACCCTGCTTCTCATTTTTATAAGACTTTAGTCGTTATATCCAACTTGGATGGAAAATAGTTATTCAAAAATATAATATGAAAATGTTTGTAATTAGTAATAACCAGTAGCAAATATACAGATGTACTTAGATATATTTTATATTAGAAAAGAGGAATATTTATATTACCGTCAAAATAATGCTTTCAATAATGCGATCAATATCGAAATATGGGTTTAAAAATGACGGCAATAAAGTTCATCACTGAAAATTTTATTGCTTTGAATGAGTAGCCGTCACAGTTTAAATTGAGCCTGATCATAGTCCTTCGTGTTATTTGTGCAAGATTATGGATAATGTAGCTGATATACGTAGGTATCTAATTAATATGTTTGTTGTTATCAAGCAGTTAACTTGGATGAAAAGGGTTTTTCCCTTGATTACACTCACCTGGAGCAAAGAAACCAAATATTGAAAAGAAACTGAAAATTTGATATTATATCGAATATTCAATTTCAAGTCTTGGTAATATTTTCATATGATTTCTGAGGTGCACTTCTTCAATTTACCTTCTGTCCATATTAGTTTTGTGAATTCGAAACTATTCAAATGTTACCAGAATTTCCGAATTGATTATACATTGATTCAGAGAAGAATCAATGTAAATAGAAAAATTTACGTAAATTCTCATATAGATAAATATGCTATGAACTTCTCCTGAGATTAGAGCCCAAGTTCAACTTTAACTTTAACTCCTGATAGATACCAAAGGTTCTAAGGGGTAGTCTTTCCAGTTGACCGTCGTATCAGTCATGAAAGAGTTTGCACCATGTTCAGTTTTAAATGACTGCCGTCGAAGCCTATATGATAATAATAATAATAACTAGCTTACCCGGCGAACTTTGTACGCCCATTTATTTTTCTCTAAATATTTTTCAAAAAGCTGGTAAAACATGTTCTACTATTTGTGCTACACTATCTTGTTTTTAATATTTATCCCGTGTGAATTCAGGGACTTACTCACTTACGAAGGTACTGCAATACTTCCTGTTATTTCAAATCAGTCGAATTATCAAAAAATTCTTATATTCATACGTTTGATGTATTGCATGTGATTACCGTGTCCGTTCTTTTGTTGAACGTCATGTTCCTAATTTCGTAGTAAGTACTTGTCCCATATATCTCATCATTAATTATATGATATATTCGATGGATATAAGTCACAAAATGTTCAGAATTTAGTCCATTCCCGGAAACCAATGAATATAGCGGCTCTAGTGGCTGTACCAATAGCGTCTATTTGAAATGACTCTTCGCGAAATATTTTGTCGCATCATTGGTAGTATTTTCTTATCAATAACAATTAAACTTTGCATTGCAATATTGACACACAACGTTAATTGGTTCAATAGCTACGATTTGCTGTGAATTGTAATCTCTTTCAACGATATAATTGAATGCAGGTTGATAGGAATTAAACGCAACCTTTTCATATTGTTAATTTCGATTCCATCGATTCCGTTCAACTTAATTTCGCGCTGCTCGTCAATTTGACTTGACTTTTTATATTTTTGACTTGCTGCATTGCGACTTAAGTTTGTACATATAATAGATTCAATTAATAGATATAATACATTTTTAAAAACAAAATTTCAACTGTAAATTAAAGAAAACTATGTATTCTTCTTTATAATCAAACATACCACGTGCTATGTTAGTAACGTGTATGTTGGTCTATTCAAACTTACCAAAATTTTATATTAAATTGAAGTTTATATATTACTCGTGATAGCTCTGAACTAACCAAGATGTGTGATGAAATATTCAGTTTTTTTAACATCCTCTTTCTGAGAATTAATAATTATTTCTTACTTATATTATTAATTAAGTTTTCTGAAAAAAATAGTGAAATCGGTCCATCCGTTGACTCTAAATTTTAGTTAGAAAAAGTTTGTATGGGAAAAAGAAACGGGCTGTTTTTAGGGTTTTTCGGGCAATTAATTGAATTTTTCTCGCCGTAAAAACCATCGCTGGACTTCAACGAACGTTTTAAAAAAGGAATTGGCAAAATTGGTCCAGAGGTTGTTGAGTTATGCGCTTAACTATACATTTTGCGATTCATTTTTATGTTATAGACAATTATAATCTTTATTTAAGGTTCTCGTTATACAATTATATAGGTGTATATAATTGTATTACGAAATACTATTCTAATTTCAAAATCTATCTTGTGAATTTTGTTGCCTAAACAAAGATAATACAATTTCTCACAAAGACCGTAGCCTGTGGTGAGTACGAAGCATGTCTATTTATATTCTGCAATATTTAATACCTACTTACATATCAAGGTATATATTTTAATACTTTGACAAAAAACTTATCAATATAAAAATTTGATAACAATATTGGGGAGAAGCGAATATCAATATTATCAAAATGTATTATAACACTATCATATATTGTTTTACACCATTTCAGCTTTCAAATGTTCACTAGTTGATGAATCATATATCTGTCCTTTGTTTTCATCCAGTTCTTTGCCATAAATGCCATCAAGTCTGCCATAGACTTGATAAAGAGTTCCTGCTATATCTGGTATTCACGCTATGTTCAATAAAGTAACAACTGTCTATCTTTTTTCTCGTGAAGTTGATCAGTGAATTATATCAATTCAATATTTTGAAAATTTAGGTACTTCTTTGTATCAGAAATCAGTTTTTGTACAATGAATTACGTCATTATGCTGAGAAACTGAGGGGTCCGTATTATACAAAAATGTATGAAAGCATTTTGAATTTGGTCATTTTATATGATTTTATACACACGGTTTTTTAATTGTGAATTATTATGTCGTAGTTTTTCAACAATCGGTATTTTAATTTCTAAATATTTCAATATTAATATTGAAATAATCTAACCAGAAAATTATGTGAAATATTGTAAGAAGTATTTTAAAACAATAAAAAATCAAATTTCCATGTTTTCAATCAGATTTTTGACTTCTTATGCAACACTAAGAGAATCAGTATGAAGGAGCGTAAAATTCGAAATTTTGCTGAATTCCACATAAATGTCGACATATTTTTGCGGTCTGGTACCAATTATTAAGGGAAAATAATACTTAGGTTTTTTTAAATAGGATATACCTAGCAGATTGTTTCAATACAATTATGTTGTGTTATAAGCTCTTAATATTGTGTTCGTAGTCGAAAATATATGTCGATTGTATTAAACAATCGACATTGTCAATTTTTGTGAATTCTTCTTATTCCAAATAATTTAATTTTTTCTTATTCCAAAGGTTTTGTATTATACCACAAGTTTTCATTATTTTAAACGCATACATTCCTCAAGTTATTCGCAATGATGAA
The DNA here is from genome assembly GCA_030704895.1 of Henosepilachna vigintioctopunctata. Taxonomy (NCBI): domain Eukaryota; kingdom Metazoa; phylum Arthropoda; class Insecta; order Coleoptera; family Coccinellidae; genus Henosepilachna; species Henosepilachna vigintioctopunctata. The sequence continues at coordinate 5,892,538 of JARQZJ010000064.1, read as the reverse complement.
TATGAGAAATTTATGGGCATTTAGGTTTCTGCTTTGTTACATTTAATAGTTTGTTGAGAATTATGATAACCGTATACCAAATTTTTATTAGAACAACACTCCATCTATTTATTATCGATTTAAATAGTAATAGTCATTCAGAAAACCTCACCGAACAAAATTACCATCACTTTAATTATTCATAATAATTAAATATTTTTGCTCACTTTCTGACGATAATTTTCTATTTATATTTCTCAGAAATTTAATTTTAAAACAATTTTCGTTTATGAATTTGACAGCATTGCGATTTTTGCTTCCCCACGCAATGAAATTTTCATTGCGTGGGGAAGCAAATTTAATTTCATGTTAAAAGCTCTTGTTATACGAGTAATTTGAAATTCTGTTCCCTATCTAAACATCCTGAGCTGCAATATTTAACATTCTTTCTATGAAAATTTTATCTAACTAACTTGTCTGATTTATTTCATCGACTTTAGATATAGATATCCTAAACCATACCTACTTTAGGTTGGTTGTTTGTTGAATCATCGAGATTCTCGCATGGGGTTGTTATCCGGCGGACACACAATTCTTCCGCGTTTGAGACACACTGATTATCTGAATGGATAGACTCGGAAGCGAAATGAATCAGTTATTTACTAAAGGGACTAAGTCAAGTATACCTAATTTCAGAGGAATAACAAAAATATGTTAGTAAAAAAAACCTTCAATTATTATTATTATTAAATTATATGTTAAATTTTTATTTAAACAGATAGTTTGAACCTATACGAACAAACTAAGGTAGTTTTTGCTGTATGTCTGTTTTGAAATTAGTTATACTCATATAAAATCGTTTGACTTATTCTTTTTGGTACTTAAATGGAGTATTGAGGAAAAAATTAAACAATTTTGTCTCAAAAAATAATGTTTTATTAATATTTATGCCAAATTTCTATAATATTTTCATAATAGGCTTTATGTTCAGCTGGAATGTATTGCATTGCACGCTTGAGTTCTTCTATTTCATCAATTTTTAGAGGAACAGGCTCATATAGTGTTTTGTGTTGATAGAGTAACCTTTTGAGTTTTATTCTTTTTTAAATCGAATGTGTTAGTTTTCACTATATTCCCCATAAAAGGCCTGGTAACCACCAGGCCTTTCATGTTTGAGTGGTACTCAAACTAAATAAAGTTAGGCACCAAAAAATGTTGCTTGTCAGACCGTGGAATACTTCTTGATTGACTCTCCAAAGAAAAAGCACCCCTCTTTTAAAATTTGACCCACCAGTTTTTAAAGTCTAGATTGTCATTAGTATCACTAATGATACCTACTGTGAATTTTTTGTGGGCATTGCATATACATTCACACACATACTTGGGCAGATAATACCTATCTCTTTGTTTTAAAACAACTTTTTTCACAGTACCAAAGGATCGATCATTTGGCAGAAATGAGTGCCTCCGCAATGGGACACGATGTACAATTTTATCGGACCCCGCTGTCTGCCATAGCCTGGCATAAACCTATCATCATGTGATTACGTTTTTGGCCGCCGCATCCATCTGTAAAAATGTATAACTTTTTGATATTATTTGGAACTTGCTCATGGATATAAAGGGTGTTTTTTTAGAGGTATAGAACTTTAAGTTGGCATTACTGAAGAAGATGGCGATTGATTTAACAGCTGAGAAGTGATTTATTCCCAGTTTGGTTTGGCAATTCATCATGAATAGACTCACGCCTGAAATAACGCTTGCAAAGAGTGCAATTTTATTTCGAAAATAATGGTTCTGTGCCGAATATCTATCGTGCGAATTTTGTTTAGCGATGAAGCGCACTTCTGGTTGAATGGCTACGTCAACAAACAATACTTCCGCATTTGGAGTGAAGATAATCCTCAAGTGTATGTCAAAACACCGTTACATCCAGAAAAACTGACTGTTTGGTGCGCTTTATGGGCTGGTGGAATCATTGGTCCGTACTTCTTGCTGATGATGGCCAGAACGTTACAGTCAATGGTGATCGGTATAGAGCCATGATTAATAACTTTTTCATTCCTGAACTGAACAACCATGATGTCCAGGATCTGTGGTTTCAACAAGACGACGCAACATGTTACACAGCTCGTGCCACAATCGATTTATTGAAAGACACGTTTGGTGGCCGCCTAGTTTCACGTTTTGGACCTGTGAATTGGCCTCCAAGATCTTGTGATTTAACACCGCTAGACTACTTTCTGTGGGGCTATGTGAAGTCATTGGTCTATGCAGATAAGCCACAAACGTTTGACTATTTGGAAGACAATATTCGCCGTGCTATTGCCGATATACGGCCACAAATGTAAGAAAAAGTCATCGAAAGTTGGACGTCCAGATTGGACTACATCTGAGCCAGCCGTGGCGGTGATATGCCAGAAATCATATCTAAAATGTAATTCCACAAGATTATCTTTCGAATAAAAAAAATTCTTGTCAATCGAATGATCCATCGTTGTTTTATTGCAATTTAAAGTTCTATACCTCTAAAAAAAACTTCAATAAAAATGTGCATGTTTCAGTAGGCCCCTTCATAGCAACACCTTCATGATTTAGAACGAATCTACTTTCTTTAGATTTCAAATTCTTAATGCAAAATGGGTATAATGATAACTGATGGTATTAGAACATCTCTTGAATTGGTATGTAGGGTAGTCATATATTTTGCATATAATCAACTATCAAACCTAATAAGGACATAATAATAAAGAATAAGACATGCTCTTCATTTTCGTTCATTTATTCTACTTCACGGATACTTGCATAGAATTTTGTTGCTCGTTTCTTATGGACTGTTAATTCAGTCTTTGCTGCCGTGATAGCCTGTTCTCCTAGGTCAGTTGAATTTATTCTGATATTGAGATGTTCGCACTCACAACACACATCAAGTTGACGTCGATCAAAGTGTAAATCATACTGTTTTACTTTAGTTTCTGGGTTCTTCAACATGATAAACATCTTGATATTTAATTCAGCTGATGGAAAATTATATTCTTTCGAAGAATAATGTGATTAATTGACTGGAAACGACTCAATATGACTTTTGACCTGAAGTATGACATACATAGGAATAATTTTTTGGTTCCGTTGCTTATCCCTTCGATCTTGAGGTAATTTCCCTTTTTGAAGTAACTGCTGAAGTCGGAAGATAGCTTTTTTTCGTTAGAGAGGTTTTGACATTAACCAAATAGTAACGAAAAGGAATAAGTCATTGACTTATTATTTTTTGTAAATTAACGAAAAAAAGAAGTCCCTACATTGAACCGGTAAATGAACTGACTTATTTATTTTCTTGATTACAATTCAAGAACTACCTAAAACGAATCGAACTACTTCAAAATTGGCATATCCGATAAATGCTGATATATTCCTTTTGGTAAATAACGGTTTCAAACATAGTATTCATTGAACATTGAAAAATTCAAAGGCTCATTTCGAGGATTATCTAGATTCTTCAATCTCTGGATGATTTTCGTAAATTTTCGAAGTTGAGGAAGCATAGGGATAAAACTAGAATTATTAAAACTTTTTGGAAGACATTTTGAGTTTGTTCCTGGAGTTCTGGTGTGCATGATCATATTTTAGAATGTTTGTTATTCTTTTTCACCAGAAACATACGAAGATCGTTGGAATGATCTTGGTGGAACTCACGTATGGCCTTCTTGATCTCTGCACTTAAAACTATTAGAGTAATTCTTATTGGAAAGTATATCAATCACATTTGGTGGTCTAATTGCTAGATATGTTTGAATTAAAAGCAACCCTGATAACTTTGAAATAAATCGGCAGTCAATGGCTTAGACATAAGCAGTTTTTAGTCATTTTAATACTCATTAAAGGTGAAACACTTCACATTCTCGTGAAGTGGGCCAAGAAATGTTTTAATTTTCGTGCCCATCATAGAATTGACGAATAAATGGGAGACTTGAAAGTACCAAATAATAAAATATTCTCATAATAACTAACTTCAGGTTTTTTTTTGCCTATCCTTTGACAAACAAATAAAGTTGATCTCGGACCTAACTAAAATTTTTATTGGCAACGAATAGCTATTATGTAGATACTGAATTTCCATTGAAGGTCGTCACTAAGAAAAATACTGAACGTATTGAAATGAAGTGTTCAAGAAATATTATATCTAAAAGTTTTTAGTACTATTCATATATCGAACAAGATATAAGGGATGATCCCACGATATCCGGGTGTTCTTCGGACATCCCTTAATCCCGCATGGGTATCATATTCTAGCGGTAGAAGATACAAGAAGGACCACCGGTGAAGGAACATCCCACAGAAGATCCGCTTCATTTAATATATTGATCTCTACAAAACGATAAAACGTGTTAAAACTATTAGTTTCTGAAATTGGACGGAACAAGGGATTAGAGGTGAATCTACTATGAAATTCTGAATTTTACGCATCTGAAGAAGATATATTATAAAGTTTTGACTTCAACAACAATGAAAACTTCCATAAAAAAATTTATTTCATTGTTGATTATCATAAATTTGAAATTTGAGAATAATGGTTTATGGCAATTTTGAAATCTATTTTCCAGTCCAAATAATAAATTAAATTTTTATTTCAACAATATCTATCAATCATTTTTACTAATGTTCAATTTTTTTTATGAAATAATGATTTTCCTTTACAAATTTTGATGTTATACAACAATGTTCATATATATTAAGATGGAAAAGGATGTGTAATGGAACCAAGAAGGAAAAGTGACAAAAATAACATTTGTTTTCAGTAAAGTTGATTGAATATTCGTTGATATCTTGGTGAAACATGGTTTAATATATTAAGGAAAAAATACTTGGCTTAATTCATAAAATTATATTGTTGCTTGATAATTGTTAAGGAGTGTTACCACATTTTTAAAAGTTATTCTGAGGTACTGTGAAACTTAGCAAGTGTTTTTAAGTAAATTTTTTTGTAAAATTTTTGAATTTTTATGTAAAATTTTCATTATTATCATGTACAAATTTGAGTACATGATGACAGGAACAAGAAATACTCTGAGACAAATTGAGATGAGTAACTTGAAAGTGAGATTAAGCAATAAGGATATATATATATATCTGAAGTGAATGGGATGAAATATATAGGCATCATTTTGTACGCATATAAATTTGAGTTTTAACTCGTATGGTGCATATTTATCTAGCAAAATGATAAGGATAGAAAACTTACATGCTAGATTCTGTAAAAAATGATATGAACACAAGAACAATATTTTGTTAACATAATTCAAAAAGTATTATTATTATTATTTAATCATTTTTTAAATATTCAATAGTGTTGGCGTTTACTTGATGTAAATCCATTATAATTGAATATAAACTTAAATTCAAACACTTGAACTTTTATTACACTTTATTTTTTGAACTATTTTACACTTTACACTTTATTGACTACATAGCATGACGCGTTTCGTCGTTACAAACGACTTCTTCAGATGCTTAGAGAATTTATATTTAATCATTTTTTAACACTGAACAGACTACACAACCCCTATACATAGCTGCTATATTCAAGAACAAACATAAAACCAATGAAAAATCGGCTACATAAACTTATCCGAAAGCATGTTATCAACTAATTAATTAAAATTAATATAACACTATATATTAAATAGGCTTAAGGACCTATGTTCAATAGCCTCTTTCATATATATATATATAAATTCACAACATGCGTTGTTGAAAGATTATTGTTAAAGATTATTTAACGTGTTATGTTTTTGAAAATTCCAATTCCAAATATTTAGGTGTTTTTGTCCCTATAATTGCTATCTTTGTCACCTGTGAATATTTGTGTCTGAGTTCTTCATATTTGTGCGATCACGTGATAATCTTCATCAATTTGATGAAGGTTAGAACCCAATGAGGAGAGCGATTGAATTCGCATTTTTTAGGTCTTTTGCGTGATCTTTTTTGCCTCCAAAAACGCTTCATTCTCTCTGAACTCTTTCTCTGAATTATATATATATATATATATATATATATATATATATATATATATATATATATCGTTCAAACTCTGTTTCCCTTATTTATTTTTATTAGAGTGCTATAAACTCATGAAATATATGGTAATAATATGTTAATCATAACATTTGCGTGATGAACTCGATATTCAAAAACACGTACGTTCAAAATACCGTCAACCTTTTCATAAATACTCATGTTAAGAATCGGATATACGTGATGATATTGACAAATAAATAATGAATTAAATATAGTTTCTTTATTTATTATATTGCACTCTAAATCACTACATTAATATAAATATATATATATATATATATATATATATATATATATATATATATATATATATATATATATATATATATATATATATATATATATATATATATATATATATATATATATATATATATATATATATATATATATATATATATATATTTATATGTATATATATTTATATATATATATATATATATATATATATATATATATATATATATATATATATATTTATATTTTATATATATATATATATATATATATATATATATATATATATATATATATTATATATATTTATATTATTTTCAATGCTTTTTAGCAATAACACGCTTGTTTTAAAATAAATGAAAATAATAATATACAATATTGAAATAAATAATAAATATTATCCCTTACTAAAAATGAATATGTGAAAATACAAAAAAAACCAAAGTGATTTTTTAAGAAAAATAAGTTTATAGTAATTCATAAAATTCATTTATTCATTAGTTTTGACAAAGTTGCGACATACAACGAAAATAATTTATCTTAAACAGGCAATAAATCAATTTTAAATATATATATATATATATATATATATATATATATATATATATATATATATATATATATATATATATATATATATATATATATATAAGGAAATGAGGTTTTTGTGTGCTAATGACACTGAATGAAATATTTAAGAAAACGAATACTAGAACATTCATTCGAAAAATTCAAATTAACCGGAAGAATGTTATAGTAGAGTTAGATATGTAACGTGTACGATGTGATGCCTCCATTATCCTTCAAGGCGATAAATGGTAGAGAAATATTGAAATCGACGCCACACCACGATTGCGAGACAGCTGTTTCGTTGTGGAGGGAACTCGTCGGTCGCACCACATCCATCGAAGTGAGGCAACGATATCAATCCACATGCATCTACTTATGACTCCAAACGGAATACCGGAAAGTAATTCGATGTTTGGTGTGTCTATGATCTGAGAGATGCTTTCTGTTGATTCCTTTAGATGGAATTGTATTCATTACTTGACGTTATTCAAGTTGGAATCATAAAAAGGTGCTTGGGGATTGAAATCGTTGCCTCACTTCGATGGTCGTTGTACGACTGAAGAGTTCCTTACAGAATGAAACAGATGTCTGGAATACCATTAAATGTCGCCGTTGATTTCAATATTTCTCTATCATTTATCCCTGGAAGGATAATGGAGGCGTCACATCGTACACGTTCACATATCTAGCTCTACTATAACATTACTTTGGTTAAATTTGAATTTTCCGAATAAATGTTCTAGTGTCAATTTTCTATTATGTGAAATTGTACTATAATTTTCTCTTGATAATTTTTTACGAATTATTAAAAAGAATATAATAGCAGAGATGGCTATGTGAACCATGTGCAACGTGATTTATCATTATCGATCAAAGAATAATTGAGAATGCTGAAATTGAATCTGCTGGAAATGCAAGACCTACTCTTTCGTACTACAAAGTACTTCAATTCTCAAAAATTCTCTTATGAATCGGTAGACAGAAATACATTGTAATATCGTATGCATATATAATGCATAGTTTATTATATATCTCTAATCTTAGGAATCGATATAAAAATATGAATTCATCGAACACTGAATGTTTCTCACGTCCTTATTAATTCAGGTGCTACTAATTTTGCAACGATTTCATGTAATATATAATTTGTTGTCATAGACAAATGTCAACGAATGGGTTGACAATGAATGTCAACAAATGATATAAACAATTCATTTTCGTCATTTCATAAAAACTATTCATTTCGATAAAATGGATTGCGAACACCAACAAAATAAAGTTTTTTTCATTTTAAGTTCGGTTATATCTAAGAATTTCAAATTTTAGTTTCAATTATATCATAATAAAGTATGTTTCCTAAATCTTGTATCCTAAGAATGTTGTCTGCTACGACAAGCTTAAGCTTTATAGAATCGTCGGAACTTCTGTCGAAGACCGAGCATAGCGAAATCGATTCCATGCTAGTGGTTTTGTATTTGTATTCCAGATGAGGGCCTTTTACGCTAATTTAACTCGCGATTTTTATGGCGTCGCCGCGTCTAGGACAACCTGAGCTTTTTTTATAGCCATTGTGTTCAAATATGAGTACACCGTCACAATTTTATGAGGTTCTCGAACGAGAACGTACAGCGTAACTGGAAGGTCAATGTTGAACAACCGAATTATATGCAGATGGAAATAAAATGAAATTCTAGAACGAAAAATTTGATTTGGTGAATACTCGCAGGTTATATACATTCAAAAGAAGCTTTTACGATTTATTACTCATTTATGTAAGAGTTGAATCTATATATATATATATATATATATATATATATATATATATATATATATTTATATATATATATATATATATATATATATATATATATATATATATATATATATATATATATATATATATATATATAAATGACAAAAAAAAACACAATTATCGGTATAGCCCGCAACTCAATTGGAAGCAGCCGTTGACACGTGTTTCGAGCTTATTGGCTCTCCTCAGAACGGCGTAGCCAAGTTCAAGGTTTACGAACCTGGAGATGGAATCCACAACAAAAGAACACACCTGCAAAGGAAGTCCCCACTACTAGGCTTCCACGTGAACTCTCCGGGTTTGGAGATTTGGTCAACGTATCGCCAATGTGGCGACTATTAATCCTTTACGGAGTCTTCAACCGACTAAGTAAATAAGGAATGAAGAAGTTTCTTGGGGTGAAAAGTATAAATGACAAAAAAACACAATACCGATAATTGTGTTTTTTGTCATTTATACTTTTCACCGCAAGAAACTTCTTCATTCCTTATATATATATATATATATATATATATATATATATATATATATATATATATATATATATATACGTCAAAACTAATGAATAATTGAATTTTATGAATTACTGTAGATATCAAAACGAAAACTTAATCTTTTGAAAAATCAACTTGGCTTTTCGGCATCTTAAGTATTCAAAGGAAGATTTCTGACTCAGAATCCGCTTCGGAAGTTTATTAGTCTACTTCATCATGGGGAAAACTCTGAAAAACTCATGGTAAGCCATGGCGATTCAAATGAGTGTGATATATTTTTTAAAAATTGAATTTTACATAGTTGAACTTCATATACTCAACCATAAAATTTATATTTGAATATTTACACTAAGCTTATGCGTGTGAAATTGTTGGTAGATCAGGAAAGAATGAGTTTTAAGATATGATGTTCGAAGATTGTTGTGTATTCATTCAATGAGTATTATATAAATATAAATATATATATATATATATATATATATATATATATATATATATATATATATAATATATTATATATAATTTATTAATATATAATAATAAATTATATTATATACAACCTTACAGATAACACATATCTCAAAATTCATTCTTTTTAGATCTAACATGAATTTCACCCACAAAACCCATAAATATTCCAATATAGATTTTCTGGACAAGTATATAAAATTCAACTATCTAAAACTCAATTTCTAAACAATATATCACACTCGTTTGAATCACCTTGTTTACCATGAGTTTTTCAGAGGTTTCCCCCGATGAAGAAGACTAATAAACTTCCGAAGCGAAGGCTGTGCCAGAAATATTCCTCTGAATACTAAGAGGCAGAAGAGCCAAGCTTAATTAAAAAAAAATAGTTTAACGTTTTGTTATTAGTAGGAATTCATAAAATTCAAATATTCATTAGTTTTGACAAAGTTGGGATATACAATGAAACGTTGACAAAAATAAAGCTCTTTACATCGAAAATAGCCTATTGTTGCTGAAAATAACTATATCAAACAGGCAATGAAACCAGTTTTCAAATGTATATGTATATATATATATATATATATATATATATATATATATATATATATATATATATATATATATATATATATATATATATATATATGTACTAGTACTAACGCAACATTTTGACACGAAAAACCATAATATGATGATACTTAGGTCGAAACTAATGTTTGAGTATACCTTTCTTGGTGTTTTTAAGATATGAGGGATGGTTTTATTGATTCTGATTACTTCGTAATTTTAACGTCGGCATCATAAGAGGTGATTGGAGATTGAAATCGTTGGCTCATTTGGATATGTATCAAATGATGAGTTCCTTGCTCCTTGTAGAAACAAAGTCTGCCATGAACTGTGAGATCGATTGTAGTACCAAATATATGGACACAACTGCCTTTGGACACAAATTTTTAGATGAATTTTTTATGGTGAAAAGCTAAGCTAATTTTTGTTATCGTATATTGTTGATGTGACAATGTTTCGTGAATACCGGAAGAAATATAGGACCTTGAACTATTTGATCATTCGAAAGAGAAGAATGGTAGAATGTTTTGCTTGTTTAGGCTGCCTATACCATATTTATTTCTCAAAATACTGCATTCTCTCACGAATCGACTTCACATCATTAACAAACTAACACCCTACTCTTAGGTTAACCCTTACGTTGTCGTGCTACTTGAATGCTTGTAATTGGTAGGTTACCTAATTCAACATAATTAGCGAAATTGAAATGATACCTTATGTTTTCCAAATGAAAACGATATTCATCTTTCAAAAATTCATTCAATATATGGTGTTTCGACAGAATCACAACAGTACTTATAATGACCCAGAAAGGCTAAGAGACCTTGAAATTCGAAAAAAATTTAAGAAATAATAAAGATGCGGATGATGACAAAATTCTGACTGGTATAATTAATCCAGTTTACCTGTTTCAACTTAAATAAAACAAGAAGTTTGTAAATGACTAATATTTTCTGCTCATATTCTAGCGACATTATATTTAATTCACAGGAAATATCTGATTTGAGATCATTTCTGCATTTAATATCAATTTACGTTTTCTTGAGGGTTTTGTGAGTAAACTCAATATAAGCTTAACAAGTTTGATTAACAATTAAGTTTGAACTTCATCGCTTAATATACGTAAATCGATCGAGTTTGTCGAAAGATGATCAGAATCAAATGGAAATTTACTGGTAAATTATAGTTTGCTTCAAATCAAACCCATTCAATTTTATTCTTTAATTTTGTAATGGATGAAGCAATAGTAAATAACGAATAATAATAATAAGAAGTTTATTTAGCATGAAGCTATCACAAAGAAATTCAATATTAATATTTATCCACTTTTATCACAATACAATATTTCGAAATATGAATAATTTCAAAGATCTTCTAAAACTTCTGTGCGAAATGCAATTTCTTACATCAGCAGGTAAGTTATTGAACATTCTTATTCCATCATTTATTGTGGATCTATGCATTAAACCCAAATTATGTTTTTCTACAAAAAAGTCATCTGTATGACGAGTTTCATGCCCATGAATTTCATTGACTTATCTCAAATTTTCAATCAAATACTTTGGCAACAACTTGTTCCTCATTTTATAGATATACTCTAATGTCCTGAAGGTTATCCACTATTTTACGCTCATTAAATTCAATATTTCTAACATTAACTTAACGGGTGTTCTCCTTTCATATTTCAAAATTAATCTCATCCCTCTGTTCATAATTTTCTAGAGTTCACTGATAGATGCATTATGAAGATTGAACAAAAGACATGTACAATAGTCAATATGTGGCAAAACAATTGTTTTAAAAAATAATAATCTTGTATTCTTATTCAATCTATTATTTAGTCTAGCCATAAAATGTACTTTTTTGACATCTTGTTGGCCATGTAATCAGTGTGCAACTTGAAATTGAGATTTTCATCTAACATTACACCTAAATATTTCATACCTACAATGTACTCTTTCTATATAATCATCATTTATTTTTATTTATACCAATATCAATTATTCAATACCTTGTGAATTTGTATTTCTTATTCTATATGATGTTCCTTGCATCATAAACTTTTGACATTTTTCTGTTCATTTTGAGATTATTATCACATACCCACATATACAATCTACTCAAATCATCATTCATTTTCTGAACTATTTCATCGATATTATGACCCGATATATAAAGCATTATGTCATCAGTAAATAATGATATTTCACACCGCCTTACATATTTTATGATATAATTTCCATACAATATAAAAAGTAATGGTCCCAAAACCGTTCCCTGTGGAATACCATAATTTTTATTATATTACTTTATTATAACTATATTATATACATATTAGTCTAATACAAAATAACAAACATGGGTGGAGGTTGATAGCTTTTTACCAAATAAAGCGAAATCAGTTTTATTTACTGTAAAGATCATGTTTAGCATTTCATGAATGCAAAAGGATTCTTTTCTTCTTGTGCCTGATCTGTAAAATGAAATTATTGATGACTGTACATTGGCACAATTTTTTTTGATGGGAAAGGTCACAAACGCGTCAGACAAGTCTGAAGGATGAACTCGATATAATACTTTAATGATAGGAGATCAAAAGATTGCTTCCGAATTTAATTTCATCCCAAATCTGTACAAATTTGGTGCTGAAACAAGTTTTTGTTCAAGCGAAGAGATGAGAAACTACTGATGCATATTATGAACACGTCACAATTCAAATCAAATATAAACTCTATTTATTATAGAAGCTTCAGACAAATAATAATAATAATAATAATAATAATAATAATAATAATAATAATAATAATAATAATAATAATAATAATAATAATAATAATAATAATAATAATAATAATAATAATAATAATAATAATAATAATAATAATAATAATAATAATAATAATAATAATAATAATAAGTTTATTTAGCATGAAGCTATTACAAAGAAATTCAATATTAAAAGTAAAGATATTTAACAAATAGAAAAAAAGACCTATCACCTCCGTGGACTTTCATTTCGAGTAAAGATGACTTCAATTTCATACACGGAAAAAAACGGAAAGAAAATGAATTTTATGTTGAACACGAAACTGACACTAAAAATTTGAATTCAAGTTACAAAACATTAACTTAACTGGTGGATCTGAAACAATTTTGTTCCCAATCAGATGAAACGGAGGAAATATTGTTTAAGTGACATTTAATTTAATTGTTTGAATAAATTTTTGTTAAAGTTCATCTATAAAATTTGAGTCTGAAAAGTGAAGCAAATTGATAGTTACAAATCAACGGAATGAAGAAATAAATGAAGTAATTGCAAAGAATAGATATAGAATTCTTTTTCCAAATATTCATTTATTCGTATTTTAATTTTTTATTTCCATTAGTTTAGTCAGAACATTGTTATTGACTAATGTAGTTAGTCTTGCTCCAATTTTTTTGCTCGAATATATTTCTACACTATTCATAATGTTTCAGATCTACTAGTTGTGATTGAAATAATTTATTTTACATTTTAATTTTTAATCTAATCTCTTGAATTTCGTTTTTAAACTACTAAAAGATTTCTAAAACATTAACACACTTGGCTTAAGTTTCAGTAAATATATTCAGAACTCTACATTTGTTTCGGGTGGTTAACCCATCATCAAGAGTATACATTGTTACTCAATAACTCAGTAACACTGTATACTCTTGATAATGGGTTAACCACCCGAAACATATGTAGAGTTTTGAATATATTTAGTGTAATTTGAGCTAAGTGTGTTAATTTTAAATTATTGTTTATAATATAATTAATTTACGCTCAATTCTTTTAGGTAGTTTGTAGTTCTGCTTCAATTTTTTCATACTCGTAGCAATAGATTTATTTACCAAGGAAGACGTAAATAGTAAACTACAAATTTTCAACAGAAATATATTATTCATGAATTCGTTGCTACATTGAATGGTTTATTACTCACACGTTCAGTATAATTCGAAGTGTTAGATGTTGTATTGACATGGTAACTGATAACTGAATATTCCTCTTTCATATTTCGATGAACATAACGGCCTCAGTTGGATTCGAAGCTCTATATTCAAATGAGAAATTAAAATGAAGACATTAGTCGATGGTTAAAGATTATCATTAACACATAAGTAATGCATTCTGAACAGTTTAGGATATTTTTAACTTTTATTGTTTTACTGTGAATGAGAAGTTCATATTTTCGATTGTGTAACAGCATTTCAGGCTAAATTGTTTGGACAATTACTTAACTATAAAATTTACATGATAAATAGAGCTTCAAGAAAATTATTCAACTACACTATCAACATATAGAAGACATGCTTTTTTCATTATATAGTACATGAAGTCAGATTTAATAATAAATTCCGTGAACTAATTCATTGAACTGAATTATTTACTTATAATAACATAAAAAAATATTCTCAAATTGGAATAATTGGTTGGCTGCTATGCAGCAAAAAAAAAATTAAGAATTCTTCAATGTCGTGTTCTGATTTTTGAAATTTTTATGTGTCATTTCTCAACTTTTGTTAGTTGTCATTTCTTCAATATTTTCATGTGATTCCCCTCAACAAGTAGTAATAAAATTTTTTCGATAAGTAATTTGTACGTCTAAAATTCATGTATAAAAATCTTTTCGTAATATTTTGAAAGTTTTGATTGGGATATATAATTTACATTTTTAATTAAGTGTTTTTAATGAATGTGTTTTTCAAATTGATAGGAACTCCCTACTGTATATTATTTGATATGTGAGTTTTTTGTTATTGAGAGTGAAAGAGATTGGTTTGCAAAAAACCTTACAACATAAAATATCTCAAAATTTTAGAGCAGATATTAAAAAGGCAATATACGTCGATAAAGATGGAGTTTCGCTGTTACATGGTCTTTGTGTTTACCATGGAGTGTGTGTATACTTTGTGGTGTTAATGAAGAGACGTTGAATGGAAAATAAGAAAAAATATTTTCAGGCCAGCTCTCACAGTCGTTTTGTTCGACTTTGAATATTTATGTGTTCAGTCTCAAGTAACGAAACGATACTTGTGCGTTTATTTTGACTTTATGAAACCTGAGGAATTATTGTTGTTTGGTCTACAATTCGTTGGACAAAAATATGCATGAATTTGTTTTGTGTTGATTGTTGCTGAAGATTGTTTTCCGTTAGTAGACAAAAACAAGAGCTATATTCTTCAATTTACTTGAATTTCATACATAGATATATATATATATATATATATATATATATATATATATATATATATATATATATTTATACATTATTTTGAATGTTTTTAGCAATAACAGGCTTCCTTTAACATGAAAAACTTTATTTTTGTTATCGTTTCGTTGTATATCACAACTTTGTCAAAACTAATGAATAATTGAATTTATGAGTTACTATAGATATTAAAATGTCAAACTTATTTTTTTAAAAAAATCAGTTTTAAAAAAGAGATGAAAGAGTCTTGAAACTCTGGAAAAAACTGACCAATAAATTAGACAACCGGCTCGATTTTGGCAACATCGCCGGACTACGCTCTTCATGGCCTGTTCGAAGTCGGCCGTGGTAGAGCATGATTTTTACCTGTTTCTTTAATTATAGATGTTCTGACGAAGCAACTGATAAGTTGCGAAAGCTCAACAATAAGCAATAAATGGTAACCTGAATGAGTACATTTGAATTTCTCCAAATACCTAATTAACCAATATTCATATATACTTCTTGGAGATGACCACTTTGAATTATATATATATATATATATATATATATATATATATATATATATATATATATATATATATATATATTTTAACGATTTTTTCCATTAGGAGAGTGATTAGTCATTTGCCCAAATTTCACATTTTGATTTTATAAAGTCACCAATTATGGAGCTAGGCAATTCATTATATGCATTAATAAATCATTCATAAAATATACCATTTCTAGATTTGTAGAATGTAGAAATGTCAACATTTTAAGCGTGCACCTCTCTGAAATATGTTATATTTTTATTACTTTAATGGGAACAATTCGTTTTTAATTTTGAATATAAATATATATGTAGCGTAAAGTATTCTTGGTTCATAATAATTGATGAGGCCGATACCTGATGTAAATCGATAAACATAATAAAACAATTGTTAAACTGATTTACACATATATTAAAAATAACACTGCATTACGTACGTTTCGATGAGATTCACCTTTTTCAAATGCTACGTGCAGACTAATGACAATTTCTCGAATACATACAATATATAAACTTAAATACAGAGAAAACAGGTAGATAACTGGTGGAAGGGATGAATTCATACTGAACTACTATATAGTAAACTAAGTAATTTTGAAAAGATGGAGAAGGGGGCTTGAGGTATGATCGATTTGGCTGTTCAAAAGGTTGCCAGAATTTCCGATTTTGAAATTTTGATTACCGCAAACACGGGAATGAAGCTTAATTTGTTAGAATCACTTCAAATTAATAAATACAAATATTCTGGCAACCTTTTGAACAGCCAAATCGATCATACCTCAAGCCCCCTTCTCCATCTTTTCAAAATTACTTAGTTTACTATATAGTAGTTCAGTATGAATTCATCCCTTCCACCTGTTATCTACCTGTTTTCTCTGTATTTAAGTTTATATATTGTATGTATTCGAGAAATTGTCATTAGTCTGCACGTAGCATTTGAAAAAGGTGAATCTCATCGAAACGTACGTCATGCAGTATTATTTTTAATATATGTGTAAATCAGTTTAACAATTATTTTATTATATTCTTGGTTCAATAAGCAATTTAACAAGCTTTCGATTGGAGTATATATATATATATATATATATATATATATATATATATATATATATATATATATATATATATCTCATTTCAAAATTGTTCGCTCCGTTCTGCAATTTTTGTAGATGAAGTGTTTTTTCAAAAATATTCAAAGTATGGCATTGTTATTGACTTAAATAGCAATAATTTCACAAATGTCGTCTGATTTTCTCCAATTCTGTTCAGAAAGTTTTCTTGGAGATATAAGTCGATAACAAGTGGACGTGATCATTGAAACTCAATTCTCATCTAGCATAATATTTAACATTTTTCGTCCTTTCATTGTCCTGGTTTTCAATTTTAACAGTTATACTTTCGATACTATTTACCTCTTTACTTGAACCCAAAACTATAAATTCTCACTTATTTACATTCAGCGATAAACTGTCATCGCTTAGCCATTCTTTTATTGCTAAGTATCTATTGATCCATTCTGTCATAGTCTGAATATTTTTATCACTAACATAAAACATTTTATCACCAGGGAAATACCGTATAGAGCATTTTATCATTATATATAGAGGAACAATATCATTAATGTATAAGGAGAATAGCAGTGGGCCTAAGACCGTACCCTGAAGTGCCCCAAAATCAACCCCAGTGGTGCTAGAAGGGATACCATTATTTATATCGTTATCTGATAATAATTCGAAAATCAATGTTGAAAAATCTAAATACATGGTGCTGCTAAGTGAATATGAATTACGAAATGTGAATTTGAATGACATTAGAATAAAAACTAATGAAGACATAATATACATAATACTTAGAGTTGATAAAATTATTTCGGTATTATGATCGATAAAGAACTGAATTTCAAAGAAAATTCGGTTTATATTGCAAACAAGATATAAAAAAGTTAATTCTATTACTAGAGTAAGACGTAGATTATGAGTGCAAGAGTGTTATTTTTGAAGCACTAGCTCTTCCTCAAGTTGAATACTGTTTCTCCGTCTTGTGCAATCTGCAAAATTTGTATCAATAGATTGCAAAAAATTGAAAATCGAGTGATTTTGTGTGATTTTGAATATGAGTGATTCTGTAATGTGTTACCAGAAAAGCAATCGAAATCGTGTTGGATGATTTACAGTCAAAGAGTTTTAATCAGAGAATTATGTTCAGAAAATAAGATAATTAAATATTCAAGATGAGAGAAAATATGTTACCTAATTATTCGAGAGAAATCTTCATTTTGTTGAGGAGTCTCATGATCACTAGACATCGTAACGATTTTCGAGAGAATAAATGTAACACACATTGTGTGTATTTTGTGTAAGTCTACAATGAATAGATGTTTGATAATTTAAATGAAACTAAGAAGTTTTCTGATTTTCACTATAATTAATTTCAAACATGACAATATTGTTTCAACACCGTGATTTCATCGATGAAGCCACTGTTGCGAAACAATATTGTCATGGTTGAAATTAATTTTAGTGAAAATCAGAAAACTACTTAGTTTCATTGAAATTAAGTATTTAGATTTTCATCAAGTATCGCCCGAATCGATTAATGAATAGACGTTTGATTGGATTCGATGATTTACTGTCTATAAAGTATTATGCAAGTTAGAGTTTTCAGAAAATCTCTGTGTTATGTGTTATATGAATGTGAATATTGTTACTTTTATCATTATTACTACAAAGCAATTGTCACTATTTCAATACAAACTTTAATGTGGATTATAATGTGTAATGATGAAAAAGGTCAATCCTATTTTCCGTGAATAATTTACGACTTTCTTTTTTCACCTATACCTATTTTTATTTGTAAAATAATATCCTATAATATAGTATATTATTAAACATTATATGTTAAAAACTTGACAATATTTCGATTCAAGATTAAGAATATTCAAAAATAAGAGTCCCATATGATTCAATACTTCTCAAATAGCAACAAATTCGTCCTTTTATTAATGAAAACACGAGAGACAAAATTTCAGTAAGAAGTTCAAGTTGGTTTAAATAGCTTACAAATTTCAAAAAGTATGAAGGGTATTAAAATTGGGTTACATTCCAAGATTTTCATTTTTGGAAATCTTCCCATTTGATCAAATCTCTCAAATAAATCATCGAAACGAGTCTAGGAATGAACTAAAATAATTTTCATCGCCACGGACTACTGTAAATCTGTCCGTTCCCCTTCTTTTATGTCATGGGAATAAATTGTGCCTACCCTATACAGACGCTTACTTTCAAGTGATGAGTGCGCTTCAGAAGAAAGAAAAGCAACCGGAAGCAGAGATTATCTAATCCGCACACTCCTCTCGTAATTTACGGAACGTCGTTCAGTGTTTTCTTAAACGTCCCCGGTGTATTTTCAAGGTACTCAACAGTAATTTGGATGTGATATTCGGCTTTGGCATTAACCGCTTTATGTCGTTTTCCTAACATGACCCAACAACATACCATCCTAACCTTTCATATTTCAAAATATTTTGGAGGTTGCATGAAAAAACTTGAAATTTTTTATATTTTCTCGGTTTTTTCACTTGACTATAAGAAAACAACTTGATAATATTAATGAAATAGATAAAAATACCCATCCTTTTTTATTTGTTGCCTTCGAATAAAAAAGGACAATGATTTTAAGGCATATCCTACGAATACTTCATCGAATCAATAAAAAGTTGATGAATTGTTTTATATATATATATATATATATATATATATATATATATATATATATATATATATATATATATATATATATATAGTGTTGAACATTCCTGTAATTATTGGTTCAAAATGGTAGTTAATACTTTATAAAAAAACTCTTCATTTATTTTGAACTTTTCAACTAACAATATGGGAAAACAGAAAATATACAAATTTAAAAAGAAAATTTTGTTTTACAAAACTCACCAAAAAAGAACAGATCACTTCATCGATAGATTTCTCAAAGATATTAATACAAAGAATATTTTAATTAAAACTGAGATAATGTCAATTACTTTTAGCAAATCCATCTTGTAAAATCTCGTCTTTTACACTGCTATCTAGTTGAAACAAAGCAGGTAACTGACTGAATGATAAGAGTGCTGTGTTCTTTTTTGACGAGTTTTTGAAAAACAAAATTGTCACCTTCTGTTTTAAGAATTTGTATATTTTCTGTTTTGCGTAAATTGAAATCTCTGTTTCTTACTGTAGAAGACTACATTGTTAGTGGAAACGTTTCAAATGAATGATAAGTTTTAATATGGAGTATTAACTTGCATTTCGTACCAATAATCCCAAGAAAGTTCAACATTAGAATATTTGAATAAGTTCAACTTCCGACATTCATTGATGTATACCTATATATATATATATATATATATATATATATATATATATATATATATATATATATATATATATATATAAATGAATCCCTATTTCTCTTGGTCACGCGTGAACAGCTGGAACGATTCCACTATTTTTTTGTTGTTTGTTATTGCCAGGAAAAAATTTTTAAAAATTCCATTTAATGAAATTATAAAATTCAAGAATACTTAATGTTAGTTCAGAGCCATCACGACTAATATTCAAACTTCAATTTAATATAAAATATTCGTAAGTTTGAATAGACTAACATACACGTTACCAACGTAGCACGTGGTATTATTTGATTATAAAGAAGATTACATAGTGATTTAGAGTTGAAATTTCTTTTTTAAAATTGTTAGCTATTAGATGTACAAACTTAAGTCGCAGAACTCACATTGCAGCAAGTCAAAGATATAAAAGAGCAAGACAAACTGACGAGCAACATGAAGCTCGGAATGAAGTTGAACAGTATCGATGGAATCGAAATTAACAATATGAAAAAGGTTGCGTTTAACTCCTATCGACCTGCATTCAATTATTATAACGTTGAAATATATTACAGTTCACAGTAAATCTTTGCTATTGGACCAATGAACGTTGTGTGTCAATATTTCAAGAAAACGTTTAATTGTTATTAATTAAAAGAATTTAATTCAAAAAACTTGAAGAATTCAAAAATTTAGACAAATTTTAATTGTTATTAATAAGAAAATACTACCAATGATGCGATAATATATTGAAGAGTCAATTCAAATAGACGCTATTGGTACAGCCACCAGAGCTACTACATTCGTTGGTTTCCGGGAATGGACTAAATTCTGAATATTTTTCGACTTATATCCAGGAAATATCTCATGCAATTAATAATGATATATAATATATATGGGACAAGTAAGTACTTGAAGAAGCCACGAAATTAGGAACATGCCGATCAACTATAGAACGGACAGGTTAATCATTTTCAATGCATCAAACGTGTCAATAAAGAAATTTTTTGATAGTTCAACTGATTTGAAATAACAGGAAGTATGGCAGTCCCTTTTTAAGTGAGTAAGTCCCTGGCTGTACACGGGATAAATATTAAAAACAAGATAGTGTAGCACAAATAGTAGAACATATATTTCTGGCTTTAATTCCGAAAACTATTCGGAGAAAAATAAATGGGCATTCAAAGTTCGCCGGGTCAGCTAGTACATACATATATATATATATATATATATATATATATATATATATATATATATATATATATATATATATATATATATATATATATATATATGTCAGTGATGTGCACGAATAAAAAATTAGCAATACTGACAGTTTTTACATCTGAATTTGTAGGCATTCTAAACCTAAAAAGAGGATAACTATGAATGAATTAATATTTTCAATAATTTACCAAATCTTTTGAAAACTTGTATATTTTAAAAAGTATATTTTAGATAATGAGATAGGTATGTGACTTATGAAAATATGTAAGTTTTGGTCATGATAATCATTTAAAATATTTGACTTCAAAGCGCAAAAAGCACCAAACGTTTAACACCAGAGGGTAGCAGTATACTTCTTTATCCTTAACATCTATCTGAAAAGAGTCCTTATCTAATTGTTCATAAATAAAATGATTCAATAGACTTCTAACACGAATCAGATTGCTGAAAGTCGCAGTGAATATAAAAGACTGGTATCAGCTTAGTTAATCATCTAGTATAATTTTATAATCTTAGTATAATCATACTGGAACAATTTGATTTGAAAGAATTTGAAACCATAGTGTTGTTTATGAAATGAAGCTTCTCATTATATACAAATGATTATTCAATATCTATTATAGAACTTATTATTGAGTTCATTTATTATTAATTACTATTATTATCATTAAAAACACGATTAGAGTGGAGGTTGAATATTCTATGGCTCAATTAGAAAACTTCTGGTAAGAAGTGTACATCAATCATTGAACATATAAAATCAAATATATGTCAAATTTGAAATTACAACTAATGAAGCTACTGAATAAAAAAAACCTTCTCATTTTTTTATATATTTTAGAAAAACTTATTTTTAAAAACTTATATAATTTCACGGGGGACACAATATGTGAGTAAGATATCTTTTGTTTTTATTTTAAGTGACGTTATAAACAGATACAATTATGGTTTTGTTTGAAGCGGCACGAATAACAGAAAATATGTCTTTTCATTACTAATCGATTGGGTCGATACTTGATGAAAATTCAACAACATAATTCGAATAAAACTGGGTAGTTTGTAATTTTCACTTTGATTCACTTAATTAGAGTGGAAATTGAAGTGAAAATTACAAACTACTTAGTTTTATTCAAATTACATTTCTTTTTACTTATTTCGTATAGGAATTTTATTTTACAAAATCTGTCATTCGCTGAAATTACCAGTGTTATGATACAGTATAGGGTAGACTGGGTACGGTTGAAACGGTGGACGGTTGAAACAAACCAAATATCTCGTGAACAGTGCGAGATATGCTAAGGGGTGTAAGGGAATTACGAAAAGGGCAACGAGTCATAACACGAATTTGAGTATTGCGTCGATCTAAGTTCATTGTGCTTGTCTACAAGAGGCCCTATTGTGTTTTTTCACGGAAAAGTAAGTATTTCTCTACTTACATTTTTGCAATTATTAAGATTTTTTTTTAAGTTATAATATTGAAACTTTTTTTCCGTTTTTATAGAAGTTTGCAGAATATCTCAGTAAGATTGTTTTTATTAAATTCATTTTCATTCTTACTGTGATCCGATTTATATAAAGACGTGGGTTGGGCGGTTGGTAGACAGTTGAAACATTATTTGTGGGTACGGTTGAAACAGTTTATTTATTCATTTTCTTGTTTCTTAGGTACCAAGAGTACGACAAAGAAAGACTATGAAAGGTTGTGCCGACTTATCAACGTACAAACAAGGTTATGAAAATTAATTTAAGAAAATTAACAATCGGATTAGAACGGACCAAAACTAACCAGGTTAAGAAAATATTAGATCGAGAAAACACTAAAAGAAATATAAACAAAAAAAAATTTTCAGAAGAAAACCCTCAACAAGAATCGTCACCAGAAGAAGAGGAGTTCAACTGTGTTGGTACCTCAGCATATTCGGAAAGCAGACCGGGGGAAAAATAGATACAATGTACAATATGCAAAATGTGGGCGCATGAAGAGTGCACAAAAGCCTTAGATATGCTTGCTACAATTGTGACTTCGAATAATTACATAAGGCTTGAATATGTTAAGAAAAATATTTGTGAAATTCATCTGTGCGGTTACGATTCCCAAAATATTATGAAATGTATAAAATGAAACAAGATAATTGATTATATTTCGTTCCATTTGTTTGTGTTTCAATTGACCCCAGGCATGGGGACGGTTGAAACAAATGACTGTTTTTTTTTCAATGTGATTATAAACAGAACGTACCATTCAGTGATCCCAGATTATAGTGCCCACTAATAGATATAACGTCTTTCATTTAATATATTTTTGTCATCGCTAACTTCAAAAATATCGGTGCTATTCACCAAAACGCTAAAATGTTTCAACCTTACACAGTCTACCCTATTAGAACAACTGGTGACATAAAAGAAATGAAAACAATATTCCCAAAACATCGTTACGACATTCTTCACGTCGTATACGAAAATTATAGTAACCATTTTTCAAGGATTACGAGGGCAATTCAATCCTTACTCATCGCTACACAATCTAAGCTTCAGTGCACAAGAGAGCCACTTACTTATATTGCTTCCATTGTAATTCTGCATGTTTCAATTGAGCATTCATATTTATTCATCCTAATCCGGCCGCGCACGTCCCTATATTTGCTCTGGATTTATAACACTATGCGAAACTTCTAAGGAATATTACTATAGCTTATGTTTTAGTACTATTAATTCCCTTTCTCTTCAAATACATTATATCAGAAATCGGGAGTTTTATTTTGTTTGCGCCAAATGTTGTCTTTAGATCAGTGCTTCATAAAGTGGGGCACACTTCCTAGCGAAGGGGGCTCTCATTATTTATGGTCTGCAATTCGAAATTGGATCTTCAAATTAATCTAGAGTGCAATTGGGCGAGCTTGAAATTTTTATTATCTTTTGTTGACTACTCTTAACAATAGATATTGAACAATTTTTTATCCTAAATTTTCAGCTATTATAATTATTAGTTCATATTTACAACTTAACCTATTCTAAATTTTAGCTATTAACCTACAAGTTGTAGCTGGAAACATCAGAAGTTGTTTTCAATTTCAAATACCTTGACACAAATTGTTTCCAATGTATTGAACAATTTTTGTGGGATTTAGCCAGAATTTTGACCTATACGAGTATTATTCTTTTATTTTTGATAACATCAATTGTTGTTTTTTAACATTGAAATTATAATTGTATGATTTATGTACTCCTGTTGCAATCGATGTTTGTCCTTCCAGATTATTTCTACCACCCGATGATTTAGAATCAAGGAATTATAAGACCTAATAAAACCAAGACAAGACTTGATCTTGGTCTTGCGTCAGGATACCAAGTCTTGGTCTTGGTATTTTTCTTGCGCACTGAGTCTTGGTCTTTTGCAAGAGTCCTGAAAGTACCTGTCAGTTTATATCTATTTATTGAACACTTCAGCTTCTACTTTAGATCAAAGTAAGACGGTTTGAACGTATGACCTCATGCTGTCATGAATATACAAAGTTTCTCAGATTTTGATATTCGGCAGATAAGGCAGATACAGATAAACGCAATCCACATATAAAACATCATAATGTAATAAAAAAATCAAAGCAGATTATCAAAGTTTAAACTGATGAGACATTCTAGAATAATAATCTTTCGGCAAGTAGCGATGTAGCAGTATACAGAGAATATCGCGAGTCATCTTGAATGTAAAGGGATAAACACTCAAAATTTCTCAACTAATTTAAAATATAAGAATAATTTGAGTGATTTTTTTGTGAGTCAGTTTTTACTGTGATTTTGAAGAAACTTGAGATATTTTCACTCAAATACTAAAATCATTTTTCGTGAGTAAAAGTATTTGTGATTTCCAATCATGAAAATATGTTCCACTTTTCATGTTTACACATATACTGGTTTGAGAAATATGTATTATTGCAAATCCCTTATCAAATATAATTTTAGCTCTTTTAAACTACCTTAAACCTTCACTACCTAAACTAGAACTGTTTTAGTCAAAAGAGTTTCTTTATCAAGCCAAACCAAAAAATCCTTTGAAATCAAAAAGTAAAATTCTTATTTTGAAATAAGTGAAATTGAAATGAAAATATCTTAGTAAATAGTTTTTTCATTTGTGTCAATAAACATCTAAATTTACAATTGTCAATAAGAGATATGCTGAAGGGTGTAAGGGAATTACGAAACGGGCAACGAGTCAAAACACGAATTTGAGTATTCCGTCGATAAAGTTCATTGTGCTTGTCTACAAGAGTCCCCATTGTGTTTTCTGACGGAAAAGTAAGTATTTCTCTACTTACATTTTTTATAATAAGATTTTGTTCTAAGTTATAATATTGAAAGTTTTTTTCCGTTTTTATAGAAGTTTGCAGAATATCTCAGTATGTTTAGTTTTTTATGAAGTTTATTTTCATTCTTACTGTGATCCGATTTATATAAAGACGTGCGATGGGGACAATTGAAACATTATTTGTGGGTACGGTTGAAACGGTCATGTTTACACATATACTGGTTTGAGAAATATGTATTATTGCAAATCCCTTATCAAATATAATTTTAGCTCTTTTAAACTACCTTAAACCTTCACTACCTAAACTAGAACTGTTTTAGTCAAAAGAGTTTCTTTATCAAGCCAAACCAAAAAATCCTTCGAAATCAAAAAGTAAAATTCTTATTTTGAAATAAGTGAAATTGAAATGAAAATATCTTAGTAAATAGTTTTTTCATTTGTGTCTATAAACATCTATATTTACAATTGTCAATAAGTCTAGAAGACAATTTCGGCATTCTTTGATAACTACAAATATTCTTTAGAATATTAAAAACAACTTATCATTTTTTTTATAACCATTTCCGATTCTCACGGTGCTTTTAAAACATGAAGATAAGGGCGAGACGGAAGAGATATTTATTGACATCCCAATATAGATCCTTTTTTTTTTACTATATTAGATAAGCAGCAAAAATTGCAACAGATGTCGATCCGTTATGGATAAGAGTAATAAAAAAATCTGATTACCTACTTCAAAGTGCTACTTCCTCAAATATGGTTTTGTGCATGACACAAATTAAAAAATGTTATCCATCCAAATAATATACCTACTTCTAGTAAATATATTTTCTCTGTATATTTCAATTTTTCAACTATAATATTTGTTGACTCAAAAATTGTAACCTCACCACTCAGCTTCATATAAGTCACTTTATTTCGAAACCTCACCTAATTATGTATGTAATTTAATTGGTTGAATGTCTTAGTTTATAATTGCCTAATATATCATACTCCTACATATAGAAATTAATTTAAATGTAAATCTAATGGAACTGGAGGACGCATGAATCTCGTAGCTTCAGTTATGTTAGGTAAGTCTTATTCTGGGTCTTGCTTCAATTAGGTCTTCTTCAATCTTGGTCTTAGTATTGCGAAACTGGAAGAGCAAGCTCGAAACACTATCTACTAATAAGGCTGAGTAACATTCATACCTACTAATCACACAAAATATGCGAGCGGTTAATAAAATTAATTAAAAATTAATAAATAATTTTTTTTATCAATCATCTCGGAAGTCGCAAAACACTTCTTTTTCGAAATAGTGGTATTCATTTTGTGATGCACATTGCCAACCTTGTGTCATCTTGAATGAAGATTTCACCTCCCAAAAACCATTTTATTGTTGGTGTTTGTTTAATCACATCCTCCTCCTTTGTTTGTCGACGAATTTCCTCATTGCGAATGCCATCTTGAAGAGTAATACCAAGCATGAGTCTCTATGTTGAGTGTTGAGTTGTTCTGAGTTTGTTTATTTGATCAACTGAATCATATTGAAAAATGAGAGGAATCAAATTTACAATGAAATAAATTGAAGAAGCTGAAATGAAATAATGCAATCCTGAAAGTTATGAAATAATTTTAATGAAATAATAATAATTTTCATTAATTTTAATAATTGTCAATACATAGTCTTATGACATCTAAACTGTAAGATGCACTCAACAATTCTTAATAAGAGAAACCAATACAAACTTCCAACTCAATATTGGTTTTGAAATCGACAATACACAGAAGAAAGTCTGTGATTGTCTGTGCTTTTCAACAAACAACTAAACAAATGTACAGGTACAAACACGTAGAATCAATAAACAATTATTTCAAACCAATAGAAATTGGTGTCATAGGAAACAACAAAACTCAAACTCTGCATCAAATTACTTCTTGTAGCCTCTCATTATCTAATTTCATCAGAAATTTTCTGGCAGCTCTAGTAAAAATTTTAACATTCTCGATATTCCTAATATTCGCCGGTAATATGTTATAAAACCGAGGACTACGCTTTTGTGAAATAAATAGAAATGTCACCAATTTTAAGTGAATGAATAAGTGAACTTACCTGGTCAGTCCATATTTCTGAAATAATCAAAAAGCTTTCCAGTGCTATTTACACAATCCGCAGAATGAGGTCTGTCACAAATGAGAACATCGCTAAATTGGCCTATTTTTCAAATTTTCACTCTATCGAGACGTGCAATATCCTAATTTGGGGATATAGTCCGGAGATCCACGGTATTCTGCTGAAACAAAAAGAAGCGATTAGAGCGATTTGTGGTGAATCTAAGTTATCTAGCTGCAGAAAAATCTTCAAAGACCTCAGGATACTCACCGTGTTGTCCGTGTTTATACTATCATGTCTCAAGCACTTACTTACTAATAAGAAGCTTTTTCTAACAAATGCTAATATGCACACTCGTGGAAAAGACGATTATCTCACCGAATATCATAGGCTGACAAGAACTCAAATAGGAGATAATTATTATTGTATTAAATTTCATAATAGGTTACCTTCACGAATCAAGGAAGTGCCTGACAAAATATTCTTGATATGCTTGAAATCTACTCTATTGAATCATCCTCTGTACTCTTTACAGGAGTTTATGGAATTGAGCAATGATGCTTTCTAATATAATCTGACATCTCTATTATTATATATTGTTTTTTACAAGTTTTGTGAATGTTGTGATTTTGATTTCATGTTTTATTGTGTGCATAGTTCAATGTGATACTTATAGGTTTTAAAATGCTCTTTTATTTGTATACATTTACAGAAATTTATTGACATGCCATGTAATTATTTTGATGGTTAAATAAATTAATAATAATAATAATAATAATGTTATAAGGGTTGTTTTATTGTGCTATTAATTTCGTTATTTCATGAATTTGTTTGTCACTTGGATTGATTTAAGCATTTTCACCAGAAAGAAAGCAATACACAGGATATAAGATAAAACAAATGTTTAATAGTGTTGGCGTTTACTTGATGTAAATCCATTATAATTGAATATAAACTTAAATTCAAACACTTGAACTTATAATTTACACTTTATTCACTACATAGCATGACGCGTTTCGTCGTTACAAACGACTTCTTCACTTCTTACGATTATTCTGTAAGCATCTGAAGAAGTCGTTTGTAACGACAAAACGCGTCATGCTATGTGAATTGAGTGTAAATCATAAGTTCAAGTGTTTGAATTTAAGTTTATATTCAATAAAACAAATTAATGAAATTGAAAAAAATTATACATTCTAAAAGGTTAAAGGTTATGAAATAATTGTGAAATAATGAAATTTAGCATTAAATTATTAGCATTAAATGAAGGTGCGCGATGATTTGGTGAATAAAATAAATATTTGTATTAATTTTTCAAGTGGTTTCTGCAGGGGATGTATAGTTTGTTCTTTACCCCTCTAGTCATATGCTGCTGCAAATTGTACCAGGGTAAATGATATATTGTATTATATCATATATTATGTTGTTTCAAACATTATTTTCAATTGAAGATAGGTAACTTCATTTGGATATACCTTTGTCTTTATTTTAACGAAATATCAGTCATCTGCGTTTGACCATCCACCCAATGCCGAAATGACCGCATTAACAATAACATATCATCTATTAGTCATGCGAGGTATATCACACACCAGTCTGGTTAATTATTTTATAAACAATAATCATAATGTAAAATAAAGGCAAGGTCTTTTTCAAAACAGCGAAGTCAGCAGTTTTGTCAACCATGGGAACTTCTCGAACATTTTAGTCATGTTTTCAGCGTTCAAGATCTCAGTTTACCACTGATTAGACAAAGTTACGTAGTGCTTTCACGTTAATCGGAAGAATTTTTTTCCAAGTGCTTCTCGTGTGGAATGATTTCGAACTATCTGCTCTTGTGAATAATTATAAAAAGACACAATGAAGGGTCTCAAGATTCATGTCAAACAAAAACTTGAAGGTATGTGGTTTAGATTTACTAACTTATTCTGGGAATTAGATAAGGGAATTCTCGGAAAAATGATTGTCATACACTGACGAATATGCGTTAAAAATCCTCAGGAGAAGAATTTTCATAAGGTAGTTTTACTATATTTGATTTTTCATTTTCATAAAAATTGTAATGAAATTATAATTGAGTTTTTTATAACAATAATTAATAGTTTGAATGATGAGTGTGATGGCATTCAATATTCAATTTTTCCATGGAGTACGGATTTTTTTTATATTTGCGGATTTGATTATGTGTCTTTCATTATATAATTTATATAATTATCCGAAAAATATTCGGAGAAATTATCGTTCGATCAATATAAGGATATTTTAAAATCCTCCTCGTTCAGAAGATATATGCTGTTATTTTGCTTGACATGAAGCTGAAAAAACCTATGTCAAAATTGCTTGAGGAAACTGTGAAGACAGAGTGATTGAGTTACAACAAAGAACAAATGTATTTTACTTTATGTTTCAAAACGGACATTGTGTTGTTGTTAAGAACACTTTTACTTCACTTACACTTTTCTTTCTCCTTAAAAAAAAAAAAAGATTGACTATTATAAATTAAAAATACTATGAAAAATTTTTTTTCAGTTTTTTATTTTTGTATTTATCACACGAACAAATTTGCTTTACTGCAGTTGTGGGTTTCGGAAAAAAATTCTGGGCACTTTTTTATACACTATAAAATCATTGTTTGCAAAACTGAAATATGGAACAGGGTTTTTTCTAGAAGTTTATAATTTGTTCATTATTCCACCGAGCGAGCTTCCGTAGAAACTTCTCGAACATTCCATTGGGTTGTTCTTTACATCGTGAAGATTACAAATTACTAAAGATTCGTCAATTTCCGTGTTTTTATTACCATCAATAAATCCCATTTTCAATCAACATGTCTAATGCTTTCTGTCCATATTCGCAAATCATTTTATAAAATTCGAAAGCCACAAAGTTTCACAAATTCTTCATCAATCTCAACGCTTTGAGTTTAAAACAAAATGAAAACGATTCATATGTTTCTGAGCCAAATTGTCATGACAAATGACTGATTTTTCATTACAAAAACAGGTGACTGATTTCTATTGCTGCTTCAATTGTAGACAAAGTTTCGCTCGGAATAACAGAAGACTAACTTTCAATACAGGTGAAAATTTGCCGACGACAACGCAAAAAAAATTATAATTCTGACGCGCAAGTTTGAAAATATTTTTCTTGATAATTGGGAGAATTTGTTAATGCTGGAAAAGTCAACAACATTTTCATAAAATTTCAAGAAACGGTGTGGTCCCGTTAAAAACGAGACATCTGGTCAGGTTAAGCATGGTGGATGGAAGCTGGTGGATAACTAGATATATCAATTGAAAAAAAGAGATTAAAAAAGGATTGAATTGTTGCGAAAATTTTTGAGTGAACAAAAGTACGACATGGGAGTATACAAGGTTTTTTTGCTGAATGATTAGAAACCAAAAATATTACGTGGTTTGTCACTATTTCATTAAAGGTTGCTGTAGATGATAAACTGTAGTTTATCATCTACATCTGATGAAACCACTGTGTTGGCGAAACAATATTGTCATGCTTAAGTAAATTATAGTGAAAATCAAAAAACTACTTAGTTCTATTTAAATTATTAATGAATAAGTTTCGCAGATCAAGATGTAATTGCGCTTTCTAAATAACATAATATCTTCAATAACTTTTAAATGCTTAGGAAACAAATTGAATAAACTCATCTTTCAAATCTACTAGTATGAATAGGAAAGAGGAAAGAATGTACTTGCTGGGTATTATTTTCATTGACATATGACATAAAATCACTTCTTAGCTACTCGAGGAAGACAAAAAGACGATTAATATACGGACCAAACACTGTTTGATCTAAAAACTACGCGGCAGGAAAATCGAAAGCTCAATCTGCACATTATTTTAAAGACCCTTTTTTGAATGAGAAAAATTTGGTCGGCACTAGACGAGCTGCCCCAAAAGATACTTTCCTACGTTCTTAAATATTGGAAACTGGCAAAGTAGAGAGTTCTCATAACTTCAGGCTCCACCTTGCTTCTGATCATGATAAACATGTAAGCAGCAGAGTTCAGATGATCCTCAAAGGCCTCAAAGGCGATCGAACTGCTAACAAAGCACAAAAAAGTAAGATTGTTTTCCACCGACTGGTTGCCGAGAAGATACCCTGAGTCTTGCTATGATTTAAAATGAGGTCATTGTCGTTACATCACTTATCTACAGCCGATACCGTGTCTCTACCTGCCTGGATACAGGACGAGATATTCTTTGATATAATCAAGAAATTGGTGTCATCAACATAAATAATTGACTTAAAATTAGATGATCGATTTGTGTAGCAGAGAAAGTTCACATAAACAATTAAAAATAAAGATCCCATCACACTTCCCTGAAGAATACCTCTAGTAAGGTGTCGTTTCTCAGAGAAGTGAACTATAACATCCAAATTTAGAACAACTTTGTGACGGCGATTGTTCAGGTGGCTCTCAATAAACTTGAAAGAGATATCCTTAACCCCACACATATCAAGCCTAGCTAGTGAGGCATTAGGCACAATAGTAACCTTCAAAAGCCTTAGTTAAATCAAACAGTTGAACTTCACCTTTCTCAAGCGCTACAAGAACAGCATCTACCAATTCGAAAATAGCAGTTTCAGTGCCTTTATTTCTTGTGAAACCATGCTGACAATTAGCAAGGACATTGAACTTCCGAAAAAAATTGATAAGTCTGAGAGCCAGAACTTATTAAATATTTCGGGAAAAGTTGACCACGTATTTCCATTCTACGCAATATCCCGCATGCACTTTTTGTAATGTTTTATATATCGACTCATTGTTTTAAATATTTCAATTTCAAATTAAAAAATTACATGCAAGTACTGTCAAATGTTCATCAATTTTTATTTTTTGAAAGCTTTATTTAAAACATATTGGGAAGAGTCAACACAACGTTGCAGACGACAATGAAATACTGTCCGGCTATTGTGAGACTTTTATAGCTTCTGGAAATCCCAGACAATCTTAACGATAAAAGAATTATTCTAAGAATTATATTTAATGCAGGCAAACTAAAATTAAGTAAAAGAAACTTACGTTGGAAACCTACACATTTTTCTATATAACAGCCGTTTACATATGTTTCAAGGTTATTGCCTATCGTCAGAACGGCGTAGTTCAAGTTAAAGATGAAAGTACTTGAAGAGATATATAAAAAATTAATATATAAAACACGAAACACAGTTTCGTACACGTTTTATACACCCAAAACATATTGGGAAGAGTCAACACAACGTTGCAGACGACAATGAAATACCGTCCGGCTATTGTTTTGGGTGTATAAAACGTGTACGAAACTGTGTTTCGTGTTTTATATATTAATAATTTTTTTTATATATCTCTTCAAGTACTTTCATCTTTAACTTGTGTTATATAGAAAAATGTGTAGGTTTCCAACGTAAGTTTCTTTTACTTAATTTTAGTTTGCCTGCATTAAATATAATTCTTAGAATAATTCTTTTATCGTTAAAGCTTTATTTATCAGAGAGTGTCAAATCGTTTTGTTTTATATCAAATAAAATTAGAGGTCCTCCCATCGGAACCTTGTGAATCTTAAAAGTTCAAAGTTTTCAATAAAAAGGGTGAATTCTCAACCGGTTTCAGATATGTGCCCGAAATTTTAAGTTTCGGAAATATTTTCGAATGAATAATTTCCAAACGGTAATTGGATTAAAAACTATGACTTAAGAACTACAATGTAGCTATGACGGTAATATTGAGATAGTAGAGCATAAACATGTTCAGAATTTTTTTGTTAGAAAGTTTGCTTGTATATTAAATGCAATATCGTTTTTCTTATTGCCAAATATCATGTAGGTTTAGGACCAAATTTTCAAAATTCTCCTATGTATCCTTTTCTTCAGGCAGAGGAAAAAAAAGGTGTAACAGCCTGTATATATTTTATATTTATAATATACTTTTTTCAATAAATAAATAAATAACAGGTGCCCGTAGCTATTTCACCATTGTGTTCGAAAGGGATGGGTTACAAAACACTTGGCGTTATGTCGAATAATAGCTGTAGAGAAAGAATGTCTGAGAAATGTTTGTTATTTCTTGTAATGTCACGTAAAAGCAATATCGTATACTATAGGTGCGAAAAAGTGAATCGGGAGCTGAATTTTACGTTTTCTAGATGGAACGTGAGAATATGAATGAGAAAAAACAGGAAATACGCACCTTTGCAACACTTTCAGGGATTAACCTACGTGAACATCGAGATCAATTATGAACGGTAACAAATTTTGTGTCGCTTTTTGTTAATTGCTGACAAATAGATTTTTTTGAGGCTCTGACTTGAAATTAAAAAAAAATCATGAATATATATATATATATATATATATATATAATAAATATATATAAAAATATAATGAATATATATAAAAATGCGACTCAACTATATGAAATTGCGCAGAAAACCGGGTTACAAATTTCTTATGATAAAACCAAATACATGGAAAGAAAACCAAAAAATAAATCCTCTCTTATCAAAAAACATGGTAAAATTCTGCAAGTCGGCCATTTTAAATATCTCGGGGAAGTTATACAGTCCTCAGGTTTAAACCGAATCGCTAATGAACAGAGAATTACCAAGCTCCAAAGGGCCTACAAACTAACATGGGCTCACTATAACAAAAACAGCATTTCGAGAGGC
Organism: Henosepilachna vigintioctopunctata; assembly: GCA_030704895.1. Lineage (NCBI taxonomy): Eukaryota > Metazoa > Arthropoda > Insecta > Coleoptera > Coccinellidae > Henosepilachna > Henosepilachna vigintioctopunctata. The sequence continues at coordinate 5,857,894 of JARQZJ010000064.1, read as the reverse complement.
GCAAATTGAGGCATTATAACACAACGCTTCTTCCAGAAGCAATCTCACACATCTGAAACAATGGTTATTGACGGTCATTCAAGAATTAGAGAAATAGAAAAACGAGAACGAAAAATTCTCAGAAAGATTTACGGGCCCATCAATAGAAACGGCATTTGGATGAAAAGACCTCAGATTGAACTGTATCAAAAGACAAATACGATAACGGAAGAAATCAGAAAACGACGAGCAAAGTTATTACAAAATTCTTCAAACCACCGCCTAAGCCTGAACATAATAATTAAGCAGTATGATCAAAAACTTTATGTAAATTGATTTTTTTATATTCTTTTTTCATTTTCTCATCCAGGAACATATCCCCTATAATCTCATATAAATTACCATTCCATATTCACGGTTTCTCTATTCAAAAATCTTTAACTATATATATATATATATATATATATATATATATATATATATATATATATATATATATATATATATATATATATATATATATATATATATATAAATATAAAGATGTGAATAATGAAAAAATATCAAGAATTAATTTTATAGAAACATTTGTTAATATGTAATTATTGCAACGTATTTTATATTAAATTATGAGAAAATTTTAAATATTGTTGTATTATGGATAGCATTTGATAAAGAAGTAGTACTTCGAAACGTCGTCATGCGTTTTCTCCAAGCTAATCTAAAAATTTATAATATATAGTTTCAATACGTTAGAGAAATCAATCTCATTACACAATCGATTTCTGCTACGATTATAAAAGAGCTTTAGTCGGAGAACAGATCAGCAAACACTTCAATGCATTGATGTTAACAAATTAATTAATTGGAAGTTTACTAATTTCTTTTTTTAACACTCGAAACATATGTAGAGGTTTTTAATATATTTAGTGAAACTTAAGACGAGTATGTTAATTTTAATTTATTGTTTTCAGTAATATTTTTATTTTCAATAAGTCATAAAAAATACCCTTAGTAAACATTCTTGTTAGATCCGAGCACTAGATCTTTGAACATTGTCTGCCATACGATTTCAAAATTAAATGATTCGCATTGAGTCACAAAAACCTATTACAAATAGTCCGAACTTTTACGCCCAAAAGGTTAACTGCTTTACGTTTGTTGATTAAGGTTCGATTTGTAATCTTTTCAATCTAAAGATTGTAATTTCCATGATAGTTGTTAATTCTAAAATGCATTTTCAATTTCACTTTTTAATTGTCTATAAATAAATGGTACTAGTTATATATCTAATAAAACACTTTGCTTAGTTTCACAGAATTTTTTGTTGCTAAATTTCGTTTCTGGGCATTATCCCATTTCTAAAATAAACTTTCGATTTTACTTTTGAAAATTGGGTAACAGGCCAAAACAATTGTAAAGAAATTTATATAATTTGATGTAACTAAAATGAGTGTTTTTATTCAATATATTAAACCATGTTTCACCACGACTTCAGTTAGACAAGGATCTGGAGGGAGTTGAGTATGCAAAACGTGAGGATCGCATTATGTGAACTGCTTTAGGTTCAGAAAAGCTAGCAGATTGCGAATCTGGATGATGCTGGAAACATTTCTGGTTCAATTTTTTTATCGCCCCCCCTCTAAGACATCGAGTCAATCGACCGAACGAATGCTTTAGAGCTATTTCGATGATTTTTTTAACGATAATATACAATTTGTTCTAATAATATTAGATATACAGCATGTCGAGGTGAATTGGACCCGGGGGACCAAATGGGCTCCCCCCACAAAAATTAATTTGGTTACTAGAAGATCCAATTGAAATGATGAAACAAAATGGAATATATAATCTCCCCTCTATAGCTCGGAAGCTAATACAAAAAAAAATTAGGGATGAAAACTAATTAGTCATAAAAAAAATAGTTTTCATAATCAAACGAATTCTAATATGTCATTGTTACTACATTTCTGCACAGATATTATTGACATTTAATATGCTATTTGAACAATGAAATAAATGGGGAGGGGGGTTCCAATAACAGGAAAATGGATCTGCACAGGCCCTGTAATCATGTGTTTTCTTGTTATCTGAGGTCTCAGGATAACGAATCTGAGCTTAGTTGCCGGTCCTCATGTTTTGCATACTCAACTCCCTCTCGCGCCTTCACTAAGTACTAGTTATTACGAGTACGAGTATGCTTATTCAATCTGTTAGATTACTTCTTATTTGACTGAAAGCTGATAAGGACTAATATAAACTCCATAATTATGAAGTTATTTCACTTTATATATAAAGTACTTTGTCCAATTTTTCGTTTGAAATTACCAAAACTTCAGTTATTTTATTTGATGCGTTCCGCCATGATCAATCGAAAAATTTTTGGATGTTGTTATCAAAATATCACGATCAAAAACATTAAATTAAATATAACCATTTCTGGTTAGCAATAGTATATATGTTATGACGTAACGTACTCATAATCATTTTCTGTAAACCGCAGTCGTAAGCTAAACTTTTTTTCACATCAATAGTTTTGAAAAATTTCCGAAAAATTTCGAATTTGCATTATATATCATTAAATGACTAAATAATCACAAGGAATAAGTTGAATTTTTCAAGCATGTATTTAACAAACACTTCGTGAACGATTCTATGATTCGATATTCGTTGAATTATCACAAACATCATTCTTTTATCTATGAGTATGATTTGAATGTATTATGTTAAATCGATTGTAATTTATTTCACCCAATGAAACCGATATTGAGTTCAAAAACAATGATTAGTATGGTTGATGTTTCTCTAAATTATCTAGTTTCTACATGGTGATTTCGCGAATGTCACGTACTTTGAGATGATGTCTTACAAATGTATTTAAGCGACACTGATAACCAAAGTTATAGTTTCAGAAATATAGTCGCATTAACACATATAATGGAAATAGTCAACAATTCTTTGAACAGTAGAAACAAAATACATCTGGCAGTTTTGCCGTGGAAGCACGTTTAGTAGATTAACAATGCGTTTATTACCATCAGCTGTTTGAAATCCAAAGTATTTTTTGTCATACCTTTTATTAACATTGTTACATTTGATTTATGAAGTTTGAAAAACATTCCTGACAAATGACTGTACATTGCTAGGATCGTTCTGCGCATAGAGCATCTTATATTCCACATACATTAGACTGTGACCTACAACTCGAAACCAATTCCTAAGTGTCATTGGGCTTGTAATCTAGTAGGTCTATCCCTAGTGATAGGTGTTTTATTTTAACCAGTAACCGCATTTGAACACAGATCTCCAATTTGCCAGGCTTACTATCATTGTTTATTTAATATTGAGGAGAAATTCACAATAAAAATAATAATTTTTAAAGTCTACTAAAATGCCCACTACATCTTCGAAAAGATACCTTCGGTTACTAAATGTTGAAATGAAAGTGAGCCAGATTCTATTCGTTAGATAATAATAAGTTCTTTATCTCAACAGTTATTATACCCAATTACAGAATATAATAACAGAATGTTGAATACTAACTAAATAATTAAAATGAAAGAGATATAGCAAAGCGCTGAATCTAATTTAAAAAATTAAAAACTAATAACTGAATAATAACATTTAATGAAATATTACAAAGAACTCAATCTAAATCAATTCATTTAGTCAATTCCTTTGTTCACATAACTCCTAATAATAACTTCTATGGAGGCAGGTGGAATAATTCTGTAGTACGCAAATTTTACCTAGGACACGAATTTTCAAATCGGACAATCGAGGAGGACATCAATACTGTTGTACAGTAATTTGTAAAAAAATTTGAGAGTCAAAGTTTCTCTCCTGTCCTGCAATGAGATTAAACTAAATGGACTCAATAATTCGTTATGATTGACTCCTCTCTATGGATAAACTTTATCCTCCGTCCAAACTAAGAATTATTGTATTTTTTTAGTAAAAATGAATATTTGAAAATACAAAAAAAATAATTTGATTTATTTAAAAAACAAGTTTGACGTTTTGATATCTATAGTAATTCATAAAATTCAATTATTCATTAGTTTTGACAAAGTTGTGACATATAACAAAACGTCATCGAAAATGAAGTTTTCAACATTAAAATAAGCCTGTTATTGCTAAAAATATTGAAAATAAACTATCTTAAACAGGCAACAAATCAATTTTAAATATATATATATATATATATATATATATATATATATTATATATATATATATATATATATATATATATATATATATATATATATATATATATATATATATATATATATATATATATAGATAAATGAAAATTTCTTGGGCTTTTTTCTCAATTTAAAATATATAAAGGTTATCAGCCTGGAAGTCTTGAATTTTACAGCATCATCTCCAGCAAACTGAGTTTTTTCTTAGCATGAGAGTTCAGTTTAGTCAAGATTACACACTAAATTCTAAAAACTAGATAATGACACAGATTTTGGTTTCACCTCCACGGTTCTATTATGCTGACATACATAATTATGCTGACTTACATACCATTCGTTATTAAACATACCTAGATACTTTTTCAAGTATCAATTTTGAAAGTTTGTTTCGAATAGGAGGAGATAACTGCAGATACAGAAGAAACCCTGAAACCAGTGAATTATTTTTTTTTCTGAGAAATGAGCTCCCCATTTTGAGTCGAACTGTGATGCACTTTGTGAATAAACTTTGATTTCTCGATTTTAAAAATAATTCTAAATATAATTGAAACTAAAAAAGAGTCTCAACTATCTCTGAAATCTAAAATTCTACTAAACCTAAGTAAAATTTAATTTATATGACTTTTAAAATATTAAATTGTTCGATAGTGAGGTCAAGTAATTGAGTTTAATTGAATTTGAGGTACCTCGATTTTTCTTCTCTTTGTGAGAACTCTCAATGTTCTTCTTTTCCTCTCTTCTTCAATTTTTCAAAATTTTCGAGCACTAAAATATTCAAATTGTTCAATTTAACTTCCCATCAAATTACTCCAGTTCAAAATTGATCTCAATAAAATTTTCTTCTTCGAAATTCTTTCGAAAACTAAGATGCCCTCTCTTTTTATTCTTTTCGTCTTCTGAATTATCAATTATTGAGCAATACCTGATTTGATATTTTAAATTGTGGACAATTATATATAAATCAAAAAAATGTCCAGGCAAAAACACATCCATATTTTATCACCAAATTGTAGTTTTGTTCTATATATTTTCTTCAAAAACTTACATTAAATTTAATACAATGAGGTCACCTACAAGAGGTGAATTTGAATATTGGTTTATTAGTTGAAACTGATACTCCTACCTTTAGTGGCTCTATTGATTTTCATGTTCCTAGACAATGTTCACGTTCAAATCAATTTTTTTCATTGGTTACTCCGAAAAATAATTCCCTCGTACAATCACCCATTATTTGGTGATATGATTTGATAGGATTTGTCTGACAAATGCGATAGCAACTGTGACTCATTTGTCAGGTTTACTTGGACTCTTCTAATGTATAGTGAATTCTGAAGTAAGTCATAATATCATTGTCTATTATTTATTATAATTACTTTTTTTATTGATTGTCATTTTTTGAACATTTGTATCACATCATTAGGTGTTGATACTGAATATATACTTTTTAGAATATTTCCTCTAATTGAGTGTTTTTACCTCAAAATAAATGAAGACTTATTATTATCAATACATTTTTGCGTAGATGTATGGAGAAATTGTTAAATGTATTCACAACGAAACATTATAATTATTCATAAGTAATCACAACACATTTTTCTGAATAATTTTTTTTTCTCATAATTTTTTGTTTGGTTTGGTGCTGCATTATACATTATCAAACTTCTTTTGAATAAACTTTTCATAGTTCCTACTTTGTTGAAAGTATCTACGTAAAAATTATTCAGTTTTCCTGTATTATGATTAGGCTTTCAATGTTTTCATAAAAGTATGACACAACAAGCTTTAACTTCATTTTAGATATAAACTCAGGTGTTTTTTACGTAACTATTACATAATCTTTGTTTTACTGATTAAAGGTTCAAATCATTCAACATTTTTACAACGGGAATGTACCTATTTCAACCTAAAATATATCGCATTGTTAAAAAAAATGAAGATCTTTGCAATCAAAACCTGTTAACCTGTTTTAACCTGTTAATGCTAAAAACATTCAATATATATATATATATATATATATATATATATATATATATATATATATATATATATATATATTTATATATATATATATATATATATATATATATATATATATATATATATATATAATTTTCGAATTTCTGCGCTTAGTTCTTTTATTGGGTATCATCAAAGGTAAACTACATAACTGTATCTTTCATAATTTAATCATTTTCTTGCTGACAAATTCCACATCGAGTGGATTGTTGTAACTGTCAAGCAATATAAATTTATAAGCGTGGTAAATGAACACTAATATCTTGAAAGCGTCTCTTCTCTGAAAATATAAGAACAAACGATCGCACAATAATTAGTGAAATATTGAGAAAATAACGACTCCTACAATTAGAATCGGTATATCAAACTTTTGTCGTGGGATTTTTTTGGCGGCGACGATTCGTGCAGGCCCATAAAGCCTTTTGTTATCGTCAATTCATTCAGAAGTGAACCCGACGACGAAGAGAGGTTTTCGAGGTTATGTTTCAGCCGCGACATGTTTCTCGGAATCGTACGGACGCAGTAATTGCAGTTTGTTTCGGTAGTTTCTAAATTACAACGAAACAAGTTACGAACTCCATGGAATACAATGTCGATAGACGTTCTTCGAATCTTGTTTCGGTTTTTAGCTGGAGATATAAAATTAACTCCTAACAAACCTGCCTACAATTGATAAATAACAATGGGTTGGGATATTTATATTTACTAACATATGTGAGGGAAAGTACAGTTAAAGTACATATATATATATATATATATATATATATATATATATATATATATATATATATATATATATATATATATATATACCTACTAGATGTTTTGAATTAGATTATTTCGCAATTGTTTCAAAAAGTTTCTTTCGAAATTGCCATTTCAACAGAAAAAATAATTTTCTCCCTTTCTTTAAACAATAATTTGATTGATCCCAGTGAAGATCCCAGCAATTTAAATATATACTATTTGTACGATATTTTAATTTTTTTTAATTGTATTATTCACTATTAACCATCACACCAAAATTCCAGTTTGCCGTGAGAAATTTTCAAATTCTCTTGTTCTGCAGAATATTGGAAACGTGACAGTTTGCACATCTGGTATCAATTTTCATTTATGATCAATGCAGAAGGTACCTTATTTGAATTTTATCATTTGGGAAAGTACAAGAAGTTAAGTTCTCACACCTTGCCAAGTCAATGTTATTCTTCAGAGAATTTGAATCATTACAGTCTTAAACTGAGTAAGGTACACAGCAGGTACTTTTACGGATTTTTAACTTTTACAACATAAACATCAATAAACAAAATAAGATTTCGTTTGGTCAATGGGAATAATCTTTTTCTCACGAAAATGACCGATATGGTATTTTAAACACTCAATCGAGTCAGCACATTGTTGCAATCTAATGCTTGTTAATCAAAATAAACACACGGGTTTAATTTCACTATTATATTCCTTATGACTTCTACATGAGTTTACGGTTGTAGAACTCATTCTCAAGCAAGAGGTAATGAAGTACCTCAAAAAATTAACAAACGAAAATTTAATTACGGATATATTTGCCCGTTACTTTGTGCTTCAATTGAGTATACCTATAATTACATTTTAAGTTTCAAGCATATTCATAATTAAATTGGAATTGTCTCAATAAAAGTACAGAGTTGACCAGTAATCAATTTTGCATTTTTCTTCTTATGAGTAGTCTTGCCACGGTGCATTATTCCTCGTCATAGAGTTTCATAGAGTCGTGATATACTTATTTCTTTTGATCATTCAACAAATTGACAGTGGTATTTTCATTGCGCTTATAGATTTCTATGGATTCTAAAATACAGTCTAACCTCCATATATCGAACCTCAATGGGAACGAGAAAACTTCGAATTATCGAGTATTTCGATATAGGGAGGTTCGATTTATTAAGGTGATTTCTGACTTACTTCGATATATAGAGGTTAGAGGTTTATAATAAAGACGTATATACTCAATGTAATTATAATCCTTCGAAGAAAAAACTTTCTTCAGTCTAAACGCTAATTGTTATATCAAATCGACTTCGATATGTAGAGGTTTATTGAAAAAAACTTCGATATGTAGGGGTGCGGTGTAGGCCTAGGAATCGTTGAAAATTCGTTCATCAAGTTCTTCTTAACTAATCCTTCGATATATAGAGGTAAAATAGTAAAGTAATGGTAGGCAAATTCAAGGAGAATAGAAAAACTTCGAATTATCAAGGAATTCGCTATATCGAGGTTCGATATATCGAGATTCGACTTCGTATCTAGTTTTTTGCCTTTTGAAGCGGTATGTAATATATTTAAATTATCTTCATTTGGAAAAGTATGTCTTGAATATCGGAAGTATTTGGCAAAATTCGAGTTCTAATCTCATATATTTTATCCTATTCTATCGATACCACCAACGTATATATATATATATTGAACATTTTCAATTGTGAATTCAATAGATATTCAATTGCAATAAATAAGCTTAATCTACGAGAAATAAATTTAGGAAACAAATTAAAGCATATGAGTTGCTTTAAAATGATAAAAATTTAATTTAAGATAATAATAATAAAAATATATTTATTATTGATGATTATACATTATGATGTATTAATAAAAATTCATTTTATTAATACTGAAATTATTAAATAAGGGAATTATAAAAATATTAAAATAAAAATTTACAATGCACTACAGTGAAGTTCAATTAAAAAATAAACTGTGACGATATTGACGTAGTAAATGAGAGATTTAAATTTATCGTTCATCTGCCTGAAACCATTGATGCTAAATAGATCCGAAATTAATGATAAATTCGAAAATGGTCTTTGTAATTACTAATTAACAAATTTACAAATATGATTTTGCATTCTCAAAACTTAATAATGATCAAATATTATAATGTAAATATCTATCGATTTTAAATTTGAATATTGCTTTCAAATTGTGTTCTATTAGAAATAGAAATTTGGCAATTGATGTAGGTACCTACTTATTTCGAAATTAACTTCTGGGGAATACCGAATATTGATATAAATATAAATATTACGGTAATTTTTTCATCATGAAAATTATCCTTATCACATCTAAATTCAACGTTAGAGTATCAACACTTATTAATTCATTATGAACTTATTGGAAGTTATAGGTAAAACCTAACCTATAATTTCACAAATATCTTGAGACCCACTAAATATTAATTGCAATAGGAAAGTGGATAAATTTCTATTTTATACTCTAATAATATTTTTTGTATTTTTCATTATTCGATGAAGCGTCAATTATTTGTTAAGATACAGCAACGTATTCATAATAATCAAATTGAAATATTTTATTTCATTACATAAGTTTAAATAACAATAATCATGATGTGATGATTCAAGAATAATTTTGATAATAATTATTTAAGGCATATGGGTAAAAATGGAAAATAGTATTTTCATTGATAAGTAAATGTTGGCAAAAAGTCAATCCAATTTAACCTTAATATTTAGTTCATTGATATTAATTAAAGTTGCACAAGTCATTGAAAAAACTGAAAAACATCGGGAATTCGGTCGATCCTATATGTACATGCAGCAATAATTCGAATTTAAATTTTTTCGGTGAAAAGGGCATTCTGTGTGAGTAAATTTGAATTTGAAGCGTCGCAGCGAAGGAAGACCTGGAAACAGTTCAGCATCCGAAACTTATGAATATATCATTCCAAATCATTTATTCCCAAAGTTGTCCATGTGTTTGTCAGGGACCCACTGGGTGTACCTGCCTTGGCGTGACAAAAAAATTGTGATTCTGGTTACGAAAGTGAATGACTCTAAAATAATATATAGAAATATAAAATGCTGACTTCCCTTATCAAAGTAGGCAGATAATATTTTAAGTATTTCAGCGACTGTTGTAATTATTATTCTATATTTAGTACAAGTGGAGACTTGCAAAGCATGTAAGTCTTGTTCAATAATATAATTTGATAACAATAATAATTAATATATAAAAACACTTGGCTAGGTTTCACAAAATTTATAATAAATAAATATTTGGCAATTTTTTCGGGGTCTTACCCCATTTTCAAAAGTTTAACCTAACTTTTGAGTCTAACTTTTGAAAATGGACCCGCCGAAAAAATTGTCAAGTTTTTATTTATTATAAACTTTGTGAAACCTAGCCAAGTGTTTTCATTTTATATATTAAACAATGTATCACCAAGAGATCAGCGAAAACTCAGTCAACTTTAATAATAATTAATATTGTAGTAATTATATAATTGAATAAATATAACACAAGAAAATATTCAATTTTTGTTTTAATGCACTCTACTTCGAATGGGGAGTGTTATAAATGAAATAAGTGAGAATTGATTGAGTTCTTGTGCTCTGAGTCGATATGAGAGGAGTTGAATTGGATCATCGCTCCACACAGCGGGGAAATCGGTCTAGAAATAAGTTCAAAAAATATCTTTGTACAGTTCTTGACTGAAAACAGTAGTTGGGCCGAGAAATTTCCATCTTGCCGATTTTTTACGAATAATATTTATAACCTGATTTTCAAATTTTCAACTGTATACAGCAGAACATTTTGTCCAGTTTAGTCAAACCTTTGTTGGTTTTTCACAGATTTATGGTACCACCATTTCCGGTAAAATGAAAAAGTTTGTATCTTCCCTTAAGAAACTAATGATAAATAATGAATTCGGGATATATCTACCAGTATTGAATACTAAATGAATCGATAACTAAGGGTATACCCACTGATTTTGAAATATGAATGGATGCAAAAAACCAATTCAAATATCCAAGTAATCCCATGTTAATTCATTTAATATTATGATGTTTCAATTCGGAATATTGCATAAAAATGTACACAAAAGCACAAAGTAAAAAGGTCGCCTTTTCTCTTTGTATTTTTGAGATTTCAAGATTTATTGAGCGAAAGTAGACGTTAAGGGAATACTTCATTCATAAATATCGAAATGTTGTGAAATACTGATAATTTTCGAAAATAGTGATAATCAGAAATAATGATATTTGTCATGAGCGAAATGATATCTAAATTTGTCTTCCAATGAATTCACAGAGAAAATTTGTTGTTATATGAATTGTTTAATCGTTCGTATTTAAATATTTTAATATATTTCCAAAAAAATAATACATATTGTCAATGACAAAACACGAGAGAAGTTATATAGTTATATGTATACATATATATATATATATATATATATATATATATATATATATATATATATATATATATATATATATATATATATATATATATATATATATATATATATATATAAATATAGGCCGCAGCATGTGATTTGAGTAAGGCATTTGGGGGTAGAGACAGTTAGGGGTAGAGCGCTGGACATTTTCGTTTCATATTTAGCGGAAAGAACACAATCAGTTTTCTGGGAGGGAGAAATTTCCTTAGAAACTGCTATAAATAAAGGTGTGCCACAGGGTTCCATACTGGGCCATTATGTTAAATATTAATGATCTGCCAGGGAATGTGACCTGTGAGGCAATTTTTTTATGCTGATGACACAACTTTCTTCAACACGGGAGTGTCAAAGCAAGAACTCATGACTCGATCTCAGCTATCACTGAATATCAATAAAACAAATAAATTATCCTTCAGTTCATCGGAGAGAAAAACTGAATATGTAGATTAAAAAATCTTGGAAGTTGCTTTGCAGGGTTCACTTACATGACCAGTCCATATTTCTGAAATAATCAAAAAGCTTTCCAGTGCTATTTACACAATCCGCAGAATAAGGTCCGTCACAAATGAGAACATCGCTAAATTGGCCTATTTTTCAAATTTTCACTCTATCTCGACGTGCAATATCCTAATTTGGGGATATAGTCCGGAGATCCACGGTATTCTGCTGAAACAAAAAGAAGCGATTAGAGCGATTTGTGGTGAATCTAAGTTATCAGCTGCAGAAAAATCCTCAAAAACCTCAGGATACTTACCCTGTTGTCCGTCTTTATACTATCATGCCTGAAGCACTTACGTGCTAATAAGAAGCTTTTTCTAAATACTAATATGCACGCGTATAACATTCGTAGCAAAGACGATTATCTCACCGAATATCATAGGCTCAAAAGAACTCAAATAGGAGTTAATTATTATTGTATTAAATTTCATAATAAGTTACCTTCACGAATCAAAGAACTGCCGGACAAAATATTCTTGAAGCGTTTGAAATCTACTCTATTGAATCATCCTCTGTACTCTTTACAGAAGTTCATGGAATTGAGCAATGATGCTTTCTAGTGTAGTCCGACATGTATATTATTATATATTGTTTTGTACAAGTTTTGTGAATGTTATGGTTTTGATTTCATATTTTATTGTGTGCATAGCTCACTGTGATACTTATAGGATTTAAAATGTTCTTTTATTTGTATACATTTACATAAAGTTATTGACATGCCATGTAATTATTTTGATGGTTAAATAAATTAGTAATATATATATATATATATATATATATATATATATATATATATATATATATATATATATATATATATATATATAATATCACTAATTTCGAAAAGGCATCAATATTGTCCGAACAAGTCAAGAAATCAAGTATTGTGTCATAAAAATCTGTCACGCAGTAAAGAACCCTTAATCTTCCTCACCTTTAAACGTGTTTTGTAAAGAATTAGAGGTTGGACTTGATGGTTATTTGGGAATTACGGCAATAAGTCCTCATCCTATGGCACAAGAGGAAATCCCAACATCTGTGATTTCGGTAGGGATATTCCAATAAAACACTTCCCTCACCTGTATCTATTATTTTTTACCTGGGGATGTTTACCGGATATAAACGGGGGTGGACGTTGCACGTCACGTGTATACAGTATGGCTACAAAACGTGACGAACGTGTCATTTTGGTGGATGTGTAGTGTAATTGTGACGTGACTATAGTTTAAATATGGTGTTACTATCGCATGATCCGATGACATTTGTGCCAATGAATAAATTAGGTATGATTTTCTTATAAAAATCCTTGACTTTGGAAATGATGAGTGAAATGAAACAATACTTGAACATTTTTCAATACAATTATGTCTTTCGAAGTCTAGTTCTGTCTGTTTGTTGAGCTCACAAATTAAATTGCAAATGAGTGATAAAACTCAAAACACTCGAACGAAAACAACAAGAATATCGATGTAATAGATGCGTATCACCTTTATAGTTGAGTTGTAACGAGTGTTTTATATATATTATTTTCTTCTAGTCGAAAATTTTCAACTAAAATTATAATTTCAAACAGAAAATCTAAACAAATATATCAAATATATATTAGAAAATTTTTGTGAAGACAATAATGGTTCAAAAAAAAAATACATAAAACCGTATTGTGCAATTTCACACATTGTCAATATTGAATTGTACCTATATCTTGTAAACATATTATACATTCATAAAGGTATGTTTCATTTATACAATTGTTACTATAGTAGAGTATGTAAATTTCAACAGAAATTCATCGAATTGTATTCTTCAAGAAGTAGTAGGTACTTTGAAATACTCATCATACCCAATAGTTAAAAAAATATTGAATAAATTAGGTATGATTTTCTTATGAAAATCCTTGACTTTGGAAATGATGAGTGAAATGAAACAATACTTAAACATTTTTCAATACAATTATGTCTTTCGAAGTCTAGTTCTGTCTGTATGTTGAGCTCACAAATTAAATTGCAAATGAGTGATAAAACTTAAAACACTCGAACGAAAACAACAAGAATATCGATGTAATAGATGCGTAACACCTTTATAGTTGAGTTGTAACGAGTGTTTTATATATATTATTTTCTTCTAGTCGAAAATTTTCAACTAAAATTATAACTTCAAACAGAAAATCTAAACAAATATATCAAATATATATTAGAAAATTTTTGTGAGGACATAAAGGTGTGTTTCATTTATACAATTGTTACTATAGTACAGTATGTAAATTTCAACAGAAATTCATCGAATTGTATTCTTCAAGAAGTAGTAGGTACTTTGAAATACTCATCATACCCAATAGTAATCTTTTCATTTTAATTTTGTATATACCTCCAAGCACAACTCTAAATGTCTATGAACAACTGTTTGATGCAATGCAGTCACTTGACTTTCTGTACGAACATAAAGTTATTATTCTGGGGGATTTTAACATAACAGGTTATGCTGAATCGTTAGTTAATAACAATGAAAACCTTAACAAATATACTTCCCTACTCAATAATTTTGCTAATATTTTTAACATCACTCAATTCAATTTTGTGCATAACAACTTCGATAAAATTCTTGATTTGGTGTTTTATAACCGTGATTGTGAGGTAGTGAAATTTTTTGATCCTTGTGTGCCTGAAGACTCACACCATCCAGCTCTTCAGGTACACTGCAATATTAATAAAAATTAGTTAGAACAAAAAACTTCCAGATATCTTTTGATAAATGTTATAACTTTCGTAAAGCAAACTATCCGATGATGTATGACCTGATATGTAATGCTGACTGGAATTTTCTGGAGACAGCTGTAAATGCTGAAGATGCGTGTAGCTATTTATATGGAAAGTTATACAGTATATTTGATAAATGTGTGCCGATGCTTAGTGAGAAACACAAAAATCGATATCCTCCGTGGTTCAATTCTTCGGTTATTAGAGATATTCGTTGTAAAACGAAATGTCATATCCTGTTTAGAAAAACAGGCAACCATGAAGCGTATATTGAATTCTCCAGACTAAGAGCCAAAATAAAAGCTGATATTTCTCGTTTGCACAGTGATTACGTTAAATCTCTTGAATCAAATATAAATCAGAATCCAAATAAGTTCTGGGCGTTTTTCAATAACGTGAAATATGGTACAACGGTTTCTAACGTAATGAGTTACAATGATAATCTACTAAATACTCCGGAAGAAATATTGAATGGGTTCGCAGATTATTTCAGTAAATCGTACATAGCATCATCTCAGTTCGATAGAGAAACAACAAACAACACATCGGCTCAGTTATTAAATATATCCGAATTCAATGAAAATGAAATTTTGGTGGCTCTTAAAAAAGTTAAACCTAAAAAGACAACCGGCCCTGACGATATCCCTGCCTTTATTTTAAAAGATTGTGCCTATATTCTTGCACGTCCTCTTATGTTGTTGTTCAACATATGCATAAAATCGTGTATGATTCCTTCATTGTGGAAACAATCAAAAGTTTGCCCAGTATTTAAGAAAGGCGATAAATCAGATATTTGTAATTTTAGGCCTATTTCGATCATTTGTAATTTCTGCAAAGTATTTGAAAGTGTTCTACATGAAAAAATTTCGCATCATGTTAATCCCATGATTTCATCACTCCAACATGGTTTTATGAAAGGTCGTTCAACAATTTCAAATCTGACATGTATTACTCAGTACATTGCTGAAGGTATTGATAATCTCAAACAGACTGATGTGATATACATGGACTTCTCTAAAGCGTTTGACAGGCTTGACCACGGTATTCTATTGAATAAACTAGGCACTTTCGGACTTTCGACATCGCTCATCAAACTTTTCGAATCGTATTTGATAGGCAGAAAGCAACGCGTTTTTAGCCGTGGGTATACATCAATTGAATACTGTGCTTCATCTGGAGTGCCCCAAGGTTCCATACTTGGTCCTCTGCTCTTTACAATGTTCATAAATGATATAACCGATGTCATTGATGTTGAAGGTTTATTGTTCGCAGATGACTTTAAGATTTTTCATTATGTTTCCAGCATCGGTGACTGTGAACGCATTGCAAGAAACTTGCGTAACGTTGTAAATTGGTGTGATTTCAACAAATTAAACCTGAACATCTCCAAATGTCATGTAATGTCGTTCTCCACAAAATATAATTCGATTAATTTCAAGTATGAAATTGGTGATAATATTTTGGAAAGACCCAATACATTTATTGACCTTGGCGTTACCTTTGATTCTCAACTAACTTTCGTGCCACATATCAATGCTACAGTAACCGCTGCCTGTAGAGTATATGGTTTCATTGTTCGTGTTGGAAAGGAATTTAGCAATATATCAACTCTGAAAACATTGTATTGTGCTTTCGTAAGATCTAAACTCGAATACGGATCAACAGTCTGGAATCCTGGTTATCAATTACACATTGATCAACTAGAGTCTATACAACGAAAGTTCCTGAAACTTTTGAGCTTCAGAATTGATGGAATATATCCACCTATAGGCGTACAACATGAAAAACTTACAAGTCGACATAATGTGGACACACTCAGTACTCGAAGGAAATGCCATGCAATAATATTCTTGCATAAAATAATCAACAATAAGGTGAAATGTCAGGAATTATTGCAAAAGCTTAATTTCATTGTCCCAAGAGTTTCTTCCCGAAGCGCATTCACTTTCTACCTTCCAGCAGCTAGAACGAATGTTCTAAAATTTTCGCCATTGCACACGATGTGTGAACAATGTAATATTTTAGGAGCTAAGGTGGATATTTTCAACTGTTCTGTTACAGATATTAAGGCAACTTTCCTTGATATACATAATCTATGATAAAACAATTATCTATATGTATTCACGAATAGAATTCTTTACTCATATAATTATGTTTGTATAAGTGTTAATATGTGCATGTATATGTATTTGTGAGTTTAAATTTATATGTATGTGTAAGTTTGGTCAGCATTTGAGTTTTTTTACTTCTATAATTATTTTATTTCATACCATCAGTTGTGATTGATATCACAAACTCTTTCATTTAAAATGAAACAAAATTGAATTTTTTGTACTACCAATTTTGTTTTTTGTATATGTTGTATTTCCTGTTTTGTAATTAGGACTTGTCCTGTAAAACAGTGTATGTTAAATAAATAAATAAATAAATAAATAGTTAAAAAAATATTGAATAAATTAGGTATGATTTTCTTATGAAAATCCTTGACTTTGGAAATGATGAGTGAAATGAAACAATACTTAAACATTTTTCAATACAATTATGTCTTTCGAAGTCTAGTTCTGTCTGTATGTTGAGCTCACAAATTAAATTGCAAATGAGTGATAAAACTTAAAACACTCGAACGAAAACAACAAGAATATCGATGTAATAGATGCGTATCACCTTTATAGTTGAGTTGTAACGAGTGTTTTATATATATTATTTTCTTCTAGTCGAAAATTTTCAACTAAAATTATAACTTCAAACAGAAAATCTAAACAAATATATCAAATATATATTAGAAAATTTTTGTGAAGACAATAATGGTTCAAAAAAAAATACAAAAACCATATTGTGCAATTTCACAAATTGTCAATATTGAATTGTACCTATATCTTGTAAACATATTAAACATAAATAAAGGTGTGTTTCATTTATACAATTGTTACTATAGTAGAGTATGTAAATTTCAACAAAAATTCATCGAATTGTATTCTTCTAGAAGTAGTAGGTACTTTGAAATACTCATCATACCCAACAGTTAAAAAAATATTGAATAAATTAGGTATGAGTTTCTTGTAAAAATCCTTGACTTTGGAAATGATGAGTGAAATGAAACAATACTTAAACATTTTTCAATACAATTATGTCTTTCGAAGTCTAGTTCTGTCTGTATGTTGAGCTCACAAATTAAATTGCCAATGAGTGATAAAACTTAAAACACTCGAACGAAAACAACAAGAATATCGATGTAATAGATGCGTAACACCTTTATAGTTGACTTGTAACGAGTGTTTTATATATATTATTTTCTTCTAGTCGAAAATTTTCAACTAAAATTATAACTTCAAACAGAAAATCTAAACAAATATATCAAATATATATTAGAAAATTTTTGTGAAGACAATAATGGTTCAAAAAAAATACATAAAACCATATTGTGCAATTTCACAAATTGTCAATATTGAATTGTACCTATATCTTGTAAACATATTAAACATAAATAAAGGTGTGTTTCATTTATACAATTGTTACTATAGTAGAGTATGTAAATTTCAACAAAAATTCATCGAATTGTATTCTTCTAGAAGTAGTAGGTACTTTGAAATACTCATCATACCCAATAGTTAAAAAAATATTGAATAAATTAGGTATGAGTTTCTTGTAAAAATCCTTGACTTTGGAAATGATGAGTGAAATGAAACAATACTTAAACATTTCTCAATACAATTATGTCTTTCGAAGTCTAGTTCTGTCTGTATGTTGAGCTCACAAATTAAATTGCAAATGAGTGATAAAACTCAAAACACTCGAACGAAAACAACAAGAATATCGATGTAATAGATGCGTATCACCTTTATAGTTGAGTTGTAACGAGTGTTTTATTTATATTATTTTCGTCTAGACGAACATATTCAACTAAAATTATAACTTCAAACAGAAAATCTGAACAAATATATCAAATATATATTAGAAAATTTTTGTGAGGACATGGGAATGGTTCAAAAATAAAATACATAAAACCATATTGTGCAATTTCACAAATTGTCAATATTGAATTGTACCTATATGTTGTAAACATATTATACATTCATAAAGGAGTGTTTTATTTATACAATTGTCACTATAGTAGAGTATGTAAATTTCAACAAAAATTCATCGAATTGTATTCTTCAAGAAGTAGTAGGTACTTTGAAATACTCATCATACCCAATAGTTGAAAAAATATTGAAAAAAAATAACATCATTACATTATTTGTATCAATTTTCCAGCGGCATTCAACAATCAATGATTAATAGTTCAGTTATAAATCTACAATATGTTTCAGATAATATCAGTGTGTATAATTCTAAAAATTCTGTGTGAATATTAGGTATAATAATAATATTTATTTATTTATTTATTTATTTTTTATATTTAATAGTGTTGGCGTTTATTTGATGTAAATCCATTATAATTGAATATAAATTTAAATTCAAACACTTGAACTTATGATTTACACTTTATTGACTACATAGCATGACGCGTTTCGTCGTTACAAACGACTTCTTCAGATGCTTACAGAATAATCTACATTAATAATCACATTATTCTGTAAGCATCTGAAGAAGTCGTTTGTAACGACGAAACGCGTCATGCTATGTAGTCAATAAAGTGTAAATCATAAGTTCAAGTGTTTGAATTTAAGTTTATTTTCAATATTTATTAAGCTGAAGCTATTAAAAAATTCACATATTTTGAAATGTCAATTTTGAATTATATCTATCTTATTGTTTAAAATCTACTTTCTCAGTTCACGCTCAAAATCTTAATACTAGTACTACTTTCGAGATACTTGATAAATTATTGAAAGCATTAAATCCGTTATAGTATTCGCTGTTTTTAGATTTAGGAAGTCTACAACTTTGGACGTAAAAAAGCTATCAGTATTTTTAGTATTATGCCCATGCATATCACTGAGATATGTTACATTTTTAATTATTTTACATAAAAGCAACTGATTTTCAATTTTAATTATGAATATATTTGAAGCATATATTCCTTGTTTAACTCACATAAGTTCCAAAGAGTTCACCATAATTTTAACTGGTGTATGGTACTTTCTGTAACTTTTATAATTGTTGAATTCTTTCCTTAGTCAAACCGACTAACAGAGTGGAGCAATATTCAAAATGTGGCATTATTATTTCACATATGTCGACAGCTATTTTTCCTATTCTATTGAAAATTTTTTTTTCAGAGATTTTAGATATATGAAATCAACATGATCATTGATACTCTATTTTTCGTCTAACATAATGCATGAATATTACATGTACCTACATCATTTATTTTCATACCTAAACAAGGTTTATATACCTGAATTGTATATAAACGTTTTTCTAGTCTGATATTTGTAGAGACTTGCCAATGAAACAGACATTTATAAAATTTGTTAATTTATAGTTAATGTTTGTTACTTATTTTCTATTTATCAAACCATTTCCTGAGTGACAATTTGGAAATTTTCAGTATTATGTTAACGATAAATGAATATTTCTGATTCTTTAATTTTCTGTGATTGTTGAAATTTTAGCAACTGAGAAAGACAAAAAATGTAGAGAAATTTTAGAAATGTTACATCTCAATTCTATTTACAACGATTTGATAAACCTTATAAATAATACTAATAAAATAAATACACAAAAATCACCAAACATCATATCTCAAAACTCATTCTGTCCTTATTTACCATCAACTTCACACACATAAACCCAAAAAAAATTTCAAAATACGTATTCTACCTAAGTATATAAAACTCAACTATGTGAAATTATATGTATATATAAATCACACTCATTTGAATCACCTGGCTTACCATGAGTTTTTCAGAGATTTCCTCATGGTGAAGAAGACTGAACCGAAGAGAATGTTAAGCCAGAAATATTTCTCTGAATACTAAAGAAACAAAAAGCCAATTCGATTTTTAAAAAAAATAAGATTGACGTTTTTATATCTATGGTAATTCATAAAATTCAATTAATCTTTAGTTTGGACAAAGTTGTGATACACAACGAAACGTAAACAAAAATAAAAATTTTAACATTGTAAATAACCTGTTATTGCTAAAAATTTTTAAAAGGAATAAACATATATATATATATATATATATATATATATATATATATATATATATACTAGCGGACCAGACAGACTTCGTCCCGTCAAAAAGATTTGGAATGAGGCAGTTTTTGTTCCTACCTATTTTATAGTCGGCGCAAAAAATTCTCCTGAACATAACCGTCACCCTGACGATAGGACGGTACACAACACCTGTACACCTGAAATGGACAGGTTGTTGTTGTTTCAATTTTCAACTTCTTTTTGATTTGATATGGCTTAGAATCAAGTCCTTGAAGCCATACCAATGTTGTATGTGTGTAAAGTTTTCATTTTCCTATATTTATTATTTTGTTCGGTGTTCATCTCATTTACATAATATTAGTTCGTATTTAAATAATTTTGCACAGATAGGGACAACAAATTATTAATTAAAATAATGAAACACTTTTTGTAACACGGTTTGTGTTTGACTGATGTAATGATGTGAAAACTGATGCATTTTCTGTAGCGTGCCAAAACCAAAACAAAAGAAATTATATCGCGAAGCTGACCAAATTGAAAATCAATACTAATGATCTACAGCTCTTACATTTTGTGACTATTCAATTTGGTCTTATTCGCGATATCATCACTTTCGTTGAGTTTCGGAACTCGACATTCGCTCACGCGCACACTGTTTTGATAGATATGATTGAATTTGAACTTTGTGCAGCGGTAATAAAGTGCAAATTGACTCTTTGACATTAGAGACACACCTACATTGCTTAGATTAAAGTGAGTTCTTGTAATTTAACATGAACTTCATTGAATAGCAATAAAGTTATTATGCCGTATTTCGAGTTCTGCGGCCTAAGTTTGTACGTCTGGTTGGTGGCATTGGTAAAAACGAAAATCTAACTGAAAATATATTTTCTGTATAACCATGTAAAATTGTAATATTGTGTAGTCACCAATATTTACCAAAAATCGATATGAAGTGAAGTGAACTTACCGTGATTAACAAACACTTATTAGCAAACAAAAAACTTTTTAGTCTTTAAAACCAAACGAACTTTATCAAAAACTTAATAAAATTATTGTTAGCGCGGTTATGGACGTGTTGTCACAGATTACAAAGATTTTTGTGTTTTAAATTGAATGACGTTGACATCTGTTATCGCGGTTATCGATGTGGTGTCACAGATTACCACAGATTTTTTGTTCTAAATTGAATGATGTTGACATTCGTTACGCCCGTTTTTTAAAATATGCAAAATTAAATGTATATTTTTCAATCTTTCTGAGAGGTTTTCTTTATATTTTCTTCCGTAAGAACCTTGTACAGAGTATAAGAAAACTACAAAAAAAAATCAGTCAAATCGGTCAAGCCGTTTTCATGTTATGTCGTGACAACGGAAAACGGGTTTCATTTATATATATATATATATATATATATATATATATATATATATATATATATATATATATATATATATGCGAATAAAATTAATAATTTCATTCAGTTATTCCAACTGTCATTCATCCAATGTATTATCCACTAAATGTCATCATTAATATATACATGAAATATACGAGTATTGATAATGAGGATATTCTGGAAACCACAAAATAAAATTGTCTCCATTATTCGCCGTAGAAATGTGTATCCTCATTTGCTGCTGGATTAATTAATGATCGCACTGCTCCGTTTTTCGAGTAGTTGTTTAATTTGAATACGTTTCGAGATCGCGGTGAAATGACGTCCATGAATATTTGAAGTGCACTTATTTGTTATTCTGATGAATTTTGCGTTCAGTAATTAAATTCAAGAGTTAGATCGGGAAATGAAATTACATCAATTATGTTGGACGCCATTTCCGAATATCTACTCGAATGTCATCAGGAATGGAACAAATGACGACAGTACTTTTCAGTGAAGGCTATCGCTGGTTCATTCATTTCATAGAAATTCATCTCAATGAAATTGAAAAGAAAATTTTTTTAAGTTACACAATATCAGGTTGACTTTCAAAAATATTTTCAAATTGATGCAAAATTGATACTTTTATCTATGTTTTATATATATATATATATATATATATATATATATATATATATATATATATATAATATGTCGAATGTTTTTATACATCAATGGTTGCCAAAATGGGGGGTGACAATGAGGGCATAGAAATATTTGTAGAAGTATACGATAAATTGAATGTTATTTTTTGTCCCGTATGATCTTAGACAGCAGTCCTGAGAATAACATCTTTGTCTATTGAAAAAACTTAAAAATATTATATTACAAAGTAATTGAATTTGGAGTTACTCTAATTCGCTGTGGGATGAAATTTAAACAATTGTAACAGTGTTACAAATTCTGATCTTATGTTATTTGACTTATATATAAATCAATGTTGTAGTGTTCGACTATCACACAACTAACTTGTTTTCCTTCTCCATGGATGGAAGGTCGTTTTCTCATTGTTTAAATGATACACTAACTGCACTAGTAACACCGCAGGGTATTGATATCACTTAACACTGTGGTTTAACATCAACATTCACTGGCTGCAAATTCAAATCGACTGAAAATTAAGAGGTACTCAAGTTGTTTCGTTCTTTTATATGTTTTTGTATATAAATACCTACTCCGCAATGCTTATTTTTCTCTTTACATACTGAACAAACCAAATTATAATCTTTCATTTTGGTTATTAGCTCATCCTCAACTTTCTGAGGTTCAGTAATGCATTAAACAGTGCAATCCTGATGACTGAAAATAATATGTTGAAAATAATCGATGCTGTTACCTATTGACTGTTCATTATGATGATTTAGACTGAAATTATCTTCAAATATATTTTCTATACATACAATTGCACAAGCGTGCTATTTAGTACATTCTCAACTCAGAACAAAACATTTTTATTCGTTGATGACTGTATATTATAGACAATCATAGTGGAAAACTTCCTACTTATCCGTCTCTTTCTTTTTCGAGAAAAACGCGATGGTCACACGATTATATTTTTGGGCCATATCTTGGGATCATTTATTTTATTCTTCCAATAACAACATTCAAATTTGAAAGATTTATTTCGATGAGTATTTTTAGCCCATTTTTGCAGTGCTTCCTCCTTCTAGCATTTGCTGAGCTTTCCTAGCAGTATCTTCATCTGAAGTTCTACCGACGTAAAACCAAACTCTTCGGCATGAAGATTTGAAGCAGAAGTTCCCAACCTATTATTCTGTGCGCCCCCTTCAAGTTTACTCTCAAATACAACGCACAATTTCAAAAACACAACGAAATGAAACAAACGATGAAAACATCAATGAAACTCATTAATCAAAAGGGGGCATATAATTGAATAACTGAAGTACAATACAATATCAATCACTAGTGAAAACATTGTGATCACACTTTATTAACAATTGATAAATTCTTGTCTTCTTATTGGTCAAAAGAGACCAGATCATTCGCACCTCGAGCGAAATTATGGAAAATACATACTTAACCTTGTCATTGCTTAGAAATTGGGGCAACTTTGTTAATCTTGACACTATGAAAACGCTTTACTACTCCTTTATTCGCAGTAAACTGGAATATGCGTCTATAATTTGGTCTCCTGTGTACATTAATTCTATTGTCGACTTGGAGGCAGTTCAGAGGAAATGTTTGAAGTATATGTACTTCAGATGTTATGGGCAATATCCTTCTAGAGGCTTCGACCATTCTATCCTAACCGATAGTTTGGGAATTGAATTATTGAAGTTGAGGCGTGAACGGTTCGGCCTAACATTTCTCTTCAAAATTTTGCAGAATTCGATTGACTCACCATTTCTTCTCAGCAAAATAAATATTCGCGTACCAAGGCCTGGTCTGAGGCGGAATAATACATTTTATGTCACTTACAGCAGATCAAATGTTATGTCACGTTCTCCTATCAATTTTATATGTAATCTTTATGATGTTTGTTGCGGTCGATGTGATATCTATTTTGATCGGCTAGCAGTTATCTTGGCATGCCACTCAGAACAGCGCATTGGGATGTCGTGATATTTTCCTGAACTTCTGTTGTCCACATATGTCTTAGTTATAAATATTATTTTAATTTTAATTATTTTATTTGTTTACTAGATAATACTAACGCAATCGATTTTAATTTTATTTTTATTTATCAAACATATTTCGTTACTAAATGGTCAACTTCTGCTGACCATACGTAACTCTGTAATGGACAATATTTCATTTTTGTTTTTAGTTATCTGCTTATTTCAATTTATTTTGAATTAATTTTTCGTTGTATATATTAGCTTATACTCCCTATTTTTGATTTTTTTTCTTGTTAATTTCTTTTCTCATTTATTATTATTTGTGTACAATTTTGCAATTTTTTGTAAATTGTAAGTTTTTTTGTAATTTTTTCTCTGTAATTGGATGTATATCTGTTGGGAATAAATGTCTTATTATTATTATTATTGCGCTCCCCTTTTGTGAGCTCCATTGGTTCGGAATCATTTTATCACTACATTAGGAATCAGCTTCAAAGCCGTTTCTCACTTGTCACTGTTGCTTTTCCCAATATTATTGCATGACTTTTCTCTTTATTAGTTTTGCCTTTTTTCGATATCGCCTTTTTCAATGATCTATACTCTCCTCATATTTCATCTCCACCACTGTTTGATGTGCACTAGTAATTCCATTGCCACATGCTAATTGTGATAAGTACTGGACACCATATGCATCGTTTCCGCCACCTTAGGTAAAATTCTGTTCTGTTTTGTTTTTATTTGTCCCACTTCCATAGTTTTTTGTTGTGTGTATTGATTAATTATCATTTTCGTCGTTGATGAAATCCAAACAGTTCCTAATTCTCTAATCAGTCCTCATTTGATATTGAATATTTTCTCCTTAATCGTGGTGATGTATGTTGATATTTTCAATCTCAATTTTTGATTGCCTTTGTTAGTACATTTCGTCTTAGATTCTGAAAAGCTTCCAGACTTTCCAAATCTAATGCCGTACAAAAATGCTATATTTCTTTACACAATTCGTCTTTTTTCTATTCACTATATTTCACATCTTCTCTATTTTTTAATTATCTTTATCTTTATATAGTTCTTATATATATATATATATATATATATATATATATATATATATATATATATATATATATATATATATATTTTCGCTGTATAAAAAAGCTCTACCGAAAACAACCATTACTTTTTCTTCAGTAGATCACAGATAACATTATTGAGGTTAATTTATCTATATAATATTTTGAAATTAGTAATTGTTTTTTTTTCAGCTAAAACTGCTTCGGCGCGAGGCGCCATGAAGGAGAAGAGCAAAAATGCAGCACGGTCTCGTAGAGAAAAGGAGAATGCAGAATTTCTAGAATTAGGAAAACTGTTGCCTCTTCCCGCTGGCATTACTGCACAATTGGATAAAGCGTCGGTTATACGGTTGACTACTTCATACCTGAAAATGCGACAAGTATTTCCTGATGGTGAGTTTCATTAAATGATGATTTTTTTAATATTTTATTTTTGTGAAATTTGAACTTAAAGTGTTCAAAACAAATGCAGTGTCCATCTACATTGCCATACCAGTTGATATTATAAATAATGATAGATGATTCGTAATGTAGAATAAATCAGTACTCATGCAGAAAACTGAAACAAATTCTGTGTTTTAAAAACCTTCCAAAACAAGTTCTGTGAATCAGATGATTGAACAACAGCTTAACGGTCTGTGAAACCGTTATTTTGGATTTCAGTTCGAGGTCTGCATGATTATTAATTTTTATGACTCTTATGTTTTTAATGAATTTGGTTGATGGTCAATGTGCTACGTCCATCGCCTATTGTTTGAATGTGAAGTTTCCATGAGTGTGAAATAATTAAACTTCCAACGCAGCTTTGAATGTTGTATAATAAAATAGAATGTAAATGATGGTAGAATTTAAACATTTGCAAAACTCACTTGAAAATAATTTATAGTAACTTGAAATTGATATGAATTAATAATGACTATAATTTTTCATTAATAGATTGGGCCAATACTTGATAAAAATCTAAATACATAATTTAAATTAAACTAAGTAGTTTTTCGATTTTCACTATAATTAATTCAAAACATGACAATATCGTTTCGCCAACACAGTGGCTTAATCAGATGTTGATGATAAACTGATGACTGACAGTTTATTCATCAACATCTGATGAAGCCACTGTGTTGGCGAAACGATATTTTCATGTTTTGAATTAATTATAGTGAAAATCGAAAAACTACTTAGTTTTATTCAAATTACTATAATTTTTAGTTTAGGTCATATATTAATACCAGAACGAATTTATCAGCACAATGCTTAGTGTTAACTCACTTTGTATTTCAAATAACGAATTGCAGTTGTATTTATTTGTGTTGCATTTGGATGCATTCAAACTCTTTCTTCCTCAGAATTCCATAATATTATCTCTTGAATATTTTGTGCTTGTCTGCGATATTTCATAAATGATATTACCAGGAACCAGAGGCTACTGGAGTTCTTGTATTCTGTCTTATTCATTGAGTATATTAAAAAGAAATTCTAATGAATTATCATTATAATATGTTATTTGTACACAAGCTTTTCCTTGGAAGAAAGATCTCTTGAAAATTTTTTGCTTGTCTGCGATATTTCTTAAATGATATTCTGTCTTATTCATTGAGTATATTAAAAAGAAATTCCAATGAATTATCATTATAATATATTATTTGAACACAAGGTTTTTCTTGGATGAAAGAGATAAGGATTTATAACACGTTGATATAAACTTGCATGAAAAAATTATTATTTTTAATAGATAATTATTTTTTATGATTTCATATTTTCCCACTGTGTATATATGACTCTGATGTTGAAAATTTTACGTTTTCCATCTCACATGTTATTTTAAATGTATTATTGTTCATATCCTATTGTACTTGGAAAATGTTTGAGCTCATTGATGTTGCCAATCATATTTACGATAACCCAACAATTGTATGCAAACTGTTTTCCTCCTTAAATTTGTAACTGTTGAAATGAAAGTGTCATTCTCATGGAAATTACAGACTGAGTAATGAGTCATTGTTCTTGAAATGCTCATAAAAACTAGGAAACGTGTTAGTAAATAATTACTACATGTTATTAAATTTCTCAATATACATCTTCACGTATTGATATGTAAATAAACTGCGATGAAATCGAAATGTTTTGTAGAAGCTTGCATTAATTTTCTTTTGATCGGTAGATGGTATTGTATTTGAACAGTGGAGGACTGATACTTATCTTTCGTTAGATGGAATGATTACGTCTTCTTTTTCAATTAGTATTGTCAATTTGTGTTTAGGAAATACGAATATATGAAGATCTTCTTTTGATGAAGTTTGATTTACTTGCTATTCACTCTGAAGAATTGTTAATAGATTGTTATTATTCATGTAGATGTTTATCGATTGAGTGATGTTTGAAATGGAAAAATATCGACAAGGTGGAAAATAATTAATGAATATTCGATGTTTTTTACTTTGAAGGAAACCTGGAATTTATAATGAAATAACGAACGTATTATTAATTGAGATATAAATCATAACTATAAGCGCTACCCTCCGAGAATAGTGTAGTAAGGACGTAACTATAAACTTATTTTTTTGTCTTTCCCTGATCAGTGCCGTACCGACAAAGTAAGACCGGGTAATCCGATTCAGGTTCATTACGAGAATGTTTGCACTATTTCGATAATTTGTTGCGATCGTCTGCTTTGATTAGAAATGTACAAATTGAATTTGAAATCAAGGTAGAATTATGTAAATCTATGTACATAGGTATAGGTTTTATATAATCAAGAATTAGAGAAATAGAGAAACTAGAACGGAAAATTCTCAGAAAGATTTACGGGCCAATCAATAGAACCGGCATTTGGATGAAAAGACCTCAGAATGAACTTTATCAACGGACAAATACGATAACGGAAGACATCAGAAAACGACGACCAAATTCTATGCACATGTCTACAGAATGAAACAGTCCAGGATACCGAAGAAACTACTCGATATAATTATAAAGAGTAGGTAAATGCGGAACAGAATGGCTAAAAGAGGTCCAAAAAGATTTGAAACAGGTCGATATGAAAAATGTCGAAAATCACACTGAATGTTGCTATAAAATCGCATATGTGAAGTTGGTGCAAAAATAAAATTGCCAACCTGGAATAAAGAGCATTCAGAGAGTATGCAGCGTTTTTGAGAGGCCAAAAAATAAAGTAAAGTCCTAATATTTGCGAATTCAAGTTCAATCGCTCTCCTCATGAGGAACAATCGTTATAATAATAATAATAATGAAATAGATATAGGTATACAAAATAAATGCGAAATTTATCAGTGAATTGATCATCAAGATAAAATATAAGATAATTCAGAGACTTGACTTTGATTAACACTTCTATATTATAATTTTCTGAAATTTCACTGGCTAATGACTCTAGTCAAAGCCAAATTAGGGTAAACCTCTGGTTGCCTGTCCGAGATAAACGTGACGTGTTTAGGGTTACCGACTTCTTGAGACACTAACTGAATACGATTTAGTTACAATAAAGGTAAAACCAAGTATTTGAATTATTTGATATTTTATTATAATTAATTTGCACCAAGTAAATGCGAATTCAATATTCGATCATCAAGAATAGAAACACTATCTCATATACCTGCCCAACTATTTCATGTAATCATTATTATATTTCTAAAAACTAAATTTTTACGAGGTTTTCCAATGGTGACGAAGATGAATGTACTTTCGACAGAGCCAATGTTTTAATTATAATGTTTTTGGTGGTAGCAACTGATATTTTATTCTGTGAAAATTATATTTTTCGACGAAGCTACAATTTTTGGTCAAACTCAAACTATCAATGGAGATTTTTTCAATTTTCTAAGTCAGTTATCATATATAATTTCATTTATTTATTTATGTTATGATAGCAATTATTCCCATTAGGAGAGCCATATAATTTGAAATAATGATTCTTAGAGCTTTTGGTTCTCCTTTTTTATCTCCAGAAAACTCTTCATCGTCTCAGAATGTTTCTTCTTTGTCTATGTTCTTTTTGTTTTAGGTTGGCGCAATAGTTTTTGCTCGAACTTTACATGTGCCATTTTATTGAGACATCCTATTATTTATTTGAACCACTATTAGACATTCTGTGTCGTATTATATTATATCGAATATAGTTTATTTGCTATTCTGTTTTGAGTGTTAATTTTATATATGTGCATATAAAAATTTTATGGTTCTCTAATTTCGAATGTTCGTCAATCACCATTGCTTCGGCTGCGTAGATTGATTCTGGAAGAATCGTTGTAATAATAACGCCTTAATTTGGGCATGTTCTAATGCACTTCTTGTTATACCATATCCATGCTAGTTTTTGAACCTTTTGGAACTTTGTAATTCTTTGTTCGTTGGCGATGAGGTATTGCTAGGTATTATAAAATTTTTGCGAGGTATTTAGAATTGCTGGCGTGTGCTATTTCACCATGTTTTGTAATTAAAGTATATTTATTTTTTGGATGTCTTTTCATATATCTTAAAAAAATATTCTTACTGTAATTATAGACTTGTAGAAAAACGCGAACGAAAAATACTTTTTCTCCAAAAAATGTCATTTGGATGAAAAGACTTCAGAATGAACGTTATCAAAAGACATATACAATTACAGAGAAATCAGAAAACGACGAGCAATGTTCTCAGTCCAGTCCAGAATACCAAAGAAACTACTCGATATAATAACAAAGAGTAAATGCTTAACACAGTGGTTAAAAGAGATCCAAAAGGATCTACGATAAGATGAAAAATCTCGAATATCGCACAGAGTGTCGCTATAAACTGGCACATGTGAAGTTTGAGCAAAACTAATTGCGATAACCTGAAATAACATGAACATTTGACCGGAAAAAGAAACAATCTGAGAGGATGAAGCGTTTTTGGGGGACAAAAAAGCTGAAGCAAAAGCCCTAAAATTCCGAATTCAACTTCAATAGGTCTCCTAATGAGAGATAACAATCGTTTGATATATATATATATATATATATATATATATATATATATATATATATATATATATATATATTTTTTTTTTTAACTGAATAAGTTGTTTCCACTTCCTGCATTTCACACATGTTATGGTTAAAAGAGACGTCGAATGTGACGCGCTGCTAGAAACTTGGATTAAAAGAGATAGTTTCGAACGTGACTAAGTGTGAAGTTGAGCAAATCCTCTAAAAACAAACCCATTTAATTTTATTTGATATGTACTTAGCAAACAAATATGGATCCGTTCATATGGATCCTAGTATTATCGTATTTGAATAAGATAAATCTGAATAATACAATCATAGTGACGAAAATATTACAAACTCTGGTAATACTCGAAAAAAAAATTAGAATGATTTCGAAAATGTATATTTTATTTTTCTGAATGAAATTGAAGTGTTTTTCGAAGTTTTAGTAATAATAATTTCGATTATTGAAAAAAGAATTCACTAAATGAAAATATATTATCCTCGTCATTATTTTGTTTAATTTTTACAATTAATTATAATATGATATCAATGAATAATAATACTTTTCATGAAAATTTCTTTGTTCTATTCATTCATTTTTTGTTCTAGGATTGGGAGATGCATGGGGAGCAACACCTGCCTTACAAAACCCCCGCGATGTCCCAATAAAGGAACTTGGATCATCTATTCTACTGACATTAGATTGTTTCATTTTTCTTGTAGCTCCTGATGGCAAAATTATGTACATATCAGAAACTGCTTCAACGCATTTAGGGTTAGCACAGGTAATATATGACAACATTTTCACTTAGCAATGAGTTTTTGCTTGCTTAAAATCATATTGAAGTATTTATTACTGTTAGCGCTTACTCGATCTAAATCCATTATAATTGAATATAAACTAAAATTCAAACACTTAAACTTTTGATTCACACTTTATTAGCAACATCGCATGACACGTTTCGTTGTTACAAACGACTTCTTCAGATGCCAACAGAATACTTTTTCAAATGCAAAAAGAGTATTCTGATAGCATCTGAAGAAGTCGTTTGTAACGACAAAATGCGTCATGCTATGTTGTCAATAAAGTTTAAATCAAAAGTTCAAGTGTTTGCATTTTAGTTTATATTCAATTATATTGAAGTGTTTGAAATTTCATAAAGATAATGAAGAACACAACCTCAAATTATCTCTTTTTTATGAGTAGACAAGGTGTTGATGAAACATTGCGTGAAATCAAAAGTGAGGAAAAAAGTAAGTCCAGGACTATTTTAAGAGTATTCTGTTCTTTGATGGTAATCAAGATTCAACAGCGAATGAAAATTGCGTTTATTTTTTCTCTCTTGATCTTCCTAATGAAAGACATGCGTGTTTCAATATTAAAAGTGATACAAATTTGTAGTAATAAAAACATTTCAGCATATAAATTTTCCATAAATATTCCTCACGGACTAGTGCCTTCTTTCCACCATCGAATGGTAAACAGTGTTTACAATATATATTTTTCGAATTCCTCCAAAAGCGAAACTTCACAAATTGCAGGAGAAATTGTCTTTTCAAATTATTCTTTTTCAAATTATTATTGAAGATATTATTGTGTATGTGTCTAGTCTATTTTTGAAGGAAGGTCAACTTCCTTCTCTGATACGTTGGTGAATGGAAGGAATGGAATAATCACCGGATTACTTCCTTTGAATTTGGAAACAAATTTTTTCCTGTAACGTCTTCACAATTGAATACTTTTCGATAATAGCTTTCGGTATCATTGCCCGTATTAAGTCTCCGCTGACCGAAATCCAGCGTAGCATGTACTCGCTAGTCATCTAGTTTCTAGGCTGATATAATTTCTTAGCTGTTTCAATTATTGGAAATCGCTGAAGTACAGGTATCGCAGATTGCACTATTAATTTTTGGGTTTCTGGTGGATCCACGATCGTTTTTTCGTAAAAACACTGTTTGTGAAATCTTAACAATGTCAGATGTTAACTTCATATAAAAGTTTGGACATATTTCATTAAAATCCAAAATATCTGAATCTGGAACATTTTGCAAATTTGTCAGACGTTTTGAAGCCTTTATAACAATGTTTATACCCTTTAAGCCAGGTGTTCCAAATATTTTGTGTTTCTGAACCCAGCCTTTAAAATATCATATTGTCAGATACTTTGAATTCAAAGTATATTTAACAATTTTTCTACTTCTTGCTTTAACATGTGCAAGAGTGATGATTCTACCTGGAATATAGTATGAAGATCTGTTACTAAAGACAAACCGTAATACATAAACTCTAGAAAAATACAGTGAATCGTCTGGATTTGTTCTGTAGTATTTGAACTGAGAAGTGTTTATGCAAAAGCAGATCTGAAAATTTTCCCATGTTTCCTCGTATAGAACTAATCCTCACACCAATCCCTAATCGAGTTGGAAGTTCACATATTTTATTCGAGAAGTGTGAACATGCGTTTACATAGTCTATATCAAATAACACTGTAGGAATGGAGAAGGGGCCAACATTAAGGTCCCTGGGGAGTTCTTATGGCACCTGGTTCTCAATGGTACATCATCGTTAATAACGCATTCTTGAACATAACATCAGTGTCATAAAAAAAAATTTCAAATATTACTTTTGAAAAAAGTTAAACTATTGAAAAACATAATATCCTTAAAATCAGGTAATAATTACAACTGATGTATCATTGATAATAAAGTTCATTAAAAAAAAATAACGAGCTGAATTTCATGTCATCTTAAACTATCACTAATTTCATAGTAACCCTTCATCTGATAGAGAAACAGAAACTCGCTTTAACAATAAATTATGTTGACAATTTTCAAGTTGAAATGAACGTTTGAACCACTAAAAACGCCATATATGGAAATTATTTGGAACTGCTATTCCCACATAAAACTATCAATTTCGACAACTAGTTTCAAAATTGTAAATTAAAATTTTAAATTCTGAAATTAGAAATGATTTTTTCGGATTTATATAACGCCGACATTTGCTTCAGGTAGAACTCACCGGCAACAGCATATACGAATACATCCATCCTGCTGACCACGATGAGATGACAGCGGTTCTAACTCCAACAATGCCACCTCCTGGTGCACCCGCATTGCATGATTACGAATGTGAACGGGCATTTTTCATCAGGATGAAATGTGTGTTGGCGAAAAGAAATGCTGGATTAACAAACGGTGGTTATAAGGTAAGTTGAATATTCTAAGGTTCAGCTTTTTGAAATATCGTTGTTTTTCAACTTTTTATTTCGAAGATCATTCTTTCTGGCGTACATGGAAGAAAAGAAGTGTTAGAAAAAGGGGGGAATGTGACATTTAGGAAATATAGGAGAGTAAACTTTTGTGTGCGAAAAAAGTCAGTTGTGTGATTAATGTAGATTTAATGTGTGATAACTTTTGAGATTAGCCTCGTACTTATTGTTTTACTATATTGGATGAAGTCAACTGTATTTGAACATTGCAAAACAAATACCGAATAGTTGATTCCTGCTAATTATATATTGATTTGACCTAGTTACGGGAATTTCCGACGTAGATCTATTGTTGTTATTAGGATGAAATAAAATGAAACGAAATAAATCAAAGAATGTCAATGGTGAAGGATCACTACCGGTTGCAATCTTCCTACATAATCCGGGTAATGTATGCAATCAGTCGATCTGGGGTTCGTGACCGAACAAAAGAGTTCATACGTCATTCCTCCTCGACCTAGACCAATACTTCATGTCTGACATTTGTTCCTGGCAAAAGCAGGCGCTGATAATATTAAATTTGCTAGTGGCTTGTTGTGTTTAAGACAAATTGTATATGTTCGCAGTTTTCCGACCGTATTACGAGTAAAACCGTAACATTTAGTCATTCTTTCACAAATTCTATTTATTTATTTTCTTTATTCTGTCTGTTTTATTACATTAAAAACTTTCTCTAATAGGGCATAAGGTAGTGTGGTTTACCTGCATATATATATATATATATATATATATATATATATATATATATATATATATATATATATATATATATATTGATTCAATATTGATGAAATTATTGCGAATTTTCTCTCGAAAGCACATTTTTTATTCTTATACCGATCTAAGTGCACTATACTGGTGTTATTAGAAAAGTAATAATGTAAGGTGGGGCTTAGACCACTGAACTAAAACATAAGATACATTCGATCTATTTATAGTATCGATTTTCGACGTTTCGCATACATAAATCTATAACCACATTATGTGAAGTTGTGCACACTTTGAACACAGAAATACTGATCGATCTGGCATTTTCATTAGAAAGTTTCATCATTTATGGTTATCGGGTGGATTATATCGAATAATCGAAATAACACATATCAAAGAATAAATAGTAGAATATTTATAATGAAATATTCAGAATTTTCTGATATTTAATACAAATACGTATGATGACGTTTCGAAGTACTACTTCTTTTCAAATGCTGAATTAATACTGATAAAGAAGTAGTACTTCGAAACGTCGTCATGCGTATTTGTGTATAAAGTTCAAGTTTATCTATGTTTTTATAAGAAAAATCCTCGAAAAATCATCAAGCATTTGGCTTTGTGTGGTACAAAACCTTATTCATCCACATAAAGTAATCTCAGTTATCAAAAACGCTCAACAAAAAACGAAAAAAAGACGAAGAATAAAGCTGTCATTCCTGAAATTTGCGATATAAAATCGCAGAAGATGATTTTTTACTTCTTTTCGCTTCAACCACTTCTTTCTAGCTTTTTTTTGCATAATGATTTTGTTTAACTTCCTAGAATATCTTCCAGTTCATCAGCGGGACCTTCCTTGGTTAAATTGCTGACATTATAGATTTTTATATAATTTCAAAATGTTATTTGAGGTTCAATAAATGCTAAAAGGCTATTTATACATGATGTGCCACAGGGCACAGTCCTCAGTCCGCTTTTATGCCTGGTATATATCAATGTTAAAACTAGCGAAAGAATCATCACTTTAGCGAATGGTACCGTTACAGCTTAGAGCTCTGGGGAAGCCTGCAAGTAAAAAAGGAAACAAATTTTGTGAAAATCAACAAATATTTCGTATTAAATGAATTTTTGTATAAATGACGACAAATTAAAGAACTTACCTACACTTCACTTCATAAAAAAGTGGTCTTCGTCAACTTTGTCCCTTTGATTTTTCGAGAATTGATTGAAATTTCATCATTTCGAAGCAAGTATACAATGCGGCATCTTGAAGTCACCTTATACGTGTAGGGATTATCACATGAATAATGTAACGAGAATATTGAGAATACCTCAAAAATGCAAATACCTTAAAGATTCCATCAAGGATACCGAATATGTCAACATATTATACATTGCAACAGTGCAAATAATATTTGAACTACTGAAGTCAGTTCAAATATGCATTTTCAGAGCAATAACCGGGAAGACTATCCGATATTCACTTTGTATGATCTATCGATTGTATGTACCTAGCCTTATTGTACGTCAGACTTAAGCACTCATATTATTATGTCATATTTACCTTGAGAATATATCGGTTTCAACACTAGATCATTCTCACAACACTTCGTCAGCAAAAGAACCCAGACATCAAAGTACCAGAAAAGAATAAGATAAGACTTTTCACTACATTGCGCTGCGAACCACATTCGAAAAAAAAATGAAAATTATAAAAGAATAAAAAAACGATTGAAGATTGGATATTATTTGAAGTATTTAGTTACGTATGTTCCATGTTGCTGGAATGCTATCCTCTCCTCCATATCAACTAGTAGCACTTGAAAATACACAGTTCTGAAAAAAGCAATAGTATATCCCTTTCTGAGCAATTTTAAATCAAAGTAATCATAGGTTCACTTGATAAATCTAAATATGAATCAAATTTTGAGAGGTTGGTGGAACGAGCAAAACTTTAAATCTCTACTTCCAGGATTACAATGAAATTCAACTGGAATGTAGTGTAATTTTTTTTGTGAAAATACTACTGAAACATCTTGTCTAAGCCGGAATACTGTGATTATTTTTGAATGTAGTTGAGAAGATAGAGTACTTATGTACATCTTCTGTAACAGTAGATAATAAATTTAGTGCTTCCTCATCTTCTACCAAGGCGAGAACATCATTAGTTTAATAATATTCCTCATCATATGATCAAAAACAAAGCCTGAATAATGAGTTGTGCATATGCATGACGCTGTCCCAGCTTTCTACTCTTATATGTACCATCCATTCATAGATTCAAGAGTCTCATTCGTTACGTATGTGAAAGTTAATGATTAGGGGCAATTTAGCCCTTTGTGGATTTGTGAGCAGTTAATGAGAGTACATGACTTTGCAAACGTCATTGAAATGTATGAGTACATAATTTCAATATTTAGCAAGGTGCAACGATTCGCCGCTATGTCCTTCTGGTAATGATGAATAAGTCTACGAATTTGCCGATATATTCGTGAAAATAACATTAACTTTAATCGCCATAAAATTGAAGGTGCAACACTTGATGATATGAAATTGAAAATCGAAATGAAACAACAAGAACTTGAAGGAAATCGATAAACAGAAGTGAATAAAATAAAGGAAGTAAACCTAATACTAATGTCAATTAACTTCTCGCTCACCTCATGCTGGAACACTGTTCAAAAGTATAATATGTATCATAATTGAAATCACTTAAATTCCACAAAAATAGTTTAATGCATTTAGTAAAATACACGTTTTGTGATATTAACCCATTCTTAAAAGTTGAAAGACTTCCAAGTCTTGACGTCACAGAAAGGGGCAAGCCACTAATTGGTTCTAAGTACAAAAGATTATTACGGTAAAGTCCCATAAAAATATTTGATTCTGTGTTTCCTCATTTTCGGCGATACAATAAAACTTCTCCTTTATATATTTTGTTTTGGAATCTGTGTTTTTAAGGCGAATTATTTGGGTAACACTTGGGCAAAAAAGGTATGATTGCTTGAAAGGCAGGCTCTTTCAACAATAAATACAAATTTAAGTTGTTATATCATCACCAAAAACGAGATAACTAAGTTAAATATTTTTATGGGATTTTGCACTTTATTTGTTTGAAGTCAGTATAAGCGCTTCACTCGATCCAGTGACTTAGGCAGAATCAATACTTTTCAATGAGTTAGTATCTATTGTGAAGAGTTATCAAGAGTTAATACAGCAGGTTTATCAACTATTTGCAATAGTTGACAGTCGAAAACAGATTTTTATAAACAAAATATACTTCTTCAGGTTCTTGAAACATTTCCATAATTACATTAAAATGGTATATACCTAATAAAGTATTAATGATCTCATATCTCTATGATAAATTGTAAAATTCTTAATATTTATCCCATCTAAATCAGTTTATCAGCTCAACTGCACACGGTATAAAAATTAATTAAAAACAAAAGACTCCTTTCAAATTTAACACAAAGATTGTCAATCAAATAGAAAACCAGCAACTAATACAAATATAGCATTGATTTCTATTTTTTCCAAAACCTTGGTAATATAGTCCAATAATTCAAAAATTCTTCTCTCTTGTAGGTTATTCATTGTTCCGGGTATCTGAAAGTGAAACAATACAACTCCTCTTCATCAATACCTTACGAATCTTGTTACCAAAACATGGGTTTGGTAGCTGTTGGTCACTCCTTGCCATCTAGTGCTATAACAGAAATTAAACTACACACAAACATGTTCATGTTTAGAGCGAGTCTTGATTTGAAGCTAATTTTCTTAGATGCAAGGTAGGTGAACATATATATTTAGATTATATTCGAAATCTATCTCCCAACATTTAACTTTTTTACTCAATATTACATACAGAATGTTCAGTTAATATATGATACATGTTGAAATGTGATCCTTGTTAACAGAGATATGTGATTGTGAAAATAACATTTTACACTCACAATGAAAGAAAATGAAAGTTAATTTACCTATATCCACATTGTATCATTTTTTTCGTGTTATTTACATTGTTTGCAATTTCATATTTACATTGTATTCCTACGTGTTATGCCAACACTGTAGCTTTGTCAAACAATGTACTCAAAGTGCTTAACATTAATCAGCAGTTTTAAAACCTCCTTAGACGGATGTTCGAAAAACGCGTTAGGAATTTACAATGCAAAAATATAGTTAAAATTGAGCTATTGTCTATTTTAACTGTGTAATTATTTCACTAGGTTCATATCCAGATGAAAAAGTAACATCTTATTACCTGCAAATACTCTTAGGATTTTTAGAAAAATTTCAGAGTTGCTACATTTTTTTTCAATACAATTTTTTCATCATTGACTACAAAACTCTTTCAATGACTCGCGCAAGTACCTATCTGATATTTCGAGTACTTCCCTTTGTCCATTGGTATAATTTAAATACTTAAAGCGGCTATACTGCAACGATTCATGGTAGCGATTCGAGTTTGCACAATTATAGAATAGAAAATGCAACCACCGTCGATCAACTGCTCAAACGGAATAATCTGCAACGATGTGTCATACACACGTTCGATAAACTTTGCAAACGGACTGTACAGATAAATCGCTACGATAAATCGTTGCAGTGTGTAGCCGCCATTAGAATATACTGAAACAAAATAATCCCAGGGATTTAAGTCCGGCCATCGAACAGGTCAATTTCCACCGCAATGAAGCAGCAGCTTTTGTAAGTTCATGGAAAATCACTAGCTCTGTGATATACTTGGTCCCCAAGTATATCACAGTTTGATATACCAATTTGATGGAGGATTTGTGAATTGTCATATTTTATCAAGAGATGTCCAATCAATTTGAAAATATGCACAGTTTCACAGAATTATATTGTGTCTTGATATTTTTTCTTCGGTATTACCCCATTTTCAAAAGTTAAACTGTTCTTTGAATTAAGGCAAGTTAGTCATATTTAGAAGTGGCAATTCGAAATGATTCAGGTAATAATTATTGGATACGTACAAAAAACCTTAATTGTTTAATCATTAATTTTTATTAAATAACTGTTCTCAATTAGTCTTTATATTGGGTAGGTAATAGCTTTGTTCGCGGTAAGGATTCTGAACCGATTCGAAACTAATTCAGAACTGATTCGGAATTACTTCGACCCGCGAACGATTTTAGAACTACTTTAGGGAATTTTCAAATCACGGTTGTTCTCATCAAATAATATGCCGTATACCGCTTGCAATTTTCATTCTAATCAAAGAACAATACAATAACGCATTATTCTATGGAAGTCGACTGATAAGTAAGCAACCATTTTCCAATTTATTTATTTTCAAAAGCACAAGATAGCAAGATACGTTAAGTCATTTAGTGATACCAAAACACTTTTCTTCTCTTGGAATTGTATCAGAGATACAGGGTCCATGTCGGATCGATGCAATTAAAAAACTTCAAGAGAATGATTGAAGAAATTGCAAAAGAAATGGTAATACTTAATCACAAAAACACATGTTACACCAAGTTATTGCGAAAATAGCTGGAAAGTGCTTGAGAGAAATTACAAAAAATATGTAGACAATATGAATAAGCCTGGAAGGGGAAGAAAAGTGTTCCAGTACTACGATATAATGCAGAATATCCTAGGTAAAAAAAAATATAAATCCAATACTTTTATTGTCATCTGACACTGTTACAATACCATGCACTGTCATGGAAGCAGGGCCTTCCATTAGTTCTTTAAGGGATTTTATGAAACAAACTATCGTACAAACCCCTTCAACAAGTAATAAAAAAATAATAATTTTGCATGTTAATAATAAGTATGTATAAACAAATCGTAGAAATAATTTTCTATGATACCAATTGCCAAACTATCGTGAATGCGCAAGTCCCGAACTTACAGTTCTAGATTGATCCTTCAAACCGGTAGAACCAATTCCGAATCGATTCCGAACTAGTCCCAGTTTATCCGCGAACACAGAACTGTAACTAAAAGTTCGGAACTGGGTGATCCGCGAACGCCAAAATTCAAACTGCGCATGCGAATAGTTCTGAATCGGTTCAGAATCCTTACCGAGAACAAAGCTATTATAACAGAAAACAACTGTAAAACAGAATAATGTTTTATTTATTAGAATATTTATTTGATAAGGACGAGTAAACATTTACGTACTTTTTAACATATAAAACTCTGGTAAATTGAGTAAGGCAACTATTTGATATTACTGAGAAACAACCGGTGTAGAATGCATCATTCTTTCCAGGAACAAACGACCCCTCGGTTTGTTCGAGTTCAGTGTTGGTTCTCGTATTACCAAAAAACAATAGGCAGTTAGTATCCAATTACAACGCGAGATGATAATGAGAATAAACACCTGAGTACTTAAACTCAAATATACGAGCAGGCCCGCATTCAAAGTATCAATTTCGATTTATTTTATCGATGTTGCATTGCGCGTGTGTGGCTGTTTTTGACCAAATTCGAGGGAACTTTATTGCAATTTCTAAAACATTTCCAAAACTCTCAAGAGAACATCAGTAGATAAACATATGTAGCATATAGGTAAATCATTAATTGAAAGTTGAGAATAAGTGTTTGAAATCATAATAAGAAATATCACTATTCATAAATTCTGTATTTTAGTAAGGAAAACTTTTCTGAATTAAATTCAATCAAAGCTTAAAATGTTGAAGAAAACACTGTTCTAGATTTAACATTTCTAGCAAACAATTGTGACGTATGTGTTACCATTAGGTCATTAGGAGGATGGCTCTTCCGGAGGTTCGAAAGTGAAACGTACTTTACAAATGTTTGATAAATGTGTGTGAATCTAGAAAATAGTTTTTTTGTTTACTATTGTAATTTTGGAACGCATTTATATCATATAACGGCAGTAAACCTTCAAACATTCAATTTAATTTTTAATCCCTACCTTTTATTTTATATATTTATAAATGAATTACGTATTTTATATAAATTTCTGAAATGATTAAATGGAATATTGTTTGACTCAACAAACTGAAATATTGGAATTCATCCACATACAGTTAGATACCGAATATCAGGAGATTGAAAATAATTAAACTATTCTCAAAAAATGCAAATAAAAATAAAATCTTATTAATAAAACACATGACTGATTCCATTTCACCGTTTAATGATAATGAAACAGAAGCATATTTGAATTTGAATTAAATCAAATGTTTTCACCGTTTTAAATGTTCTTTTTAAATGTAATTTTGGATGGTTGCCACTTTTTAATGTTATTTTGGAATGATCTTAAAATAAAAAAACTTGTTAAAATGAAAAAGTATTAGAATATGAACTACAACTACCTAATACTACATTTAATTTATTTTAGAAATATAATATCTTTGATAGGTTAATATTCTTTTTTATAGTTGATGATATATAATATCTTGAATAGGGTGAATAAAAAATTGTGTTTATGTACTCTGAAAACATTTTATGTATAGTCTATTTTTAATCTTGTGACTGTCTTGTTAGTTTAATCATAAGATATGTTGAAACAAATGATGTTATGAGTACAGTCCTGTGTATGAAGTAAATATTTGTTTTGAATTAGCAAACACTACAAAGTTAGAGAGACTCTGTACACTTAATGAAAAGTATTGCTAATATTAACTTACGTGATGTAGTATTATCAGATATTTCTCGTTTTTTGTTAATAATATCCCATCGAAAAAAATTGGTATTATTTTATTTTTTTTAACTTTTTTATAGTGTTACACATTATCCAGTAGACGATATAAAATAATTCATTATTATTAACATAAATCACAAAATATTAATTCCACTATTTATTCCTAAGTATAAGCAAATGATAAGTGAATTTTGAAGGAGAATACAATAAATAATTCAGAATGATGAAATCTACTCGCTGTAATATCTCGTACCAAAATAGTGACCTCGATATTTTAATTCAAAAATTTTACCATAGTCGTATTACATCGTATTTTCAACTGCTGAGAGAAAAATGTTGAAAAGGGTGATAAACTGGACAAATTTAATGACAGAAAAAAATTTTCAAGAGCTTATAGGGAAAATCTTCATGATAAACATCGTTCTAACCTTGGAAAACAACTAAAAATTATAAAATTAGTGATGTATATGATACTTCAGAATTCAGTAAAAATTGAGTGTAATTGAAAATAGAATACTAATAGTAGGTACATACTTTTCATGAAATACAAGATAAATTCAAACATT
The DNA here is from genome assembly GCA_030704895.1 of Henosepilachna vigintioctopunctata. Classification (NCBI taxonomy): domain Eukaryota; kingdom Metazoa; phylum Arthropoda; class Insecta; order Coleoptera; family Coccinellidae; genus Henosepilachna; species Henosepilachna vigintioctopunctata. The sequence continues at coordinate 5,814,851 of JARQZJ010000064.1, read as the reverse complement.
TTAACTTTCGATTTCCACTTTTATTGAATCATAATATGATGCGTTTCGTCGGGTTACAGGTTACAGACTTCTTAACACGTTCACAGAGATGTGAGTTAGAAACGGAACTAATGACTGGTCTCAAATCATATTGTGTAAACCTCTGAAGAAGTCGGCAGCCTGACAAAAGGCGTAATGTTTATTATTCAAGACAATTTCGAATTTATCTTATATTTTATTATAATGGATTTAATAATACCTACATTTCATTATTTCGCACTCTTTGAAGTACTCTTATTTCTTCAGAATTTTACTCTACATTATTGATCATATTTTGATTTCAATAAATTTATATCTTTTCACGAAATTCCATCAGAAGTTAATTGAAAGAATGTAATTAAAATAATTCTTCTATGTTCCTCCGCCATTTTGCAGAACATTTGAAAAATTATGAAATACATATATAACACTAAATATATAATTTAATATAAGTTGAAATTGCAAAAAAATAAGAAAATCGACAAAAATATAAAATAGGTAGAATAAATATATTGTCAGTCACATTAAAATAGTAATTCAGTTTTAATTATGAAAGGAATATCGAATAAAACACCTACTTTTCATAACTCAGAACCAATACAATATGCAGTAAATTACTGTCGACTTCTTCGTCGGGTTGTTGTAGGGATTAATTTCAATAATTCCATAGACTTCAGTAAAACTAAATATTTACGCACAGTGTTTACGCAGGTAGTAACAGTAGAGCTTCGGAATTTTGGAAATTTTAGATATTGGGATTTTCCATAAAAATAATAAATATCCAGATGTTGGTAGACCATGACACTTGGTCATAGTTAAAAGTTACCGTATTCTCAATACCTGCAACTTCTCTATTTACTTCTTATGTTAGTGTTAGTATTAGATTTCTCAAGCATTTTGGTTGTAAAATTCATTTGGAAACATTTATTCAAGTATTCTTTTTTTTATTAACACATTTTGTCACTGGAAACTGATTTTTGTGATTGAATAATCAAGGATAATAGCTATACAAAAAAGACGGATCTATTATAAATAAATACAAAAATTTATTGTTATTCAGAGTCGTCCTGGGTTTTTAACCAGGGGCACTACTGAATTGTGTTATGTAATACAACACAAAACGGTGGACTATTAACTATAAACAATTTGAAAAACTAACACTATAACTCGAAATTTGAATTTTTAACTTGTGAATTTGGAAAATAAATATATATTCCGGCTCGAAGGACCAAAAAAAATGTATTGTAAACGTATAAGTAGAATATGTAGAGAATGGACTCTATTTTAATTTTAAGGATAAGCTAATTCGTCAAACAACGTACTGAGAATAAATATGTTTAAATGCAAAGTAATGCAATGAATAAAACAAAGTAAAGTAATCTATAATTCATGTACATACGACACACCACTTACCCCGGGGTAGTCCAGGAAAGGGACTTCAAGGGCAACTGGGACGATGTGGAATTGTCCTTCGGAGTCACTCGCCGTAATAAGTCTGTAAGGCACTATATATTTTGTATTAAATGATGTAGTATTTATTAAATGTGATGATTTGATAGTATTCACTATCAAATCCCTGTCATTCACGACGTCTTGTACCAGAATGTTTTATTTTATTTTCGGTATCATCACATCTGGTCGAAATGAGGTATTCAGGATGGTCGTATGGTAATCAATGGAATGGGGAATGGGTTAAGTATAAAGTGTATGCATGATCTAATGTAATAACGAAAATGAAGTAAACTAAAGATATTATATTCCATCTATCATTACCTATCATTCATAGTCATAAGTAAAGACGAACCAAAAACAATGAAGGATTTTTCAGAATTCACTCTTCAAGGGCTCTAACGAAGCTGTAAATAAACAATATAAATTACTATTATTAATAATTATACAAGAAAACAGCAGAAAACAGTTTTTTTCTATTAAAATTGTTTCATCTTCATATTTTTAAACTCAAAAGTGACCCTAATCTTCACATTATTTACTTTCCCTCCAGAAAGCTGTTGTTCTATTAGAATGTTAAAACTAAACTATTATTTGGGATTAAAATTGGGATTTTTTCATTGATACTTCGAAACAATCTGAAACTTGTAAATTTTTGGTTTCATTTGCAATTCTAAAATTGTATTTGTAACTGAATATTCGTTTTCTTCTTTGTTATTATTGCTCAATTATTATAGTAGTTATAATAGTTATTTTTCATTAAATATAACTTAATAAATAGTGAGGCCAACATTTTAGTGAGTATTTTTAGGATAGGTATCTTTAATATTGTTATGGATGATATATTTCCTATCTCATAACTTTTTTCTGAAGAAACATATAAAATTTTTTTGCATATTCATAAAATTACACGAAAATAGTAATTCATTAGTTTGATCTGTTGAGAGGATTTTTGTTGAAGAAGCGAAAATATTGTTGGTTAAGCGATTGCATTAGATACATTTAACAAATGACTTTATTGAATTGTCGGATCATTTTCTGTGGGCAATGTTTTGCAGAAAAAAAAACAGTTTAGCCATTTGAAGAGCAAGGAAAATTCACCAATTCAGTTCTGCAACATTTATCGATTTATTATTTCGAATTGTTGAATTTAATGCGCAGGCACAACGAACTAATGTAGATAATGAGGAACTATTTCTGTTATATTTCGAATTGTTGAATTCGAAAGTTTGTTGTGGCACGCACAACAAACTAATGTGAAGGGTGTTTTTTAGAGGTATAGAACTTTAAGTTTGCATTACTGCTGAGAAGTGTTTTATTCTCTGTTTGGTTTGGCAATTCATCATGAATAGACTCACGCCTCAACAACGCTTGCAAATACTGCAATTTTATTTGGAATATAAAATCGGTTGTTCCCGATTTTTATAAGCGAATTTTGTTTAGCGATGAAGCGCACTTCTGGTTGAATGGCTACGTCAACAAACAAAACTGCCGCATTTGGAGTAAGATAATCCTCAAGTGTATTTCAAAGCACCGTTACATCCAGAAAAACTGACTGTTTGGTGCGCCTTATGGGCTGGTGAAATCATTGGTCCGTACATCTTCAAAAACGATGATGGCCAGAACGTAACAATCAATGGTGATCGGTATAGAGCCATGATTACTAACTTTTTTATGCCTGAATTGAACAACCATGATGTCCTGAAGCTGTGGTTTCAACAAGACGGCGCAACATGTCACACAGCTCGTGCCACAATCGATTTATTGAAAGACACGTTTGGTGACCGCCTAATTTGGTGAATTGGCCTCCAAGATCTTGTGATTTAACACCGCTAGACTACTTTCTGTGGGGTTATGTAAAGTCGTTGGTCTATGCGTATAAGCCACAAATGTTTGACCATCTGGAAGACAATATTCGCCGTGTTATTGCCGAGATACGGTTACAAATGTTTGAAAAAGTCATCGAAAATTGGACGTCCAGATTGGACTAAATCCGAGCCAGCCGTGGCGGTCATATGCCAGAAATCATATTTAAAATGTAATGCCACAAGATTATTTTTATAATAATAAAAATTCTTGTCAATCGAATGGTCCATCGTTGTTTTATTGCAATTTAAAGTTCTATACCTCTAAAAAAACACCCTTTAGATAATGAGGAACTATTTCTGTTAACGAATTAGATTAGGATTACAAATTGAATATGTAATATTCACATAATCAACTGTTGAGCAACCACTTGATCTGTTGTTGTATAAGCATTCTGGTTCATTCACATAACAGAAGAAGGTATTAAATTGAGCAGTCCTTAATATTTTCACTGCAAATACAGTTAAGCCAATTATTAGTTATTTATAATAATTATTTATTATAATATTTACATTTAAAAATTATTTTCACCATCACTTAGAGCGGCAGATAAACTCTATCTGCTAGTTAGTTGTTTACGTGTTTCTGCTTCTAGTTAAAGTATACGCTCTGTACTTAACTGACATTTAAAAACATAGGTCAATTTCTTTTTCAGTCAGGTACCCAGAAGATCGACCGAATATGAATACACCGGTCCTTATTGTTTATCCCAGTTCTGCAAGAACTGTAGAGTTAGTGTTGAAAATATAATAAGATTTTGCTTTTTCAACAAATTACAATTGATACAATGTTGTTTGTTGAATAAGAAAGAAGTTTTAGAGTCATTGAGGGAGTAAAAGTTTGTTAAATTATCTACCAATTTTGTTGTAGTTTGTATTTACCACAAATTTTCTTTCAGTGTAAGCGATCTTTTTTAGACTGATTTGTCTAATAAATTAGTTTTCTCAAAATACTCCAGCTCATATAACTTTTTGTTGTTCTTTTCATTAAAATAATGGAAGTCAATTTAATTTTCAGGGTGGCACAATTGACCGGATATGAACCACAAGATTTAATCGAAAAAACTCTCTACCATTACATCCATGGAAGTGATATCCTGGCTATGAAGTATGCACATCACCAACGTGAGTCTCAATTTCAATATTATTTTCGATATAAAGTCTTTACAAGACAGAGGTTTAAGAACCCGAAATTATACGTCGAACTAAAATTGATCATAGTTTAAAATTACCTCTGCAGTTGATTTAGGAAATAGTACGTAGGCCATTTTAAGGATAGTAACGAAATAATTACAAGGCTGTTATGGATTGAAATTCAACAATTAATCAGTTTTACTTTTACCCTGTCAACAATATCCACATTCAGTTGTCTGGTAGTGTTTGATACAATTCCAATCGAATTACTGATATAATGACAAATTCAATGATATGTATGATGAATTTAGAGCTGAAATGAAGTAAATTTCTTGAATTTAATGCTGATTTGAAACTCTCAAAGATTACACAGACCAACGATGCAAAAACTTTTTCAATAATTTTATCTAATCCTTATGTTATTGGATGTGCTGATTCTCATCCATTCTCATTAATTTTTGTTTGGCTTCAAAGGAAGATAATTTCATATTTTCTCACAGCGACCGTAGCTTGCAGATACCATGAAAATATCTGAAGTGACAATTTGAATAACGCATAGTTGACTGGCATACATATACACATAATTACATAGATATTTTTAATACAACTAGAGAAAACAAAGTAAACCAACATAAACTAAGGAATATAAAAATTGTAGAAAAGACTCAAACAATGTCAAATTAGTATTATGCCATTTTAAAGTTTCAGATATCAACCATTTCAATATTAATATTAATAATTAATTTCTAAAATTTGTAATTCATAATAATTTGTAAACAATTTATTATGAATTATTTGTGCTATATACTAGTAACTGCGGAGTCATATGGATTTACTATGTTTCGGAATTGACAAGGAGTTACTACTATATTTGGTATTCATATAATATTCAATATAGTAGAAACTGGTAGGTTTTTCTTAAATGATTTGTTAGCGATATAAGAAGATACGTGACGTATATCCACTATGTCAGCTTGTTCATACAGCAAGTCAGTAGGATATCTGATCCTTTTTATGAAGAATTTTCGCAAGCCATTTTATTGATTCCGATAGAGTTTTTTTAAAATATTGTTAGATGTTTTATGTCCCGAATAATTGAGAGATTTCAAATTTGGAGATTAATTTCTAAACTTATCAATATTCAGCATGATTCCTAAACGTTTGCTTTCACATGTGGAAGGAATGGTAAACGTATAATCTGCTATCTTGACTATCATTGAATAACTTTTACCATAGTAGGTAGGTATATAATTTATACAAAACTTGAGGGACATCCAATTTCGTTTTGTCAGTATCTATACTAAGAAATCGTAGATTATTTATTCTCAATTTTTTTCTCCGATTTTCTAAAACAGAAACAACCTGAAAAATTTCAAAAACTATAAAATTTCTATTGCTACGTAACTTATTCACCATTTTATTATAATTTTCGAAATAAAATCGTATTGAAAATTAAAACTTTGTTTTGTAAGATTTTCAATGTTATTCAACCTGGTTATTCAAAGAACTGAACAGTTGAGTAGGTATATAACACACCTCCAAGCAAACTATTTTTGGATTAATGTTCATACCCAAACGTAATAAGTACGTATATATAATAAAAAATATATATAAAAGAAAAAGCTCCAAGCAAACAATGAAGCTAAATTTTAATTGTTTACCGAAATTTTATGTTGAAAATTCACACACCATTGCATTTTTAGTAATTCCTCAACACCCTGCTTTTAAAATATTATAGGTATAAGCTAAAGGCATTCATGAGTTCCTTATTATTACTAAATCAAACATAATATGACAATTCAATTCATGAATTGTTCAAAATTTCAATGCATGCGATGAAGGCGGTCTCTACCAGTCCCCTCAACTGGAGGATCGATGTTGAATTCAGGTGCGAGAAGCAGACATTTTCGACGGAGATACTTCAGGCACGGCGACTGAGCAAACACGGATAACAAAACAGGAACGCATCGTGGCAGGGCAGCCAACGCTACGCCTTCATGGGCTTGAACATCCCCTCCCAGGCCCCCGGGGATTGTTCGATTATAATAACAATAGCCGTTACCGGTTCTCAACTACCACCTTTGTTGATGGAAACATATGTGTGTTGTTAAAAAAGACGTATGCTAGATGAAAAATGACTAAGAGATGGAGTCGCAGACGATTATTTGGTGACAGTCTTTACTGTTTTGAACATCTACTAAATTAATTAAATCTGTGAAATGTATTAATTTGGTGCCATACATATAGTTGGAACGTTTTTAATGTCTTAAAGCTATCTATGTGTAAGCACAAAATTCCAGAATTATCCGCTGGAGTAAACTAAATATTGAGAATTCCCAAGTTCTGAAATTAATCTATACCTATCTAGTTCCATTTTTGGGAAAATCTGATGATGAAGGGAAGCAATAACTGAAGGGATGGGAACATTAATTGAGTACTGACGCTAGAATGTTAAAATCTTAATGTTATAAATTCAACCCCAATATCTAAAGTCTTGAATTTTTTTTCACTATTGTTCTCGATATTATATACCTATCAATATTATTCATGAAACGCACAAGCATAAATCTCATTTTTTAATGAAAGTGAAAACAATTCGAACCTTACAACATCACTTTTGTTGCTTCAATCATATTTATAGTTATATATCATTGAATTTGTTTTTGTTATCTACATTTACCTAAACCTGCGTTTATCGTAGTTAGTTATAATCACCAAACTCTGAACTACGAGGTCTCTTCAAGAGGAAGGGGGAATTTTAAATTTTCGCGAGCTTTTCACATTCCATTATCGAAATTTCTTGTATTATGTTGGTACACATACGTAGACATTATTAGCCATTTTGGATTAGTGGCTTGTTTTTGACAACTGGAAAGGTTAGCAGCTTTTTGTGTGTTATTCGAGTTTTTTACTTTTGAAAAAAATGGATCAAAGAATCTGTATTAAATTTTGGGTTAAAAGTGGAATTAAGTGTTCTAACGCACTTCAAATGTTGACTGTGGCATTCAGAGAGTCTACTTCGCCTCAAAAAAGTGTTTATAAGTGGTACAAGCGCCGTACTGAAGGTCGAGAAGATGTTAATGACGATGAACTTCCTGGAATTGCAACCACGTCAATGAGCAAAGGAAACATAGAAACAGTGAAGAAAATGGTTTTGGAAAATCGTAGAATTGCTATTAGGGAAGTTGCAGAGGATGCTCGCATATCAATCGACCGACTCATGCCATGTAATTTTGTCGGATGTTTTGGACATGAAACATATGGTAGCGAAGTGCCGAAAATGCTAAATTTTGAGCAAAAACAACGTCGCATAAGTATCGCTCAAGAGTTGTTGAATGACATCAACAATGATTCAGATTTGTTCAAAAATGTCCTAACTAGTGACGAAACTTGGGTAAATGATTATGACGTCGAAACAAAGGACCAATCATCCCAAAGAGCCAAGACCGGAAAAGGCACGCCAAATTCGTTCAAATGTGAAGGTTTTGCTCAATGTTTTATTCGATTACAACGGCGTGGTGCACCATGCGTTCTTGCCAACAGGTCGAACGGTTAAAAAGGAACACAAAAGGAAATTATTCAACGATCGGAATTGTGGAAAAACAAATCATGGATTGTGCATAATAATAATGCACCAGCCCACACATCAATGCTTGTTCGCGCTGCGAAAAGCGCATTTTAAAAATGCTTCGAGGATTGGAAGAAGCCCTGTCATATGTGCATTTCATCTGCCGGAGATTACTTTGAAGAGAACAAAATGGATATAAATGAATAAATATATACTTTTCGAAGAAATCGAAATCCACCTTTTCTTTTGAACAAATTTTGTATATTTACCTAATAAACAAACCTTATATATTTACCTAATGAACAACGAAAAAAGTTAGAAAATATAAATTAAATATATCATTTTATTATATAGTACTTTTACTATTAGGTGATATCGATATGTACTCTTATAGCGAAAACGTCGCAACTTTTTAATTTTATAGGTATTATTGTGATAATTTTCTTGTTTCCTTTTTTTTTATTGCTAATTATATTGGTCGAAATTATTATCTAACGTTTATACAATGATACCACAATCTGCGACATCAGTTACTTATTTTATTCTATAAGACTTTGAATTCCTTCAACTAATGGTTTTTCTTCTTCGCTACAGTTTTGTATAAAGGACAGGTTACGACCAAATACTACAGATTTCTCAGCAAAGGTGGAGGGTGGGTATGGATGCAAAGTTATGCTACAATTGTCCACAATACCAGATCATCCAGACCGCATTGCATAGTTTCTGTAAACTATGTACTAAGGTAAGACAAATATATAATATATTGACTAGTTTATTTGATACTAACAGACTCAACATCTTCAACGTAGAATTTAACATCAAAATGGCACTTGGGTTGTTAGAGTTAGTAAAAGATAATAATATATTCCCCAAACAAATAGTCACATTGAATTTAATCTGACTGGTACTTTTTGTGAGTCGATTTTTCAGTTTTTCATTTTTGCTTCAATTTAGTTAAAATCTGTCCGTTTCATCTTCTCAATATTTCAAATTTCTTTAATAATTTTTTTTTCTTTATCGCATAACATTTTTTATGCGTTTTTCATTATAATTATATTTTTTTATGCGAAATTTATTTAATATATTTTTTTTTCCAAAATAGATTCAATATGTAGAGTCTAACAGACTAAACTCTCACTAGAATCTCATAACATGGTCCTGGTCTTAATCGATCCAGATGTTTCAGATTTTCAGAGAACGATCGACCAAAAATTTTCGCACAATATAAACATATTTTTACACATCACACAATATAGATAATTCAAAATATCTAATCGTATGACTGATTCGTTCAGATGGAAAGCTGCACACCTTAATCACTAGCTAGGCCAATATTAAATTATGCAGGAGATCATCTCGAATATTAATTTGAAATTGGAAAGTTAACATGCACTTTTTGTGCTAAAATCTTTTAATTCAGCAAGGATAATATTGTCTTGGAATAATTGAAATAAAATTTTTATAATTTCTATCAATGTTCAATAACTGCAATTTCAAATAACACAGACCTACAACGATTTTGGTGCCGGGGATTTCAGACCTGATTTTAAGTATTCTACATAACGATATCAAAAATGTTACCGGTTTTTTTTTATCAGCTGTAGTTCCCGAGATAAAAAAAATACACTGTTCACGAAAAATCATTTTATTGACATTAAACTTCATTGCATTTTCAGTTTTTTTCTTGAGTGAGTCTGACTTGGACAATCTCGCATGATTCTTCAGCAATAGTCGGCCATCATATGACTGTTCCACCTTCCTTGGTATCTATTCTCCATCGTCTTCATATCTTGGTGGAAACGTTCTCCTTGCTCTTCGCTTAGATCTCCTAAATTGTGTTGGAATTTTTCTATATGACTATTCAGATAGTGTAATGTTATACTCATATTACACCCTAAATATTTGAAACGAACTACCACTTCCTCTACTAATTGTATTAAATTATCAGCCTTATAATTTTCAAGAAAATTTTGTGCAACTGCTACAAGTGATTTCCACGCAAGTCTTTTCAGATCATTCATTGAAATCTCAAAATTAGTGGAGTCTTTCATTAATTGACGTATTTGAGGTTTTTTAAAGATAACTGCTTTCAGATTTTCAGTACTTAAACCAGAAAATTTCTGTGAAATAAACTGGAAATATTGACCATTTCTGTCGGGAGCCTTAACGAATTGCTTCATTAGTCCTAATTTTATATGCAACAACAAGAGCATTACAGCTATACACAAAATTTTCATCAGATGAAAAGAACTGTAATAAGCTTTGTTCTCTCATGCGGTATGTAGACACTCGAACGTTTGAGGAAAGGCAATTTGTTCCCTTCAATACGCTAGTAACTCAGCACGTTCCTGACAAAGGTCTAAGTCTCTGATGAGATTATTAAGCTCATTCTGTGAAAATGGCTTAGGATTCGATGTTTTTCCGCAGTATTCAAAGTTATCCTTGACAAGAAATAGGTATTTCAGCTTGATTCTCCTGAGATTTCGTCAATACCAGGTGAAAAGCTGTTATTGGAGCATATTCTGAATGAGGAATAGGTGTTTTGGCTGAAAAAAATATTAGGGTATTTCCTTTTATAGCGATTGATTTTGTTGGTGCCGACTATATTGGTCATACAAAAGTAACACTCGTCATAATGATTTTTTTGTTCTCGCCGTATCATAGGCACTTCAAACTTCAAAGACTTATGTGTCTCTTCCTCCCATTATCGCAAATGTTCATTGTGCTCGATTTCAATATCACATTGTTCAAGGTGCTCACACTTTTACTTGGTGTCGAATTTCAATACCGAAGTGAGCAAAATACAAACGACTCACAGTGTTTGCAATCGATTTGCGCTATTCTTTCAGTATGTATTCACCACACAACATCTGGGCGAGTTAGTCATAATGAAATAGTAACATAAACTTTATCGATATTAAATAATGACTATTTACTAACAAGACCGGTAAAAATTTGAAATTAGGGTAGTAGAAGAACTAGAGCTGATGAATTAAAATGACATATGTCTATATATTGTACATTAACTACTTTATTAGCCATTGGCACAAACCGAGCTGAACCAAAAAAAATTTTTTTTGTAGGCCTGTGTAATATATATTTACATTTTATCTTTTATGTTATTTTTCAAAAGCTCCTTCACAGATGACATTTTCATAAGAATTGAAAAATATAATACGAATCATGTACTGATTGTCTATTTAAATTAATTGCGACCATTATCGAATGATTAATCAAATATTTGTCCAATTTCAGTGAAATAGAAGCCAAAGACTTGATCTTGAATGTTGTCCAAGGCCCACCTCGTGAAGATGTTTCAAACTCACCACTTCATGGTCATTCTCCCATTCAAACACCGACAAGTCCACAAAAATTCACAAGGCCTCTAATTATACCCGACGACGATTTGAGTAACTCGAACGGCGCCGTGGCAAATCCGGCTTACGTTTCACATGATTTTCCCATTTTTGTACCAAACTTCCCAAACGAAGAAGTAGGTTATTATCATTCACAAGAACTGTTTTATCATCAGTATTCTGAAGCAGATTCCAGTCAGCACATCCTTCTCAATACGTCACTAGGACATCAAAGACATTTCAGTGCTTCCCCGCATGTGCTTCCTCAACAACAAAGACCGTTTAGCGCATCGTCCTCGAGTTGTAGTTCTTCAGAAAGTGAACATTTAAATCTTCATAATTTGAATAACCCCTATTGCAGTGCCGAACCATCGCATGGTAATCATTTTAATTTGAACTGTTTTAATAATAATCAGACCCATTCTGAACCAGTTTACGGGCAAGAATATAAACATTTAACCCAACAAGTACCTAGTTCTGCTGGTTATACAAGTGTTATTGTGGACAATCAGCAATATCAAGTAGCAAATGAATATGTTCATTAGCAGGAATACGAACAAGCTAGAGAGAAAAACGCGGACATTGAAACCAAAAAAGAAATTGAGAAATAATTGATCAATGAAATTGAAACATCATAATTGTAGAATACTTGGTATTTTTTGTCTCTGAGAGATCCAAGTTTTCCAGAAATTCTTTTATCAAACTCAAACTATAAATACTAATTAAAATTTCATTGCGATTTAACCTAATTTACGTTTATGCATGCTCAAATTCATCGTCAAAGGAGCTAACGCATTTCAACCGCTCACTCCAAACTTAAAATTTGGCACATTGTATAACGTTGAGGCGATACATTTTCTACTGAAAACCCCCATTTATTATTTCCTTCATAAGTGACCAACATGAAGGAGCCAACAAGTAAATTTCGTAATTTTTTTTAACAAAGCCTTCCATTGAAATTGAAAAATATTAGATATTTTCCGAACAGAAAAAGCTCTTGTTATGAAGATTTTTTCAAATTGAATTTCCTCGAAGATCGTACTTATACATCACAGAATTCATTTTCCGTTTTAACATCATTCAGTTCATGATTTGAATTAAAAATTCATCAAAAATACAACACACCAAAAATTTTACAAAATTTTCTGTTGGTTCTCGATAAAAATTTTGATGGCAGAAACATACTTGGGTTTAGAGTGAATAATGTATCAGGTACACCTACAATGTAACATGTTTGATCTTTGTCAGGTTACTTATTTTTGAAATGAAAAACTGTCTTCTTGCGGCATCATCGAAGGGCGTTATTAAAAGTAACGAAAAATCACGAAAAATCGACATGAAATGCCATATAGTAGCTGTAAAGCATCGTGAGCTCTTGACATTAAAATGAATAAAACATAACTTCGTTTCACATAAATATTTAATTCGCGGGATAAAAAATTCTACTGATTTTTTTTTACAAATTTCCGAAAAAATGTTAAAAAAGGCCCAATAGGAAAATTGTGATTATTTGATTACAATTTTATTGTAGATATATTATGTCAAAATATCACAATTAAGTTCGATTGTGAGTAGTTAGAATTTAATGCAAAAATTCCGATAGCAGAACTGGTAAGAGAAAACGAGAATTTTCCTAGAATTTTGGCAACTTTAGTTTTCACCAAGTGAATTTCATTGAAAAGGAGACAAAAATTACGCAGTGTTTCGTCAAAATTAAACATACACGCCAACACATATTAACAGAACAATTCCGAGATCTTTCCTTTCAAAAATCAGTTCAAAACTCAAATTTATAACACTTTATGTTTCAAAAGTATAGTACGTTATAATTAATATTAATTTATGTAGGTGTGCTTATAGCCCAGCACAATTTCTGTGAAATTTACTAATTCTCGTGGTGAAATATAAAAAAGTACAATTATTTCTCAACTTTGTATTATGATTTTTTATTGTTCTTTCTATCTTATTCGGTGCAAAGCTAAGTCATTCATTCAAAATGTTACTTCACTTTTATTCATACATTTAACTCGATCATCACTCTTTTATTCACTTATTCTTGGATGTTGTAATTGGATGGGGATTTCATTTTTATATGTAATATATTTTTAACCGTTATTTCTATTGAAATTTATATCAGTGATAATATTATATTTTATTTTAGAGATGTATAATATTTTAGTATGTGTGTGTGTGAGGATATTTTCATGTAAATATATTAAATTTATATATAAAGTTCCTTTATAATTAATTACAAATAAAGTAAATTGAATTTTGAATACAAACATCAACATCACTACGGATTTACAATTTTTTTGATGCACTTTATTCTCTTTGTTTCACATAATTTGAACATCACTTGAAAATAACTCGAAATGGAAGAATTATATAGCGTTGAGAATAATTTTGCGTTAAAATGGCACTATTGGTTGTTTGTTCTCTTTATGGCTTATTTCTCTATGATTCAAAACGGAATTATATTAATTTGAAAACGAGAAAATTATGGTGCCATAAAATCCATTGTTGACAAATTTAAATAAAATTGTATAGTTATTGTAAATATTATAACATATTTTGAATACGAACTTGTAATTTTTCTATATTGGACAATAAAATAAGACTGTGAATATCAATATATGTAAATAATAACGTTTAGGTTCTTAATTAATTGTACACTTCCCTACTTTTCGAATATTGAAAATTAAAAGTTAATGTTATTTTAGATTTTGTTTCATTCCACTGGGGTTTAAAATTAATATCTATATATATATATATATATATATATATATATATATATATATATATATATATATATATATATATATATATATATATATATAAATCTACTCTATAAAAATAAGTCGAGTTTTCCTTCCTGACGCTAAAACTCCAGAACACACGAACCGATTTCCACGGTTTTGCATTCGTTGGAAAGGTCTCGGGCTCCGTGAGGTTTATGGCAAAGAAAATTCAGGAAAAATTTCAACAGAAAAGCAGGAAAATCATTTTTCATACAGCACATACATTTAGCACCATCTCTGATACATAGCATGTTCTACAAACCATTATTTTAAGTAGATGGCGCCTGTGTGTGATACATTGTTTGACAACTACTCATTGTTAGCAACATCTGGAATTGCGGCGTCTCTTCTAGATGGCGGTCGTACTGCACATTCTGCGCTTAAGTTGCCACTCAATTTAAACACAACTGATACTCGTACTCCAACATGCAATATTTCCCGATCCAGTGCAATGGGAAAATTGTTGATGCAATGCAAGCTCATTGTTTGGGATGAGTGCACAATGGCACATAAGAAATTACTTGAAGCACTTAACTTCACACTGAAGGTTCTTTGGCGAAATAACAACAGCTTTGGCGGCTTGATGATATTGTTGGCAGGCGATTTCAGGCAGACGTTGCCAGTAATTCACCGTGGAACGCCTGGATATGAATTGAATGCTTGCCTGAAGGATCACTTTTATGGAACGACGTAAAAACATTATCGCTAACCACTAATATGAGAGTTCAACTTCAAAATGATCAAAGTGCTGCACATTTTTCCAAACAATTATTAGCTGTTGGAAATGGAAAAGTTCCAGTTGATGCGACTATTATTGCGAATTATCTATTTGAGACCACCTATCCAATTTCAATTCAAATGGGTAAAACCAACTTGAGTTATTGTACAAGTACTTTTTTTTATTGAATAATGCTGTTACCAACAAGTCTTGATTGACTGTAATTTGATTAGTTATGAAAATAATGTATATAGAAATAGAGTAAAAAGAATTGAATCTTGTAAATTGGCAATTAAATCTGACTGATCAAAATTGTCAATCAAATAATAATTATTGCGAGATAAATTATGAGCACGATTCTCCTCTGGCTTTTCCGAAGTAAGGGTATATTTTTTGACAAATAATGCAGTAAATTTGGAAAAAGGAGAAGGAACCGCGTGAGGAACTAATCTCGTTTTTTTGGTAAGCATCTTATCCCGTCAGGTGAAATGCATTTCTCTTCCCTGATAATATCAGTTTCAGGAAAATGCAAAGCACAAACAGCTGAATATTTTGTTGGAGCTCAATAATATCGTGGTATATATTCAATACATTGAGCTTTAAAACTTCATTGAATATAACTTCAATTCAAACACTTGAACTTATGATTTACACTTTATTGACTACATAGCATGACGCGTTTCGTCGTTACAAACGACTTCTTCAGATGCTTACAGAATAATAAATTAAATATTTAAAACTTCATATTGAGGGAATCTAAATATTTAATAGGGTTGGCGTTTACTTGATGTAAATTCATTATAATTAAATATAAACTTAAATTCAAACACTTGAACTTATGATTTAAACTTTATTGACAACATAGCATGACGCATTTCGTCGTTACAAAAGGCTTCTTCATTATGCTAATAGAATTATTCTGTTAGCATCTGAAGAAGTCTTTTGTAACGACGAAACGCGTCATGCTGTGTAGTCAATAAAGTGTAAATGATAAGTTTAAGTTGAATATAAACTTAAATCCAAACACTTGAACTTATGATTTACACTTTATTGACTACATATCATGACGCGTTTAGTCGTTACAAACGACTTCTTCAGATGCTCAGAGAATAATCTAGTCTAGAGAGGTCAATAAATCATAAGTTCAAGTGTTTGAATTTAAGTTTTCATTCAATTATAATGGATTTACATCAAGTAAACGCCAATACTATTAAATATTTAAAGTTTAAGTGTTTGAATTGAAGTTTATATTCTTAATTCTAAAGTGGTTTCGAGAGATATGCTCGTGAAATTTTTGTTTTTTGCCAGTGCTTTTTTATGCATTTTATACTAAGTTTCAGGGATATGTTCGAAAATAAAGAAAAGGCATCTAAACTTAATATTACTTACTTCTGTGGAATGAATTTGTTGTTTAATTATTTCGAAAAATGGCACAATTTTGCATCCTGAGGTTATCTTTCGAGAAAACGTCACATACAACCCAAAGAAAAACGGAAAGGTATCGTTCAAAACGGAAAGTGTGGTCACGTTGTGCAGACCTAACAATTACATCTAACTATAGGAATCAATAGAAAACATCTATCAAATGGTCAGGGACGTCTTAAACTATTTGTGGCCCTGGGTACATTAAGATAATGGGGCCACTATTGACTTAACAGAACACTACCTTGTTACTACAGACACAATAAATACACAAACAAGGTTCTATATTTATATTTATTTATATACTGCCTATAAATTAATAGTAACATACCTATAATCCACAATAGTAACTATTTCAGCATATTTTGATTGCAGAGGTACCCTTCTGGATTTAAGATAGGCACAATCCTCAAACACTTCTCCAAAATCTATGATATTGAGTATAATACATTATAAGTATTGTAATTAATCTAAACTTACTAATATTGGAAAGATTGATTTTCGAGCACGAGTGGACGTGCTCGAAATCAATCGACGTGAATTTGCCTTGACGCCCGTAAAAACTTATTAGCTTTCAATAATAGTAATTAGTAAAAACTTAGTTATAAGTGAGTAGTATTGCAGTCATTATCATTTGATTTTTTCAAAATATATACTCCATGTTTTTCGGTTATCATTTGGTGATCTGTCAGATTTAGGGGGTCCTATTGATAAAACTTCCATGCTCCTTGATAAATACTTTGAATTGCTTTCTACTCGATAAAAAATCAATAGATACCAAATTAAGAGTAAAACGAACTTCTTTGCGCAATTGTCACTTATGTAAAACATAAGAATTGTTTCGCCAAGATATTGGTAACATTACATGTAAATGATACGATAAGTTTAAATTCAATGGACGATGAATCAACTCTGTGATAGTTCATATTTAAATGAGAGGTAATAATAAATACTTGTCCAAAAATCACTGACTGAACAATTCTTTATTCCACTGGTTTCGCCGTTTACGAGATTATCAAGAATAATTCTTAAAAAAAAAACGTTAATTCAATAACGTTATTGAATAGCAATAAAGTTCAAATTGACTCTACATTTTAGTTAGAAAACGTTGTAATGGGAAAAAGAGAAGAGCTATTTTTAGGGTTTTCTTGTTGTAAAAACCATCCTTGGACTTCAACGAACAGTTAAAAAAAAGAATTGTCAAAATTTTTCCAAGCGTTGTTGAGTTATGCGCTTACCAACACATTTTGCGATTCATTTTTATAATACAGATAATAAAAGAAATAAATGAATAAAGAAAACATTAAGATTCATTGTGTTTTTAACATTAGTGAATTTTTTTTTGTCGGTCAACGGAGCTTAGTCGTTAGAACAGCCGACTATGGTGCGGTAGAACTCGGGTTTGAGCCCCACTGAAGGCATAGGTGTTTGTCTATGATTTAAGCAGTTTAATAAATGATATATGCTGGGTAATGTAGGTCCACTGAATTGAAAAAAAACATTTTTTTTGTTAAATCTTATTATAAGTATATTCTAGTTAGGTTTTATTGTGTATCCTTACAATTTCTCATTGAAGTTTTTTTGTATTTTTCGCACTAGCGAATTGACGTTGTTCAAGCAACATGAAAATGTTTTTTAAAATCAGTAATTTCACCTTTTATTGCTTTCTCGATATGAGTTATTCTTTTTATGTAAGCACCTCTTCGTATGTATTCCACATTAGATACTCATTTCACATTTCGTTACGTTGTTTTCAACAAATTCACATTTTAATTCATGTTCAACGTTAGTAAATTGATATTTTGTTCAGTTTTTAAATCGAGCTGTTGAACACACCTCAATTTGTAATTTAATGCTATACTATTTAATGTTCAGTACTTTCTAAATTGCACAATTTCACATTTTTATTTTATGGTCATCATCTTTCAGAGTGTTCTTTCATTTTCATCATTACAGATTATCACATATTTATTTTATATATATATATATATATATATATATATATATATATATATATATATATATATATATATATATATATATATATATATATATATATATATATATATATATATATATATATATATATATATATATATATATATATATATATATATATATATATATATATATATATATATATATATATATATATATATATATATATATATATATATATATATATATATATATATATATATATATATATATATATATATATATATAAAAATTTTCTGAATTTGACTGCCAGGGGACTGACGAGGGTAACATAGTACTGATAAAATATACAATTTTGTAAGAATCATAATGAAATTTAATAGAAAATAGTACAAATGTCTTAGTTTTAATAATGGCACATGTCGTTTAAATTAAAATTTATTTTATATAAAATTTTTATGATGTTTTTTTGTTAACTTTTAAATTATTTTGAGGTAATTTTACTTAACGTACCTTTTTTTTTTAATAAATCAAGTAATGTTATAAACTATGCCTTAATAGCATCCAAAGAAATAGTGATAATTAAAGTAAAATGAGATCATTTTCTCTACATAAAAACGAAATATAAAAAATCAATATAATGCAAAAATTTTAATTATTTTTCGAAAACATCAATTTTTTCCTTAAATTGGTAAAAAACTCTCTTCCCTTTTGTAATTGGTATGGGTAGATTTTTTATTATTTGATCCACTGGAATATCTGATACATCTTTTTCATTCAATTTAAACAGAGAGCCATTCGGGTTACAAATTTTGAGAAAAGTTACTCTTACTTCACCGTCTTCATCATCAACCGACGAGCAGACCGCTGCATAGTGATATTCTGTTTTCTTTGTGAGATATTTGACCAAAACATAATCTCCACTACTATAAAGACTTTGGTGGTGCGAAGAACCGCTAGTTCCTGGTGTCGATCGATCCCTAACGTATGTAGATAGTGGTACATCATCTTCAGAGTCTGAGAATACGGTAGAACAATTTAGACGTGTACTATTTTCAGCACATAATGCTGTCTGATAATTAATCGTTCCTAGCGTGAAATGGTTACATCCATCGATATCACAAAAACAACTTAGTGACTTCATTGTGAGCTTGTTAGGTAAATAAGCTGTGCCTGTCACCTGATGCACCAATAGTGTCCCCTTAAAAGCAACCATTTCAGACGAATTATCATTAATGATGGTGTTCATCTGCTCAATTTCACGCTCTTCGATCACATCCATTTTCATCCCTGGGCATCTTTCACGAATGACACTAGCGAACTGTCGTTCTGAAGTTATTAAAACTTGCGTTTTAATAACTTCCCCAAAGAGGGCCTTCTTCACTAATTCTTTTTTTTTAGTCATATCTTCACTCATGTCTTCAATTCTATAACTATAGCCTTCATCTTTTTTATTTCCATGTTTCTAGATTTTCTCTGCCATTCACTTCTCCTTTTAGCTTCTTTTGCTCTTCGGTCTTCGTTAATAACATGTGTGATTGCTTCATTAACTATAGGCTTTATTTCGTCTTCAATTGGTGGAGGAGTATTCTGGCTTATAAAATTGTCAGTGGTTTGTTTCAATAGCTGTTTTCTTTGCCTGTAGTTTAATGAATAATTTTTCCATTTTTTTCCTAGTCATTCGTTGCTCTCGTGGTGTCATGTCAACAACATTTTTCCTTTGTCCTTTTTCTTTTTTCCTTAAGTACTGAAGTTTTTGTTTTTCTTTGTATTCCGCTAATTTAATTGGGTCACTTCTAATTTTGACCAAGCGAGCCTTTTCGGCTTCATTTTTTTTTTCAATATTTCTTTCCTCGTCAATTTGCTTTTAGCGTGCCGCATGATGTTTTAAACTGAAATAAAAAATAGAAATGCTTATACACGGTAGCAATTTAGATAAAAGTGCTCTAAGGGCTCTAAAACAAAAAAAATATCAGTACTATGGAAACACGTCAGTCCTCTGTCGCGATACCTGACAAAGGACTGACTCCAACGGACTGACGAAAAAGACATAATTTGAGTTTATAATCAGAACTAATGTTTTTTTTGGTAATTTCAAATATCAACAAAGCACATTTTAACAAATCATAGTTAACAATGCATAAATGAAAATAAATCTCAGATTTAAAAGAAAATAACGACTCACCACAGGACTGAAACTTTGACTGACTTAGCACGTGTATAGACGACAAACACAACTCAAGCACTGGTACAGTTATGGCGGCTGTCAAATTGAGCGGTCCGCAACTAACTTCATATATATATATATATATATATATATATATATATATATAAGACATATTTAGAAATTATTACTTAATAAAAAATGTTGTATAATCACAATAACAAAAATATGGGAATATTTTTAGATTTGCCTTCAACAAATTGGCTTATATTGCAGTGTATACTCAATCTATTCACAAGATTCTCATTTAATAGGTTTCCCTATTATAAAACATGCAGCAGTCTGAACTTGGTTGACAATAGAATTCGCCTTATATCGAAGTCAACTCGGGAACAAGCATTGTTTTAAACTTGTTCCTACATGCATTCAGATCACGTGCCATTTGACGGAATAATTGTAGGTCAGCAAGTGATTCGTATAAAGAATCACCCTGTGGGGGTGCGCTAATGGTCTTCAGTATTGTTAGTGTAATGCACCCCTGTGTCCCAAACTTCCCTCTGTAATCAAGTAAACTAAACTAATTTATTGAACCCCTCATTTCACAGACGGTTATTATGGGATTGGAATTTGTACTTCGAAATTTTTGTGAAATACTCTCAATTTGTCTTTTTTATTTGTTAGTTAACTTTGGATATACCTAACCCTGAATCTTTCTATGAATTTTTTTCGTCAGAAAACTTCTTAAAATGAAGGACCGAAGTTTTTTGAAGTTTTTCCAGTTTGAACAATTATTTGTCTTCAAAATGTTGGCTTGAAATGTTCTTTTGAGGAATTTGATCTAATGAAATTTGTGAATATATAGATGTATTATATTGGTCTCTTGTATATCTTTCACGTAGTTGGTTCAGTTATCAGTAAAAAAATTTTGATTCATCATCCTTTGTAATTTAAAGAATTTGGGCGAGAAATTGGAAGCAATATTTGGTTAACGACCCGATACATTTTCGGAAGGAAAAATATTAGCTTCCAAATTGTGTGATCTTGAAGAACTACATGTAAGTATTATATGAAGAGCCAAACGAAAGAAGCAGATGCAAATTGGTAGGTATAAATGAAGTCAAAAATTAAATGCCCATAAAGTCAATTAATTTAAAAAGCACCTACTAGTCTTCAGATCCTGAATCGTATACTCATAATGCAAACGTTCAGTCAATTTGAATGAATTTTTATCACAGAATTAAAACAACAAAATATTTTTATTTGAAAATGTTTATCATCATTTATCTTATATATCTTTCGGACTAAAATTTCGCAAAAATTGTTCACTAAACATGTGTTTTGACCACTTAATCCTTCGTGTTGAAAGTGAATTGAACAAATTCTGTGAAATTTAGCCATGTTAGAAAGAAATTGGTGGGAAGAATTATATTATAATACGTCTTAAGAATTTTTCAGCATTATCTATATATATATATATATATATATATATATATATATATATATATATATAATTCAAATTAATCAAAAGAATGTTATAGTAGAGCTATGTGAACGTGTATGTAACCTCCATTATGCTTCAAAGGATAAATGTTACAGAAATATTCAAATCGTTGCCATACCTGATGCAAGTCCAAGACAGCTGTTTCGGGCTACAAGGAACTTGTCAGTTGCACTACGTCAATCAAAGTGGGGTAATTATTTGAATCTCCAAGCACCTTTTTATGACTACTAGTGAAGAACCGTCAAGTAATGAATACTTTACAACTCCATCTATAGGAATCAATAGAAAACATTTCTCAGATCATATATCAAGCAACTTGATGAACTCTTATCACCGAACGCTGCAAATATGTAGCATTCGGTGTTATGGACGTGTATTACAATCTTGTATATAGTTATCTGAACTATAATATTCTGCTATGGGGCTGATTTATAAATAAATGAGGTTTTTGCTACACAGAAGCGAATGGTTCGTTTGATATTCGATATTCATCGATGAATATCTTGTTAACTCATCTTAGTTAAAAATTACCTACTCACCCTACATTGTTTATATATTTGCTATGTTAAAGGAAATGAAGATAGGTTTATTATATTGGATATAGTAATCATGAGCATTCAATAAGGACCAGTGATGTACTACTTATTTCCCAAACATAAAACAGCTAAATTTGAGTAGGTACTCCCTCTATTATCAGAGTGTTAAAATCTTCAACTATTTACCATCGAATTTGAAAGTACTGAAAGCTCATTTGTTTAAGAGGAGAGTTAAGTCATTGCTGTTAACAAAGGCATACTATAGTGTGGCATAGTACTTTGATGTTTCGACTGTAGACAGTAATGTATGAATCAGTTTTTTTATCATATGTTTCTAAATTTTTTTCCTACGACTATTCTTCACATTTAAAATTATCTTAAATGAGTAATATTTTCGAGCTCAATTTCCTTCCCTCAATTGTTGTTGATTACCACTGAGAATTTTATTTGAAATTGAAGCAAT
This sequence comes from Henosepilachna vigintioctopunctata, assembly GCA_030704895.1. NCBI lineage: Eukaryota > Metazoa > Arthropoda > Insecta > Coleoptera > Coccinellidae > Henosepilachna > Henosepilachna vigintioctopunctata. The sequence continues at coordinate 5,791,921 of JARQZJ010000064.1, read as the reverse complement.
ATTTTTGTTAGAGGACTGAATGATAAGACTCAAAACTGAATTCAGTCCTTATGTGAACATTTTTCTCATTTTTAATTGTTATATTTATTGAATGAAGGAAATATAATGGGATGTTAATATAAGGTAATGTACGGGATGTTTCGCAACAAATATTATTAGATTTTATTCATTATATGAAATTTTTTATTAAGATTAGATATTTTCAGCCGAAACCTAAAAACTAACTAATAGTTTTCTGTATCAAAATGATGAAAACTAAACCTATTTCAGTATAATAAACCAATCCTGGGTAAACTATAAGTATTTAATTGTGTTGGCGTTCACTTGATGAAAATCCATTATAATTGAATATAAACTTAAATTCAAACACTTGAACTTATGGTTTACACTTTATTCACTACATAGCAAGACGCGTTTCGTCGTTACAAACGACTTCTTCAGATGCTTACAGAATAATTCTCTATAAATAATTCAAAAAATAACATTATTCTGTAAGCATCTAAAGAAGCTGTTTGTAACGACGAAACGCTTCATGCTATGTAGTGAATAAAGTGTAAATAAGTGTTTGAATTTAAGTTTACTTATATGGAGCTGTAAGTAGTTCAGTATTCACGACTTGGCATTGGTACCTACGTGAATATGAATAGCTTATTACTATATTTACCAGTTGTCAGCTTTCGTTCAAATTTTGATAAAAAAGAACTGAATATATTATTGCAGATGGAAAAGTGAAACTGGACATGACCACGCAGAATATTTGTGGAATAATTATGTGCATCAGTATAAAATACCTACTTTCATGTAACATTTTCTTTCACTCACATTTTTGCATGAAAATAGTCTTATTTTGAGTTTAAAAGTTCACAGTTAGTTGATTATATGTTCGAAGAGATTCCATCAAGTCCTTTTCAACAAATTATTAATCGATGTTATTAAAAAAAATAACCGTACTTATAATTGAATAATTTCAACACTTGACTAGATTTTACCAAAATAGTGTGAGCTATGCTTCAAGATATATTTTTTCCAATGAAATTAAGATGATGAAATTGTTGAACGATATTTTTGAAAACCTAACAAACGCCCCACACCAAATGTTAAGCGTTAAGGGAACTATTATCTGATGTTACTTCTAAATATTTATTGATATGTTTCTAGTGAAAATTTGAAGAAGTCTCATAATATTTTTAAATATATAATTTCACTTCAGGATTCGTATCTCATGGAATGATTTATATCTAGATGGTACGAACGGTAGAGAAAATATAAAATGTGGAGGGGACTGGAAGTAAAACACTCTGTAATGATGATTCGATGGCTGGATGTTTTCGTAACCACGGTAACGGCACATTCTCGTCGCCTGAAGCGTAGGCTTCATCTGATATGTTTGTATAAAGATTTGATAGCAATTTCCTAACGGTCTGCCAAAGCGTTTTTTCGTCGAGCGCCGACTGAAGGACCCTCCACCAAACCTTCCTCTATTAGCGGCAATCAACGAAACAATACCACTCGAAAAATCCGCTGAATGCGCCTTTTTCATCTGCATTTCAGGTTTTTTAGTCGACGCTGGCTTTGATAACCGGACTTCCGGTAACCAATTAAACTACTCGAAAACTATTTTTGTTACATAGAATCTCCCTACCCATCATTTTATTTGTAAGTAAGGTAATAATTATTATCAGAAATTGTAAATTTTGTCAGTAAAAATTGTCAGTTTAAGACAAAGTTACAGTTTCGGTTTAAGAAAAATTTAGGTATATATTTACCATAATCTTGTGACATCGATAGTAGGTAACTTGTAAAGTTTTCGGATATCTATGGTATTGATACTGTATGTTGAAAGAATATTTGCTTACCACCAAGTAAAAAAGAAACGCTGATGGGTTGAAAATGCAATGATGAATAAATCATAATTGTACTTGATTTTTCTTCATAAATATCCTGAGAATGATTTAAGGTACCTACTGAAGAATCAGTTGCACAGATCCCACAAAAGTTTTGTTGGAACAGGTGTTCTGATTGAGGAGGGAGATACGTGTTGAAATTCCCTGTCAACTTATTAATAAATTAAACACATTTTTAAAAATTTCAAAATTATTTCATATATTGCCCACTAAAATATTGTCTCCGTATACAATAACTTCATCAGGTAGATGAAAACTGACAATATTGTAGTGGACAATAAATGAAATAATTTTGAAATTCTTGAGGTATTTCAAGATATCAAGATATTTCGAAATTAAAATATCTTTTATTCTTTAATTTCGTAATTTATATTTTAATTATATTTCAATGTTGAAATTTCGCAATTAAATGAAATATTCAAATTTTTGGAGACTTGGAAATCTGATTCGATTTCAACCTTGAATATATAAATTAATTGAATATAAACTTAAATTCAAACACTTGAACTTTTGATTTACACTTTATTCTCTTATTACATAGAGTGGCGCGTTTCGTCGTTACAAACGACTTCTTCAGATGCAAACAGAATAATGGAATGACTGAGATTGAATTCTCGCTTAACTCATGATTAAACATAATTAAATATTAAGTTCACGATTATATTTAACAACATGAATTTGTCAACATGTTTCGAGCGTGAGTCTTGAAAATGAGCTCACGGTCGGAACATGTTGACAAATCCATGTTGTTACATATAATCGTGAGACATTAAGCCAAGAGTTTGATTTAATTTAATATTTAATCATGTTTCATCAAGAATTAAGCGAGAATTCAATGTCAGTCATTAATTATGCTAGCAATGTATATCTCGCTATTCACTACAGAAAAGTACTCATCAAATTTAAATCTTGCAATTACCACATTTGGTTCAACAAGGAGTGTCTAAAGAAAAAACTAACACCAAGATATATGAAGATTTCCTGCAAGCACAACTCATGGAATCAAATCAGCCGTACAAGCAGCATATAAATTTTGGTTTAAACGATACAACTTTACACGCAGTAGAATTTGATACCCTAGATAATAACATAAGGGAGGAATTTTTTCGTTATTTTGAGTCTTGAAAATTAGCTCACGCTCGAAACATATTGACAAATTCATGTTATTAAATATACCTAATCGTGAAACATTAAGCCAAAAGTTTAATTTAACTTAATATGAATAATTAAATATCATTCTGTTAGCATCTGAAGGAGTCGTTTGTAACGACGAAACGCGTCATGCTATGTAGTCAATAAAGTGTAAATCATAAGTTCAAGTGTTTAAATTTGAGTTTATATTCAATTATAATGTATTTACATCAAGTAAACGTCAACACTATTAAATATATAAATTAATCCCACAATAATAATAATAGGTAGGTAGTTATTAAAGTTATATTGATATACCTAATAATACCTGATAAATTCATTTCAAAAATGACATCAAATAGGTACCTACCTCATGTATCACAACTTCTATACCAGGCGTTCCATCAGGAACAAAATCGATCAGTATACGGAAGGAGAATTTTTTAAATTTAGGTACTGTTTTGAAAAAAAAGTACGACGGTAGGTATAGAATTTACGATAGGTCGACGGCGGCAGATCGGCTAATATCATCATATCATCGGCTCAGTTATAATTTAATGATATTTCTACTTATACCGAAACTAGAAGTCTATTAGCTTATTTCAAAAAGTAATACTTGAATTACACTTTAAACATGTCCTATAACAAGTCTTATCGTTTTTAAAATATTTAAGTTGTACATAAAGTAAAAAGTTACCTTTGCAGGGTCTGATCTTCTTAATCATAAATTTAAATTACCAATAATAAAGTTTAAAAGAGAAAGCGTTATTTATTGACTTAGATATTATTTGAATACAAAATTGTGCAAATTTGAATAATTTCTGTATTCAAATTTGAATACAGAAAAACGTAGGAGACAAAATTACTGTATGCAAATTATTCATTTGGCAATATACGACAATATTACACAAACTAAAAAATTCAAAGATTTACAATCTCTCACAAATTTACTGTCATTTTTTGTTCAATAATATTTCAACTTGAATAGTTAATAATAATAATATGTCTTTATTGTTCTTAAGCGGCAGTACAAAGTATAACAAAATAACACAAAGAAATATTGAGTTTCTAAATGAAAATCGATATTATTTTTGACAGTTTTCCCATTTGAATGTTAGATATGATTTTTTCAACCATGAAAAATTTTTACGAAAATAGTTAATAAAAAATCCCAATAGTAAACAAAAAATAGAATATTACTATATTTCTGAAGAACATATTACTTCATAAGGAAAATAAAGGTTCTTTGTAGGAAAAATTTATCATTATTAAGGATATTAAAGCTCGGATATGTTAAACACAGTAATACTGATATGTTACACATAATCTAGTTGAAATATTACGAAAAATACCCCATTTGTATGAAAACTACAAATTTTATTTTAGACTTATTATCATTTTATTCAAAATTTATCTCAAATGAAGTTATTAAAAATTCTTCTATTTAAATTTAAATTTCCTATTAGAATTCAATAAAAATGTCAGTATTGCGAATTGCATAGCGATAAAACCGTTTCGATCAGTATCTGTTCTGGCAAATGGCGATATAAATAAATGTACTATTTCAGTAAATTCTATGATTTTGAGTTAGATATTTATTTATATTTATTTATTTATATATATTATATATTTATTGGATTATTTCCCATTAGGTGAGCGATTGAACTTGAATTCCCACAATTTTCGGGCTTTTGCTTCAGTTTTTTTGCTTACTGACAACGCTTCATCTTCTCTGAATGCTCTTTCTTCCGTTCATCTATCCATTTTATTCCAGGTTGGCGCGATATATATATATATATATATATATATATATATATATATATATATATATATATATATATATATATATATATATATATATATATATATATATATATATATATATATATATAGTAAATACTGGAACTGTTAATCGAAATATTTCAAATAAACCTCTCAGGGACCTGTCTACACAAATGTTGAAATATTTCGATATTTAGACTAATAGTCTCAGTATTTACTAGTATGAATGATTTGTGAATCTTGAAACTATATGTATATTTTGATATTCGCTCTTTAAGGAATAGTATTAATCATAAAATTGATAATAATGATAATAATGTATGCTTCTGATTTGATTATTAGAGCTATATCTGGTTTTGAAGACTTTATCTCTGAATTGAGACAATCAGCAAACATTAGCAAGCTAGGAAATGCCTTGAGGATTCCAACAGAACGAACAGACTCTAACAAAGATACTTCAGGGTGAAATTAGAAAACCAATGTTAAGTTTAAGAACACAGATCTCTTTAGCAGGCCGGTTTTACCCAAGTTCAGTTCTTCGAAAAAACTAGATCAGATTGTTAAAGCACTTAATACAAGCGTTATGTCCGAGTTCGTAGATGGTTCTATGTGTTTGGAGTTTATACACACAGTCATCTACTGTGCAGATGTCTTAACAACCAGGTATATGAAAGCCAAAATACGAACGAGGGAAGAAGATACGCGGACAAGGAGAGATATAACATTCTGGCAGATTACAAAACATAATTGAAGAACTGCGGAAACACGTTGCCCAACTGACACAATATCAATCGGGAACGAGAACACAAAAACTAGAAGAAAACATTGCAAACATAATAGCAACAAATTAAATTCATGCACGTCATAATAGTTAAAACATCAAGGCCCAGCAATACCTTGACACCATTCGGCAATAACTATGTGTTTACGAAGGTCGTTTGAAGAAATACAAGGAAAGCAACAGGAGGAAACTGGACAATGTGTTGTTTGTGAGATCCAAGAGATCGTATTATAGGTCTCTCAATACAAACAAATCGCAATGAGGGATGGATAGAGGAACAAAACATGGCGGCCAACACCTCCAATGACATAGACAATAGCCAATCATTTTAGAGGAACTTAGGGAACTAAGGCTCTTATTGGAAATAGTCACATCTGGAAAACACCAGGACATGACGGCATACATAACGACTGGCTTAAGAAACTGTTGCGCACTCACGGAAAATTGACAAGATCAAAAAATCTCCTGTTTCATTGAATAAATAAATATACGAACTTGTATATGGATGACAACAGTCACAATCGATAACAATGTTCCTGAAAATCGCCAATGTGCCCACATCTACTATTAATTTCATGAAGTTTTACGAAACCTTACAACAGTGCTGATGGGTTCTGTTTGAAGTGTTGTAATTTTTGCGGGATAATATTGTTGATATGCAGTATAATTTGAAAAATAATTGACGATTTATGTATTGAAAGCGTAAGATATCACAACTTCAGAGAGAATTTTTTCAATTTTACTGGAAAACATTCTTGTACGTTCTAAAAACACCTTAGACATTTTTTACTGTCTTGAATGCATTGTGTGCACGTTTGTTCATTTTGCACTACATCAAATTCATATTCAAATTTATAATTACCGTTCACAGCAAATATTATAAAAGTTATTACAAAGAAATTATGAATGCCAACAATTTTACTTGTAAACAATATTAAAATTACGACTATATTTCTAATACTTTTCAGTAACAATATCACAATCTTTTGAATTATATCTATGTTACTAAAGACTTTAGATTCTAAAAAAAAAACAAAAGCTAACTCAAACTAATGCTGAATTTGTATTTTCAATGATTATTGCATTGCTATTGAAGCTCATTTTTCAAACTTTGTAGCAGTCCTCGTGAACATTAATTTATTGTTGAAAATGACAAGCTTTCTTTAGACAGCCTTTTACCTCATGTAAATGAAAAATATCTACATAACGAGTACAACCTTCCCAAAGTGTTTATATAGGTAAACATAAGTAGTTTTTGAATTTTTTCATTTTTGTATCACAAAATATGTTAGTGACAGGGCTAGGACAATATGCATTATTCAACTGAAGTATGCAAGACATCTATGAAACAACTTGAAGTCTGAATATACTGTTATGAATAATGTTCTCTTGAAATGTTAGGAAAATAAATGGATCCTCAAACAGTTTATTGCTTCAAAAGCATAAATGTCATGAAGATACCAGAAATCAATGAAGATGATAAATTGTGAGATATTGATTTCGAATCATGTTCATAGAACAAGCATAAATGAATACCAGAAATCAATGAAGATGATAAATTGTGAAATATTGATTTCGAATCATGTTCATAGAACTCGTGAATAAATTAGATGAGATATGATAGCCTTCAGACTAAAATTGCAAAGAGACCCTGCATACGACTTTCCAATTGAAAATGTTCGAAAAGATGACTACAACCATCTACAACCACTGTGGTGTTTTGAAATGCAAAGAGGCTTTATAGTCTCAATCTTAAAAATATACTGTTCTTCTGCTTGATTGAGACATTGTTTTATAAGTTATATATAAAATTTGTGGTTTGTAATTTTTTAGAAAAACTATTCATAAAAGATCATTTTTAATATTTTTCATGTAAAGCAGGAAAAAATAATTTTATCTTATTTTTGTTAACAAGAAAATTATGCAATAAGGGGTCATATTTGACTTCATTGCAAATAATTGCAGATATAGAAATTTATATATAAATATATTGTTTATATCTGGTTCTGTTCCAAAAAAAAAAAATACTTCAGTAAAATAACAATTTATGGTTTACAAAAATGAACCCACTTATTAAACAAAATTTTAAATAATACTCAGATCACAACCTTCTTTTCTATGTGCCATATGAACTTCTGCAATTTTAGCAAAGTTGTCCCATTTCAGTTGTCGATAATTGGATGCCAAAAACCGCGCTGCGGTATTATTTAGATCTTTGACTCCATGACAGATAATATCCCAACCTAATTCTATTCCAGTTCCAAAATCACATTCATCGCAAGCTATATCTGTCCATGTTAAGATTTCTGATTGAAGATCTCCCAACAATTTCTGCTTCTGCTCCTGATGGGCCTTTTGTATGTTTGTCAATAAAGTTTCAAGTTGTTTGTCAGAAACAGCAAGTTTTCTATATCCAAGCTGAGATCTATAAACAAAAATTAAAAACTATAATATGGAATATCAAATATCCTTATTGAAAATATATAACAAATATATTTTCGTAAATATGTAAGGTAAATATTTGAAAAATAAGAATCATAAAGAAATATATAATGATCTTTTGGAACTCAATAGAGAAATTCATACTGAATTTTTATTGCAACAAAAATTATTCGAATATATCTTTTCTCATCATTATCAAATCTAGAATATATAATTAATCTATACTTCAACATACTTTCTATTATAAGGTACCACAAGTCCCACTTTGTTGAATGTCCGGCTTACAATGTTATTATCTCGTTTGGTCATATTTTTAGTTTTGCTGGATAAATCTAATCCTAATATCTCTGCTTCTTTCTTCAACATGTTACTAATTCTTACAAAGTGGACCTTATTGAATGGATCGGCAGTTTTCTTCTTCTCTTCAAGATATACACTATAAACAAGAAAATTTAGTGAAAATAAGGAAAACAAAAGCACAAAATAGTGTAGTTCATATTGAGAATGGTTATGTCAATGATTGTAACTTAGTAAGTGTAGATTAAACCTAAATATTTAATTTTACAAATTTAGGTATGAAGGGGCAAACATGGACAATTTACTATTGTTATTTCACAAAATGAAACAACATTTTTATACAGAAGTCTTCTTCTGATTATTTTTAAAGTACTAGATCTGATAAATGAAGTGAACATCTTAATATTTAATTATAAAAAATTAGATATCACTGGATAAACATTAGAAAAAAATTATTATTTTACAAAATGAAACTAAAATACTAAGATATAAATGATTATTACCCTTAAGAACATAGCTATTTTATTAAGAAACATTTCCAACAGAACTTACCTGTTAATGTTAAAATTTGGTTAAAAAGTGTTTTCCAATTATTATTCAATTTTAGAATTATTAATCATGATGTTTAGGTACAAAAGTTATTTAGTTTTCCAGATTTGTATTTTAGTTATTTTATTTCCAGAAGAATAGCATTATGTATACTGCATAAAAGGTTGGAAACATAGGATAATCTGAACTCTTCTAAAATGTTTGGAATTTGTTTTAAGAATAACTTCATCTGGTGTACTTGTTTAATACAAAAATGCATATTTTTATTGATGAATACATTTTCAATTATATACCTCTATGATATTTAATTCTTTGAAAAATTTTGGCGAAAACTAAATCATCAGAAATTAGCAAAACAGATATCATGAAAACAAGGCAAACTTAAAATATGTCATAAGCATTTCTAAGAAATTGACTGTAAGTACATGTTTGTGGAACTTATGAACTTTAAAAATACTATTTCAAAAATTACCTCACAGCTGCAAAAATATTATCTCCAATCTTTGTTAATATTCCATTTCTTAGTCCATAATTTTCAACCATAAAAACAGGATTTTCTGAAGGTGAATCTCTAAAGTATCCAATGTGATATCCAGTCCTATCGTCTCCTTTTAAAATAGTTTGCATTTGGGGAGGATCATAGAAATACCTCCAATGTATCAAAAAGTCATCATCTTTAACATCAACACCAACAAATTTCCCACTCAATACATCATAAGGCCCTACTAACCTTAAACCCACACTTGACAGGGCTTCAGAAGGGTTTTTACTATTCAAATTTTGACAAAATTTGAAGAAATTGTAGAAGTCCTCTGGCATATCAAATAGAAATTTGTCTTTAATGAATTTTCTATTAAAATTTGTGTCTCCTTTCTTTTCAGAAGTAGAAACTGTCGTTCCAGATGAGTCATTCGGCATAAAAATTACATCTTTCTCTTGAAGTAACAAATCTGCAGTTTCTTTATCAATGACTGTCTCAACACTTTCATTTGCAATCTCAGAATCACTATCTGAAACATTGTTACTGATTTCTATTGCAGATACTTCAGTTTTGTTTCCAACAGTATTAGACCCTTCATTTAGTATTTCAGAATTATTTTGGAATGAACCTTGAACATCTTCCTTATTCGGCTCATCACGATGATGGTTTGTATCACCATTCAATTTAATTTTCTTTGTTTCATTTTCAATAGTGTTGAATATTTTCTACAATTGTACAAAAAAATAAAGAATGCCACTAAAACCAGAAACAAACTTTACCTTTCGTTTTGGATCAGGAGGATGTTTATATTTGTTATGATGCAAGGGATTTTTTTGAAAACATTTACGCCCGTATCTGCAAGGAATCCTGGTATCCTGCACATAAGCTGCTTTCGCATCATCCATTACGGTTATAATAATATAAAAATGTTGTTGAAAATGTTTAAATTTAATTTGCTTACATTGGAGCAGTAAAGTTAAAAAAACCAAAATTGAAAATATCGGAATATGTAAACATAACCACAAATACGATTAATATACATAAAATTGTGGGAACAAATTACAAGTTTGACAGCACAAAATAACTGAATGTTCTATGATTGACAGGAAGATAGCATCAATGTTGAAATTTACCTCATAAAATTTCAAATTGCCCTGATAAAAACGTAGCAAGTCGAAGAGACTTTTTTTAGTTCAACATAGCGTTTAAGTGAATTTTCAATATTTTGCAAAAAGTAGTCCCAACGTACATAATTTGTACATTTATAGTGCAGTACATATTGGTACGATTATGGGTTTCGACGGCTGAATTCCAATAACTAACTTTTAAAAATCATTAAATAATCTTTTATTTACAAACTAAAAATAAACAAAACAAAATTTTAATATCGCTTATGTCACCCTTCTATCAATTTCACTGTACTCTAGATAACTGCAATCTAACTCTGACCTTCCATCTTCCGTGCCTGATTCATTATGTACCCTAGAGTTTTCTAGAGTATTCCATTTCGAGAAGGTTCGATTCCCAGAACGTAAGAGCCGTTGTTATATCACATTTGCCGGAATGTTCTAGATAACACAGAGGTGGCTTCAGATATTCTCGTAACACTGCCCCCCTCTTCGTTTTGATCGTTCTGGTCAAAGTCACGGCTTTCTACTATGCTTCCTTCGAGGTCAACCTATCCAACTATTTCGCCAACCTATCCAACCTTTTAGTTGGATAGGTTTCACAACCTTATAGGCCTGTGTTAATTTCGGGGATAAACCTTTCTTCCGTTGTGGGTTGTACGACCACACCAAGTTCCCTTCTTTAAATCCGACTGAATTTGCTTTTAGATCGTATATGGTTTCCATTCGGTCAGTGCTTGCTTCAATCTTATCTCGAACTAGTTCATGTATCTTATTCAAATGCAATCTCATCTCATCTGCTCATGTGTCCACTTCCAAGCGTACTTCTTCGGGGCTACCAAACAATAGATCACATCGCAATCGTAGTTCTCTTCTAAAAAGTACCTTCGCCGGAGTGTGACCTGTAGTGTCATGAACTGATCTTCGATAAGCCATCAGCAGTACTGGTAAATGTTTGTCCCAATCTTTTTGATGATCAAGTACTACCTTTGAGAAATGTTCCATTGTACGATTGAATCTCTCTTCCATTATATCAGACTGTCGATGTAAAGGAGTTGTTCTTGTCTTTCGGATGTTCAGTATCTCCATAATTTTCTTGAAGACATTGCTTTCAAACTTTCGTCCTTGGTAACGACCGAATGTAATTTCAATGGAGCTCCGTATCGTGATATGAACTGATCTACTAATGTACGTGCAATAGTCTGAGTTTCTTGATTCGGCAGGGCATAGGCTTCTGGTCACTTGCTGAAATAATCCATAGCAACCAGTATTTATTTGTTGCCATCGTTGGTGGTAGGAAAAGGCCTGAAAACATTCACAGCGATCCTCTTAAACGGTAATCCGACATTGTACTTCTCCATTTTCCCATGAGTTTTCTTCGGTAATCCCTTTGTAGCTGCACATGTGGAACATTTCCTGCACCAGGCTTGTACGTCATCACGGCAATACACCTAGTAAAACCTTTCTCTGATTCTAGCAATGGTTTTATTGACACCAAAATGTGCGCCGGATGTTCCACCATGCATTTCCTCGAGAAGTTCTTCTACCTTGTCCCTTGGTAAACTAATAGAGTTTTGACTTCTTTTCCATCTGTACTTTCCCATTTCCGCTTGAGCAGCTCATTTTCTATAATTAACGAGTCCCATTGTTGAAATGTCATAAAATATTTCAAAAAATTCATATAGTTCAGCTTCAAATGAGCATTCCGGAATCTAGAGAATATTTCTTTTAAATTTTTCAAATGGTCTTCAAAAGATGATCCCATCACCAATACATCATCTAAGTAGAATAAACAGGTTTTCCAAATTAGTCCTTTCAGAATCATTTCCATTAGTCTTTCAAATGTCGCTGGTGCATTGCATAATACAGAAGGCATAACATAAAATTGATAAAATCCACTTCCAGTTGAAAAGGCTATTTTTTCTCTGTCATCAGGATGGATCTTAACTTGCCAATAGCCACTTTTTAGATCTAATGTAGAAAACCATTTCGATACTGCCAATGTTGTTAATGTGTCATCAATTCTGGGTAATGGATAGCGTATCTTCCTTCGTGACATCATTGAGCTTTCGATAATCCACACAAAATCTTGTTGTACCATCCTTCTTCTTAACCAGAACAACAGGTGCTGACCATGGACTTGATGATTCTTCTATAACTCCCATCTCTTTCATGAATTTAATCCATTCAGCAACTTCCCCTTGTTTAGCAAGTGGACGTCTTCGTGGGGCTTGACGAATAGAGTAAGCATTCCCTGTGTCAATTCGGTGTGAAACTAAGTCAGTTCCCTCTAGTTCATGGTCGTCGAAAAAGATCATTTTCTTCGAGTACAAATTCTTGAGCCAATTTTATTTGTTGTAGTGATAAATGTTTCCATGATAACTCAAATTTGTTCAAATGAACATATTTTTTCTTTGGTTTCTCTAAACTAGATGGTTCTTCACATCGGACTATCCATGATACAGGCTCTAAGGTAGCTATTTTTTTTCTTTTTTTGTCTAGTTGTTTGTTACTGATATTGGCGATTCTTATCGGTATTTCTCGTTTTACTGTGAATAACGTCCTAGCCGTTAAAAATTCATTGTCATATTTTGGTTCAATGAGTCCAACACACCACCCAGGATTGCTTTCAGGTTGGACATAGATAATTTGTTCAGAGCATCCAGGTATTTTATAAGCTTGTATCGTTTTAAGACCTACTTGTCTTTGGTTGGAGAAATATTTTGGTATAAACTCTTCATTACCAATCTTCAAAATTCCCGAAACATTATCATACATTACTCCATATTTCTTCACAAGGTCCATTCCCAAAATAAAATCATCTGTTATATCAGCCACAAGAACTTTATGTAAAATATGTAACCTCTCTCCAATTTCTAATAAAATCTCTGCTTGTCCATGAATATAACTTTTCTCTCCTGTTGCTGTTTTAAGAGTTATTTGGTTTTTCAATGGTTTGATTTTAGACTTTGATATTATATCAGGTCTAACCAATGATATTTCAGCTCCTGTCACAACAATAATATTTACATTACGTCTTAAAATTGAACCACTTACTGATAAACTTCCACCTGCTATGCTTCTAACCCTAATGATTCTGGGGGCTATTGTATCCACAGCAAGAGTTTGCCCCCTTACTCTGACTGTTGATAGTTTTCTGAATTTTTTCTTAGTGCTGGGGAAAATGATCTTCCTCTTAATCTTTTACTATGCCCATCTCTATTTCTTCTGGAACGGCATTCTATTTTAGAGGGACCATACTTGCCACAAGAATAGCATTCACCTCTGAAGGACACTCTATTAATTCTGGATGATGAAACTATACCCTTTAATTAGTCTATGAGTTCTGAGATTGTTGTGTCCTTTTCCATCTCTACTTGTCTCACTTCATGACTAGTTCTGCTTTGGGTAAAAGTAGCTTTTGCAGCTTCAAATTCCAAGGCCCTCACGAGTGCTTCATTCCCTGGTTTCGGTCGAATAATATTAAGATGTTGAATTAATTCTGAATCTCTTAATCCACTAATAAATGATTTGATGCTGAATAATTCCAGTATGTCTTCAGTTACCATTGTGTAGGCTAAGCGAGTCAATCTCTCAATATCAGTATGAAACATCTGTAACGTTTTATTATGTTGTTGGCACCTACCTTCCAATTGGGCTTGTTAAAGCATTTCCTTGTGATTGTCCCCATACCTGAAATCCAGTGCCTTCATTTACAAAAGATAATCTTCTTGATATCTCTCTCTCTCTCTCTCTCTGATACTTTTTGTAGTACGTCAGCTGCTTTACCTCTTAGAGATAAAATTAATTCTACAGCTTTTATTTTTTCGTTCCAACTATTTATTTGTGCTGCTGCTTCGAACTTTTTTTTAAATACTAGCCAAGAAGTTTCTCCATCAAAGGTAGGTGGTTTTGAAGTAGTTCTATTTTGTATTTGATTTTATTTAATTCCATTTTCATGTTTTGTCATATTTAATAAACGTTCATCCATATCTTTAAGTACCCGTGACATTAATTTGCGTAATTGTTCTTCTAGGTCCTCCTTAACGTTTGTTATCTGAGTATTCATTTCAGTAGTAATTTCTTTTAAAAGAAATGGAAGAAAGCCTTAAGTTTTTCATTTCCTCTTGCCACGTTTTCTAGATCTGCTAAAATATTTTCTAATAAGATTTTGTCTTCTAACCTTTCTTGTTGGCGTTTTTGTTCTTTCTTCAGCTGACGTTTTTCTTTTTCAGTTTTTCTTGTTGACGTTTTTGTTCTTTCTCCAGCTGACGTTTTTCCTTTTCCAGTTTTTCTTGTTGGCGTTTTTGTTCTTTCTTCGGCTGACGTTTTTCCTTTTACAGTTTTTCCTGTTGGCGTTGTTCTTCTTACTCGGCGAATTTTTGCATATGTTTTTCGAACATTGACCCCATTTTTGTTGTATTTCTAGTTATTGGCATCCCATTTCTGACCAGTTGTTAAGCTTATTTATGGGTTTCGACGGATGAATTCCAATAACTAACTTTTAACAATCATTAAATAATCCTTTATTTACAAACTGAAAATAAACACAACAAAATGTCAATATCGCTTATGTCACACCTCGTCTATTTCACTGTACTCTAACTCTGAGCTCCCATCTTCCGTGCCTGGTTCATTTACCCTAGAGTTTTCTAGAGTATTCCATTCCGAAAAGGTTCGATTCCCAGAACATAGGAGCCGTTGTTATATCACATTTGCCGGAATGTTCTAGAAAACACATAGGTGGCTTCAGATGTTTTCGTGACAATATGTACTGAACCGATCACAGTGTGAAGGACAATTATAATTTTTCTGGATAAGGACCTTTAAAAAAAAAGGAGTAGATTGTTTTTTATGAACTATCGTTATTTCTAATTTATTGATTCCAGGTTGAAAATGATATAAAGCTGAAAGTTTCAGCTTTAGATCATAAGCTATTAAGATTGCCTTACTGTTGAGAGTTAATATTAAGTTTTATTTTTTACAGCTTTGTGGAATAAGTGAAACAAATATAGTTAGTAACTGAGATTGAATTCTCGCTTACCTCTTAGTAAAACATGATTGATTTAAAATTTAAATCAAACTATTGGCTTAATATTCCACGAATATATTTGTGAAACATAAAAACAAGAGTTTGATTTAAATATTTATCTAGTTTCTTTTTTAAGAAAGTTAGAATTACTGATGATTTCATGTGAGGTGTACTCAAATAAAGAGCATAGTGAATTTAGAGAAGAATTTGTTTGAAATGTACATTTCGTTTGACCAATCCATAGAAATTATTAGGTATATTATATACATTTGCAACGGAGATTATGTGATTAGCATTAAAGTTTCTTCGTTAATCTTCAAATTATATTCCTTTCCTTGTTAAACTTGAACTTATATCAATGGTTTCGTCAGATCTTCCTTGTACGACCATAGCAATAGAAAGTCAATCGTATATATATTTTTTTTACTAGGGGTAAACTTTGAATACAAAATAGGTAAATAATGCTACAACTTGTTTTTTGTTATAAGCTAGCAAAAGTCCCACTTCTTTGAATAACCAGTTTACAATTTTATAACTGGTTGATAATATTTTTAGATTTGCTGAATAAATCTTCATAATACTAATATCTTTGTTTATTTCTTCAACATATTATCAATTCTTACAAAGTGACTTTATTGAATGGATCTGCTGTTTTCTTCTACCCTTAAAAATATACACTAAAAAATAAAGCTTACTGAAAATAAGGAAAACGAAACGCAAACGATAGTGAAATTGTCATCATAATTTTAATGGTAACGTTATTGAATGGAACTTAGAAAGTGTAAACCCATTTTTGCGATCTTTTACCGTGAATAAATTTGTTGTGCAAACCGTGTGTACAAACTGGATTGATGGAGTCTTTTTTTCAGGATTTCATAAGAGTGGTATACCTACTTAACGTATCTGCAAATTTTCAACGTATTGAAAACTCAATTTTAAATATGGTGTTTTGGTCATAATAGATTATTTATTTTCGCACGTATATACTGAAACATTTTTATTATATTGATATGATATTACAAATAGACACTCCATTTTTATTCATTAGCATAGATTATAAAATTTGAGGTTATGTCAACGTGCAAATATGCAAATGTGTTCTTTGTTGCAGCATTTCCCCTGGTAAATCCGTTCGAATCTTATAGATAAGATATGGAGGAAATTGAAGATTTTCATTCAACTACTAAATTGTAATGAAAATGCGCAAAATGTAATATAGGTCATTCATCAATCTAACTGTAGCTGAAAATATTAATATAAGCCATTAAACTTTAATCAGGATTTATTTCAACAAATTTCAAAAACTTCAAATATCTTATTATTTTTGCCTTCTCATAAAAATATAATCATTTAATATTATTAGCCATTGATCATCATTTTATCTTATCGTTTTGAATCGAATGTATTCTTATCGTCAATTTGTTTATAATCTATATGATGATATTGTATTCTCAGTTATATTGAAAATATTCAAAAGTGTGGGTTTTGTTCAGTTACGATCAAAAATGTTTGTGAGTTGAAGTTATATTAAATTATGAATTTATGCTAGAACAAATTGAACATTAGTTTATTGTCAATTATTGATCTTGAAAATTGGGTTAGGAAGATAAGCTTATTTTATAAATACTTAAAATAGTTAATATTACTACTATTGCATTTAATATACCTATTTTACATATGTTCTTGGAGCCTATTCAAATTGAAAACACGTGTAATCGAAACAGCTTTATATAGTATTACACGAAAATTGCTTTATGTAATAGGTACAGCAATTTACTTTATTTCTTGACATTTGATAAAATCAATAGTTAATCAGGTATTTGAAATTGATACTTTTTGCACATTTCGAGTGACCACTCTATAGGTTGAACACAGGAATAAAGCTACTTATTCATTCACCAAATTAAATTTTCAAGATTTTTTACAGCAATAAAATCGCTGTTTTTCTCAATAGTCTGACAAATCTAGGAGACATTCTGCTCCACTACATAATCATTGCTGTTTCCGGTTGTATATCAGATCGAATTATTTCAGCTGTATATTTACACCCAACAAATCATAAGGAAGAAAAACATCTCTCTGAGCTGTATACTCAGATAGATATTTCTTCTATGGTGCTCTAGATAGCTAATTCTGTAGAATTATATTAGTCTTTATACAAAAGTTGACTCTGTGATTCCCCCAACTCAAAAATGAATTGTCATTTGTGCTTGCTATTGACTGGAGCATATAATTTAAAATAACATTTACTGTATTCAGTTTTCAGAAAAATTAAATTTCATGGTGAAAATATATTTTTGCATATTTGTTAAACTTTTCTACTGGAAATTCCGTTAGCCACTGCTTCGATATTTTCGATTGGATTGTACTAGATTAAAAATTCCACAACATCCAGTAAAAATTCAATTAAAATAGATGTAGTTAAATCTTCCATCCCATGTTCTTGTAAAATCTATAACTGGAAATTTAGGTTGTTGTCCAAACTACTTTACTTTTCTAACAAAAGTTCTAATTCGATAAAATTAATA
Source organism: Henosepilachna vigintioctopunctata (assembly GCA_030704895.1). Lineage (NCBI taxonomy): Eukaryota > Metazoa > Arthropoda > Insecta > Coleoptera > Coccinellidae > Henosepilachna > Henosepilachna vigintioctopunctata. Next base: position 5,773,867 of record JARQZJ010000064.1, on the reverse strand, counting down.
TGTACTTTATTGCGCAATATACTTACACGGTACGATTATTTTTTTTCTAATAACTGAAATACCTATTAATTTTTGATTTCACTTTAGACTTTGAGTAATTTAGTAATTGTAATTATCATTTCTAAGATGAAATAGAGCTTAGATTTTATCCAATGAATTTACTTCATTCTCGTAAGTGCTTCACAATGGAATTATCGATAATAATCCTTGATCGATAATCCTTGATAAAAGTTATTAATTACTACTTCTTCAACGGATTAAGAAAATTTTTGCGCTGCCAAAAAAACAGACATTCCAAAGTAATTCAAGACGTGAAAACAAGTACCTACCAGGGGCGTAGCTACCGCCGCATCTGCCGTATCAATTATACGGCCCCCAAAGTGTGAAAAATATATAACAATATTTTTTTCTTTTGTGAAAAATCTTTACCCCCATATAAGGGCCTCCAAACAAATTTTTTATACGGGGCCCCGACAAGGCACGCTACGCCACTGGTACCTATATTAATTAAATCCAATATCGACAGCAATCCAGAAAACAATGAAATTGTTGACCAGTTTGAAGTCGAAGTATAAATTTTAACGCAAATATATCTCCGTTAAATGTTAAATAGAGAATATAAAAGAGAAGCGTCTGCTTATTAGCACACAAATACTCCTTTCAGAGTATTTCTCACTCATTCAATTGCTCACTTACTGTTTCATTCCATACTCAAAATCCATGAAATTTTTGTTTCTGAATAAAAAAAGAACTATACCCATTATAAATTCCTTTATCGAAAGAGTTGATAGAATTTATCAACATATATTTGTAGGATATTTATCGACTTCAACATGAACGCAAATGCCTCCAGCAATCAGAAACTTTGATGTCGTATTTTACATTCTGATTGTTAACATTTGGACATGGGAGCCTATATAGCGAACGAAACGGGTCCTCAGACAAAAAAATACTATAGATTGCCTAAAATCTAGAATCTGTCGGCATTAGTATAGTAAAAAAAAGATATATAGATGCATTTTTTATTTTGCTGGTCTCCGTGGCTTAGTCGGAAGAACACCCGACTCTGGTAGGACTCGCTTTCGAGCCCCGGTGAAGTCATGGGTCTATGATTTAAGTAGTTTAAATAATGATATATGATGGGTAATGTACCTTGTTTACAAACCCAATGGCCGTTCTGAACCGGCGTTAAACTGTAAGTCCACTGAATAAAAAAATACAATGAATGTAGTTGAAATTGTTTTCTCGCACAATATAGGTACTATCAAAATTTGAAAATTTGAATATTTAATTAAATCCACATATTTATCTGTGAAAAGGAAAATTTATGAAAATAATAATATGTGCCGGCAGATATAACTTTCGAATGTGATTAAATTTCACGAGATCATTTGTTGACACATATGTTTACGGAGCCACCTCTAACCCTCAAAGAATTTCTGTTTTAACCAAAATGAAGATTGCAAGAAAATGACCTGAATTTTCGAAAATTCACGACATAATTCCGAAATTTTCATTATTTTAATTAAATTTTGAAATTTGAAAACATAATTACATTAATTGATAATAACTAATCATGACAGTATTTGACCAATCTATTTGATATTATCGGGAATGTGATCGAATCCAATCAATCAAGACTCTTTGTCTTTTAAAACTGCATGTTCCGCTACTTTTCATCTTTATCAAGATTATAATTGAATTGTATATTTTGTATGAATCTACATAGTTAAATGGCAAATACATATAAAGTATATGCGTTGCTTAGTGCTATACTTGCCTAATTTCAATGAACGTTTTATGAAACTTAAATAATATTCAGGAATGAAATTAAATTAAAAATGAAAAAAAAGGAAGAATATTAATATAAACAGGAATACAGTTGGTCTTTAGCGATGGTGTATCGAATGGATATATTGAAATGAATGATGTTCAGTGAAACACATTTCACTGAAAATTATCAAGAAACTTTTACGTATTTTTGAAGGAAACGATACGAATAAATGCACTGCATTATTCATATAAAAAATAATAAAAAAGGCGAGATATTATAGTTTCATCTGGTACGATTTGTTTAACATTATTCATAAATTGAAAATTCAGTCAGTTGATCTGCGTCTTTGTGAGAAAGAAATATGAAGGCTTGGAAGGAAGCATAGAAGTGCTAAGGAAATATACAAACATACACACACACATATATATATATATATATATATATATATATATAATAATAATAATTTTAAAGGTTTATAGACTCAGTATTTATAGTGGTAATCTTTTCTCGTTACCAAGTTCTCTCAATCTACTTTATTGCTTCATCAGGGTTCTAAAGAAACAACTGGGATCAAATGATACGGAAATAATATAGAGATTTAATATCAAATATAATATATAAAAATTGAAAGAAAATTGTTAAAATTGATGAATTTAGCAGATTATGTTTATGTTATTGCTGTTCGATAGTTTAATGATTGTAATAACTCTAATGTAAGGAAATAGTGTATATTGTGTTGTAGATGTTAGTTAAGGTTGTTTGTATATAAATACTGAGTCAATAAACCGTTGAAATTATTATAAATAGTATCCTAGAGACTCTTAAATATCATAAGAATAAAACAGAAATGGGTATTATTGAAGATATGGAATATATATATATATATATATATATATATATATATATATATATATATATATATATAACAGGCTATAAAAAATATAAAAAGTTGTAACATTAGCCAAGTTCAAACAAGTGTTTTCCAGTCTTCCACTAGTTTCCTTATATCCACCCTTATTTGGTCTATCTATCTCTGTCGTAGTCTTCCCTTCTTCAAGTTCTTTCTGGTTTCCATGCGTCGCTTTCCTTGTGTTTATAGGTATGATATCATCATATTAGAGTTTGTGCCTTTATGAATCTAACAATGTGCTCTTCTTCAAGATGATGGTTGGTTTTTTTACGTGTTCATTCATTTCAAGTAATGTCCCTTTTTTCTTATGATCTTCCTCCCAAATATTTTCAGTTTTTCTTCTTCCTTGTTTCTCAGACACATTGCTTCTACAGTCTACGTCAATGTCAGTCTTGTTGCTTTTTGCATATTCTCGTTTTGTAATCACTTGATGAATTATAAGTGTTTACACATGTAGGAAAAAGTCCGAAATGGCGCGAATTAACTTATTTTGGGAAGGGTAGAGCAAAATTAACATTTTGGATGCTTTTTAATATTTACAATAAAAAGTAAACAGCTAAAATAGTTCTAAAACAATGTAAAAATTCCGAAAATAAACCGAGCAAATTGCTGATTTGCTCAAGGTTGATATGAAATAAAAATAAACGCGTTTATAATCAGTTATTTTAAATTCCGAGGATATTTGTACAATTAGTCATTCAATGTTCAACCGTAAAATATGTACCTATTCAATAATATCGTATAAGGCTTATATACACTTATCGAACAGGAGGATTTCTGGATGGATTAGCCATATCGATTGCAGTTATTAGTATTGTTATACGAAATATCAATCAACTTTGTTTTAGTTAGTAGGTAATCATTTTCAGTGAAATGATTCATAAAATACCTACCTAATTCATCTTGAAATTAGTTAGGTCAATATGAATAGAATTTTTCTGATAACCCAGTTCCAATATAACAATCTTATAATGTTACAGATAGACTACTGAAACGCAATACTGGTTTTTCTTCAATTATTTCAATTATTTTAAATCATTTTCAATATTTTATCAAAATATTTCAAGTTATTCGAAATATTTCATAGTCTTACTTGATGTCCGTTATAAGACGTATATCATTTTCAGTGGGATGATTGGACAGATACTGACTGGAAAATATATTCCTTTTTCGTGGCTACAGGAGTATTATTGGTATGGAATTTGGCTCTTACGATTTCCATGTTCGTGATGATGAGTTCTATACGGAAATATAACCAACAAGATGACCGGTAAGAATCATTCAATACTGTCTTGTTTTGACTGTTGTTTCAATATACTTCAATAGTACTACCTATAGGTTCTATATTCTACAAATTGAATAGTTTCCAAAGTGAAACTATTCACTTTGATTTATCACCTGGTTGAAAGAAGTTTTTTTTTAAATTTTTTAGCAGAACAGGCTTTATAATATGTAAAACCTTTATTTTAGTTGACGTTTTGTTGTTTATTACAACGAAACTGATTTCTGACAAAGTAATCGAAAAACGTCAAAGAAACTGAAGTTTTTTCTTATCATAAAGCCTTTTATTGCTAAACAAAAATTGAATGAAACTTTAGATAATCAACAGGCGAAAATATTAGGGTGGGTCGAAAGCTGGCATCGTGGACCTTGACTTAAGTGTCGTTCTTATGTACCCGTCTCGAGCTGCAGATCCGCAAACCTTAGCAGAAGCCTCGCTCACCAACTTGACGCTTCTCTCCACTGCTTGAGTATGGACTGGCATCTTCTGTGATAGGATTTCCCACTTCGGTACTTCTTCTGTTTTGATGTAGGTTTTCAGTTCATCATCAGTGACATCTTTCAATAGAGGCGGCGAAGAAAATTCACAGTTTGTCCAATAATTTAATTCCGTGTAGTCTGTTGCGGAAAAGTTTAGCTTAGGTGCCACGTACGTTCGAATTGTTTTCCTCTTTTGGTCTCTTTCTCTTGCCTTAATGATGCGGCGGAGGCCCAGTTCTCTTATATGTTTTCTGGGATCTTGAGTCATAGTAATCATAACATGTTCTGGATGCGCAAAGAACCCATTTCTCTCTATAACTGGGTCAATTACAGCTTTGAGTTCATCCTTAAGATATCTTGAGGTTTCAATACATTGGTGCACGAGCTTAGGGCCATCAGTAAAAAGTTTGGTCTTCTTAATACAAAACCACATCGGCATATATGACTTCAGAATGAATATTACTATTTCCTGGAACTCAGCAGTTGGATTTTCTTGACTAATGTAGAGTCTTAAAGCACGGTTAGCTGTTTTTAGCCACCTGGAGTGAGACAAAGGTCCTGGATCCCTGATTGATAAATCTTTTGGGCATTCACCTGATTTAATCGCTTCTGATATTTCCAGCAAATACTTCTGATCCTTACTAAGAGTTTTTTGTCTATCTCAGGGATTTGGCAATCAATACTTTCAAACTGCACTACTGGAAGTGTTTCACATTTGATCAATTTCCCACCAATCGGTCCTTTCAAAGAATTTGGCCCGGTCGACTTACCATCTAAATACTGAAATAAATGGCGGAAGGGTAGTTCATTAAAATGAAGAAGACAAACTGCCCATTGCAGAGGCTTACCTAAGTGTGTTTCAATACGGCGTATAAAACATCATTTTCTAGAGACAAATGATGTTTATCAATATAGAGAAATTTATTGAGAAAATGATGAGAATTATATAGTTTAGACATTCACGAATCTTTCATACTTAGTCAATACTGAGACTCTTTTAAACGAAACATCTCTACACATTCTAGTCTACACAAATGTTGTCAAAGAGAACGAACCTATCGTTTTGGAAAGTGAATATTAAGTTCGCTTCGACGAATCATCGAACTCTTTTAATGCTATTACCATACAATTGTTTCATCCTTATTGGGAATCATCAGTCATATTCAATCAATCAATCAAGAATCAAAATGCCCTCAGGTCCTTTATTCAAATGAAGATAACATCAGTTCGTGATCTAATCACGTCAGCTCTCTCTGTCTAAGAAAAGACGAATAAGCTCCCTCAACAATTAGTGACAGTTTTCATGGAAACACAACAGAACTTTGACTGCAATGTGTAAAAATGGTCCAATTCCTAATCGCTACAATCACGTTCAAACGGGCAAAAAGATAGCTAGTTTCGAGATTCACGAATCATAGTCAAGATTAAGTCTCTCAGGGAGGGTTATTTTTAAGAGGTTTAACATAAGTGAAATAATGAAAAGACAAATAGAATATCAAAGTCTTCACTTTCAACAATTGAATAATTCAAAAAGGTTTCACGATGTCAATTCCTTTCATAAATTTATTATCATACTATCATATTATTATCATACATTTATTAGCACTTAATTCAAGGTATAAAACCTTTGTCTTCATAAAGAATTATTTTTGATGGAGTTCAGTGGAGTTTCTGTTTGAATAACTTTATTGGTTTGATTCTAATGCATTGTTGCTTGGTCAAATTTGCTTTGACGTTCAGCTCTGAAAAACTAGAAGTTGCAACATTTCGCAAACTGCACATGTCGTACCTACTCATTTCTCTTATTCAACTATGATGTTTTGTTATGGTAATCGCTTCTTAATGATGACAGATGTTTCTATACCTTACTCAAGCAGTTTAGCTCTGAAATAAATAATTTAATTATCTAAATTTAAGTAGGTAGGTACTTAAGTAGGTAAATGTTTTAATTTTTTGTAAATGGCTATTCTGGCAAATAAATAAATAAAAATGGACATCCTGTGAACATGATAGTGGCGAAAGAAATCTCATAAATGCCAAAAATCGATGGGTTGTTTGCAGGAATTGTTAGCACAATACATTTCAACATCAAGCTTCATACACTAAATTGAACAGTACAAATTGGTAGAAATGTACTGATTTGCCACTTATAGCCCAGATTTATCAGGATGCGACTTTAACATTTTTAAACATAGATTCTTATAGAAGAACTTCTAGGTTGAACGGTGTGAGAATTTCGGATCAACTAATGAGAAACTGGTCCACTTTCGTTCTGAGAGATAGGAATTGAACAATTACCTAAACATTTGAAAAAATGTCAACATAAGACAATCTTCATTTTGTTTAATCAATCACATTTTGGCTAAACGAAATTGTTTGTATTTCGTTAATCCCCATAACTTATACTCGTATCAACAGTAGAAGGAACAGCAACATGTCTTATTTTTGGTAAATGTCTGCTCTAAATAGATTTTTCTTCTAGCAATAATCGTTCTTGGAATCAGACAGATGTTCCATCTATACCTAGATTAAAGACAGCTTTTGAACGTCGCACACCTAATGGAGATCGGTATGTACCTATTGGCTACATTTCAAATGAGTATAGAAAGCCTTTAATATGAATCAATAAGCTCTTATCATAGTTTGTGAAGAAAATTCTAGTGATTTTACTCGATGCAAACAGATGATTTATTTGAAAACTTAAAAGAAAGCGTTATGTGCGTTATTTAATAGTGTTGGCGTTTACTTGATGTAAATCCATTATAACTGAATATAAACTTAAATTCAAACACTTGATTGAACTTATGATTTACACTTTATTGACTACATAGCATGACGAGTTTCGTCGTTACAAACGACTTCTTCAGATGCTTAACAACAGAATAATAACAACATTTTGAAAATTACAGGTATATATATCAGGGAATTTTGGTGTTCTATGGTTTTGGTTTTACCTAAGATATTCCATTCTGAGAAATAATTTCTATTACCTGAAAAGGTTTAACAAGGGTGAATTGTTTAATTCTATCTGTTCATTGAGCAAGTTTCCAGAATTTTTAAGCCGATTTATTTCCACTACTTCCCAATAATCTAATTGACTACTTCTCTCTATATTGTGTAGAATTTTGAAATTCGTATCAAAAGTATGGTTTTCTGTTAATAAATGGTTAGCATAATTCGAATTACTTTTATGATGGGCGAAGCTATATTTATGTTCCTGTATTCTAGTACCGAAATTTCTTTTAGTTTTACCTATATATATACCGGGACATGTTCCACAATTCAATTGGTAAACACCTGATTTGTCTTCTCTTTTAATTTTGTCTTCTTTTAATTTTGTTTTTATTGTTCTTAATGTGTCTCGATAAATTGTTGTTCGTTTTAAATGAAATATTAAAATTATGTTTACTTAAAAAGGTTTTGAGTTTTTGACTGACGTTTCCAAAGTATTTTAAACTGTTATATTTACGATTTCTATCCGACTGATAAGGAAATACTAACCGTAGAGCTTTCCGATAGAGTTTTTTGTCCAGAATTTTTGACACTAGTTCGCTTTCATAATTATTATTAACCGCAATCTGTTTAATGATATTCAATTTCAGAATCACCACAGAAGAAAATTTCAATAATGAAATGAATATCATTAAACAGATTGCGGTTAATAATAATTATGAAAGCGAACTAGTGTCAAAAATTCTGGACAAAAACTCTATCGGAAAGCTTTACGATTAGTATTTCCTTATCAGTCGGATAGAAATCGTAAATATAACAGTTTAACATACTTTGGAAACGTCAGTCAAAAAGTCAAAACCTTTTGAAGTAAATATAATTTTAATATTTCATTTAACCTTTCGGAAGTGGCGCCAAGTCTGGTAGACCCGACGCGTCATAAATCGTTCGGCATGTCTCGGCAATTTGTCGTAATTTCTCGTACGCTCATGTACCTTCATATTGCGGCCGGTAGTACTGCCGTAACAAGAGAGTGTACTGCAGGTGTTAGTTTCACGAAGTTACAGCAATAAAGGTCTGTGAGACTTGGCGCCATTTCTTGTGATATATATATTTTCCGATTAATAATAGTTTTGCTTTTACTTAGGTAAGTAATAATTTTATTATCAATTACTATTATTGGACTTTGATACTGGTAATTTGATTTTAAATCAACTAATTACTTTTCGTTTCATTTTAAGAAATGTGTAGCTGGGAAAAAGAACAAGAAAAACTACGTCTACTGTGGGAACAAGTGGATGCAGATGATGTTCCAAAAAAATATAAAGACGTACTTTTAGTTTCATCTTTACACCATGACGACGCAATTGACGAGAAAACTGCTGAAAAATTCAAGCCTGAAATAATTACCTATTACAATGGAACTAAAGGCGGCGTTGATAATTTGGATAAGTTATCTGCCACTTTTGACGTAGCAAGAAACACCAGACGATGGCCGATGGTAATTTTTTATGCCTTATTAAACATGGCTGGAGTAAATTCGCAGATGATTTACGCTGTTAATAGTAAACAGTATTCAGTAACAAGAAGATTATATTTGAAGAATTTGGCATTAGAGCTCAGTGCGCAGCATTTAGAACGGCGTTCTTTGGAGCAAAATGTACCACGAGCAGTACGGGACCGAAGACAAGATTATGCTGGTACTTCTGCTAACAATGCTAACATTTAACCACAAGAGGAAGTTGTTCCAGGAACTCGAAAAAGATGCTTCTTTTGCGTAAAAGATTCAAAAAGTAGATTGTTTCGTCAAAAGTGTAAAAAATTTGTATGTCTTTCGCACCTTAAAGCTTAGTGCCCCCTTTGTTATGATTCTTTGGAGAACCCTCAAAATATGAAGTTTAGTTATTATTTTACTAACTTACAATCAAAATTTTGGGTTTAGTTTTTATTTTTAGTTTTTTTTTTAATGAAATTCCATTTAATGTTTAATTTCTTAGTTCCTATGATTTTAAGACTTTGTTTTTTGTTTGATATCTATATGTAACTTGTATATTCGTTTTAAAACGAATTTTTCAAAACAAAACCGTTTATCGAGACTTGGCGCCATTCAAATATGAAAAGGTTAAAAAACAACAATTTATCAAAAAGAACAATTAAAAGAGAAGACAAATAAGGTGTTATGTTAGATTATTGGGAAGTAGTGAAAATAAATCGGCTTAAAAATTCTGGAAACTTGCTCAATGAACAGATAGAATTAAATAATTCACCCTTGTTAAACCTTTTCAGGTAATAGAAATTATTTCTCAGAATGGAATATCTTAGGTAAAACCAAAACCATAGAACACCAAAATTCCCTGATATATATACCTGTAATTTTCAAAATGTTGTTATTATTCTGTAAGCATCTGAAGAAGTCGTTTGTAACGACGAAACGCGTCGTGCTATGTAGTCAATAAAGTGTAAATCATAAGTTCAAGTGTTTGAATTTAAGTTTATATTCAGTTATGTGCGTTATTTATAATATCTATAGTGTTCCTCCCCAATAAATTAATTACCTCTGTGTTTAGAATAACAATGTTTTTTGTATCGTTTATATGTATCAGTCTCATAATGTAGACATTTGAGTGAGAATGATTTTCTTTTGTGTTTTCATTACTCAATTCAAAATTTATTCATCTTAATAAATTCATATCTCATTGATTCTCACAAATTTCTGTCGTCTATAAGTAGTGAATAAAACTTTTTGATCTAATTTATAACCAGAAATGATTCAAATTGAAAAAGAATTAATAGAATTAAAATATAATTTTCCTCACCTTCACATTTGAAAGTGAAGAAACCGCGTAAGGAAGTTAGTTCTTGAAAGAGATGCACTGCCAATGATTTTCGAAAAAGTTTGTACATTTAGAGGATATTCATCTACATCACGTATTTCAGGTTAGAGGAGAGCCGCAACAGGCTTGAGGACTATAAGTACTACTGAATGGCAATTTGTGTTCTAAGAGAGGACAAACCTGACTGATAGAATGAAATTTCCAATTACATATTTATTTTAAGTAAACCTCATCATTTTAATGTCAAATATATAATAATTTCGAAAATTTGTTATAATTTATAGAATGTACTAGTTTTTTGTGGTTGTACAATTTAAATGATATCAATTTATTCCCTTCAGTTCTACCAATTTAAAAATTTAAATTGGGGTGACAAGCACTACGGAGTGAACTAGATGTATAGAATATGTCAATGGGTAGGTATATTTGTTCTGAAATCTTCCTTAGAACGCGTTAAATTGCCTGTTATTTTCGTTGAAAAATTGATGCCACATAAATTTTTATATTCTTGACAAATTTTATCAGCTCGAAATATATATAGAGCTGTTTGAAAATGTTTCACGAAGTGTTGTGTGGAATGTTATGTTAAAACGGGTTACATATAATCCATAAGATAAAATTATATATATATGTATATATAAATTGATTTATTGCCTGTTTAAGATAGTTTATTTTCAATGTTTTAAGCAATAACGGGCTTATTTTAAAGTGAAAAACTTTATTTTCGTCGACGTTTCGTTGTTTATCACAACTTTGTCAAAACTAATGAATAATTGAATTTTATGAATTACTATAGATATCAAAATGTCAAACTTATTTTTTAAAAAAATCAAATATACATATTTTGAATATTTTGCAATTTTTTAAAATGTTTATTTTCTTTTTCAGGGTTAAAATACAAATATAATTGTCAAAGTACAATATTTACAGTTTATATGACAGGGCACTATTGAAAATTTTTTCAATGCAGTTTTTCCAAATGCATTGGGTTCGAATATTATTGCATTCTACGTGTTCATTAGTCGAAGGAAGCAATCTGGAAGTCCTGCTGGACTGTAGCGAGAAAGGAATCAAGATAAATGGCCGCTACCTTAGCTACTTGAGGTTCGCTGACGATATCGTCCTGTTCACCGACAATGCTTCTGATCTTCAAGAGCGCATCAATAAACTGAACATCGCGAGCAAGAAAATAGATCTTTAAATAAAAACAGCAAAAACAAAGATGATTGAATATGAACTTAAATTCAAAGACTTGAACTTATGATTTACACTTTATTCACTACATAGCATGACGCGTTTCGTCGTTACAAACGACTTCTTCAGGTGCTTACAGAATAATGTATAAGTGTAAATCATAAGTTCAAGTGTTTGAATTTAAGTTTATATTCAATTTTAATGGATTCACATCAAGTAAACGCCAACACTATCAAATATAACAAAGATGATGCTTAATCCTTTCTGCACCAGAGAGCAAATGGAGGTGGACGGATCCCCGTTAGAAATAGCAGCGTCTTACACATATCTGGGACAGATTGTTACGGGCAACGGGGATATTACACCGGAGATCATGCAAAAAACCAGAATAGCTTGGGGTATCGTTGGCCGACTGGAGCACATCTTCAAATCAGGTATGCCACTATCCTTAAAGAGCAAAGTGTTTGATCAATGCGTATTACCAGCGATGACCTACGCCACCGAAACTTGGACCCTGAAATCTGCTCACATCCAGAAGCTTCGAACAACCCAGCGGAGTATAGAAAGATACATGATGGGCCTAACCATCATGCGTTAGCCATACGCATCGTATAACCATACGCTGCAGCTGAATAAGAGGTCAAACAAAGGTGAAGGATGTCGTTGAGTGTGTAAAAAGGTCAAATTGAAATGGGCAGGCCATCTAGCCCGAACAAGAGATGAGCGTTGGTCAGCTGTGGTTGGTGATTGGGAGTCCAGTGACATGGTAAGACCAAGAAAGCACCCTCACGATCGATGGGATAAGTAGCTTGTGTGTTGGCTGGGCGTTGCCTGGAAGAGAGACTGCCGTTCTGCAGTGGACGGACAGAGGTTGATGATGATGATGATATATATATAGATATATATTAAAACCACGAAAGGACCCAATGTCGGCAAGGAAAAATATCCGTCAAAAGTATGAGTATTTTTAATTGTCTCCTCATATTATTGATGAATATATACTTTTGTACAACATGAATAGATAACAACTTCTTGTGTCATGCGAGAATTTGAGATATATTCAAGGAGTGGAGGAATATTACAAAGGGGGATTGCTTTACAAAAATCGGATTTTGGAGCCACCAAACGTATATATAATTTATATATAATAAATTAAAGAACATCACGTCGTTCGTTGACCATGAACATGTGAGAGTTTATTTTGTCTTAATTTGGACAAGCACATCGCCCCATTTCTGAATCCGTATGTCTTGCGTATGCTCTCGAATGAAAAAAAGAAAATAACTAATATGAGTTCATATTATCAATGGAAGAAGATAATGAGCTTTTGATATTCTCAATATTACATAATAATTTATATTGCAAACAATATTCTATTGGAGCTCTATCATGTTCGAATATGAAAGAAAGGTAGGTTGTAGTGAAATCAGGAGAGAAAACTACGAATGAAGAGCCCCAAAACATACAATAAGAAAAAACTTCATGTGGATATTTTGGTACGAGATATAACGAATATCCTTGAAGCTTTTTTCTTGTCCTAATTTTTATGTAATTATTTCATCACTAGAAATAAAATGCAAGGCTATGAAAACCATTGAAATAACACAAAATGAATTTATTGCCTTTTCTCACATTTAAAAATGGAGATAGCAATGGGAAGTCAAATCGGCTATCAAAATCGTTTCTTGCGTTTATCTGTTAACTGAGTAAGTGAGTTAAGTTTACTGAGTGAGTTACGTTTAAAGTGGTAAATAAAATTTCCAGAGTTTGAATTTATCTTATATTTTATTTAATGACTGAAGTTGCCTCGAAATTGGGTGAAAACTTAAACATGCCTTTTTATCCTTGAATATTTAGAAAGTTTTTCGCACAATACTTATCAAACGTTCATTAATGGAATGAGAATTTCATTATCAATAGAATTTATTCTCAGATATTGTAAATTATCATAAAATGATAATTTACATGTCAGTACAGTTCCAAGTAGCTCTGAACAAGTAAAGACGACAGAAAAGGGCTTTGTCTATGTAAATCACACGTATTTGATCACATAGGCCTAGTTGAAAGCGACGGTAAAACTTTTGGTGCTATGGGTACTCAACCGTCGATGTTGAACTTTCTTGCCGTTTTTATTTCAGCAAGTGTGTTATCTTCAACTTTATAGAACAGTGGCGAACTCTTAGATGGATTGAAATAGACCAATACATAAAGAAGATACTTGTAAGGTTGAAATAAAACGTTGTATTGATTTTGTAAATAATTTATATGGCATTTATACAGTCTGTATAAAAATGTTATGAAAACATCTCATAATAAATAGAAAAACAAACGCATAGAGCTTTATATATAAACGTTCAATATAAATAACATATTTACAATAAAATTGGTAATTGACCAGAAATACTCATGAAAAACCACAGTAAAATGAAAAATATACGAAATAATTAAGCTAAATATTTACTAAATATGAATAAAAATTTCTTTATTTTCAATATGGTAACAATGGGTTTGAATGTTGAATGGTAAATCAATTTCATAAGCATATTTTTATAGTCATCATCTTCACAAAACTCCAATATTCTAAAAAGAAGTGATGCCTATATTTTAAAGAATCTCTGACCGACTTACATTTTGGATACCTAATATGTTAAGTGAATACTGCTAAATATTTCTTATGTCTGCAAATTATCAAAACATAATTTCTAATTTGGCATGATTATCACACCATTCTGAATGTCACATACAATTAATGTTTTGATTGAAGTATTGGAAACACGTATTTTTCTATTATTACCTAAATTTGATATAAAATTTACGTATATAAAAATATGGATTGGCAAATAATACCAGTAAAAGCTGCATCATATAATATTCATCTAAAATTATATAAAAGATATATTTATAGAAACCTGAAATTGTTTCTTGTTTTCAAAATCTTCGAGTTGTAATATTTATGAAAATTGATTTATTTCTTTGTGAAATAAGCCTTAAATAATGAAAGTTGAAATTTTATTTACAAGCATTTTATAGCTTGAATGATAAAAGAATTTCCTGAATACTATCGAAATATAGTTTATGAAAATTAAAAATTAAGCTCACGATGATTAAAAACCGTAATTTGAATTTGTTGAAATAGTAAATAAACCTGTGACGCCGAGAAAAAAATGTTAAAATTATGTCATGTAACTCAATGCTATTTATATAAATCAATCGTCATAAATAGTTTGAATTGTTTCTATATATAATAAGATTCATTTTTAGGAAACACTTTCAGTTTCAATATTGCTTCCATGTGCTATATTCGAGTCTAGACTATTGCAGTCAGAATCGTTCGAATGGGGACTGGAATAATTAGCAGCTTCTTGCAACCTCATGAGCATATTAAGGAGTGGATCTCCTTCGTTTTCTGTTGATGTAGACGGATCAGACTCGAGTCCCACATCTTTTGCTGTAATTGTTGTTAGGCCTTGTGGAGCCGCTCCGGGCCATGGATAAGTATCTAGAATAAACTGACACGGATCTGTCCATGGTGCTCTTCTACCGTATAACTGAAGGCCTTCGCGAGCAGCTTCTCGTAGATAAGGAGCAAGGGAATAGTTCCACACATCAGCGAACCAGGCACGGGAAGAGTCTAATTCTAAAGGACAACCTGCAAAAATTGATTCGTGATGAAACGAAATATATTTGATAATATTTTAGTTTGAATTTGCTCTTAGTTATATATGTATATATATATATATATATATATATATATATATATATATATATATATATATATATATATATATATATATATATATATATATATATGAAGGTTTCTTGGGAATGAGCACAGTTTAAACTTGATGGAGTAATTATTTATTCGACATATGTTTCGGCTCTAGGCCTTTTTCAAGAATATTATAGGTTTATTGTTGGTTGGAAATTGACTTCAATTTCACAAATCTTTCTTAAAACTCTCAAAGTTTATATATATATATATATATATATATATATATATATATATATATATATATATATATATATATATATATATCAATGGGAAAAACGTAAATATATATTTTATAAGCTGAAGTCATTATTCGAATAACCTTTCATTAATTAAAATATCAATAACGATAAGTATTTCAAATTCAATTTTCTTAGTTTTACATATTTTAGGCCAACGAATGATTAGAAATTTGTCAGAAAAATCCAATTATACATACTTAGGAATAACCGAGGGCCAATTGCAACATCTCCAGAACTATGTGTTTCTAAAAAGGCATTAAGATGCTGCCAGACCCTTGGTAACCATCCAAGTATTGCTGCTAATTCCGGTTGGTGACCCTCTTCTAATTCTAGACTGGCCAGTCGCCTGCGCAGTACTCTGCCGAGGAGTCCTCTTGCAGGTTCCATATGAGGAGCTACTAATACCCATCGGAACCCGTGTTGCAATTGGAGACTGGTTGCCGAACAAGCAGACTGAGCCATGGTACCCAGCAGGCAAGGCAAATTTCTCGGCAATGAACCCAGAGCATCTGCGAGAGGTCCAGCTTTGTGTAAATTATCAAGAACAACCACGCATGGAAGAACACTATGATCTCCAGCTGCTGCTTGTTCGCTAAGATGAGATAAATACTGTCGAAGTTCTTTACTTGATTTGTTGTCAACACTGCAAATTAACATTTTGAAGTTAATACATTTATATTCAATTGAATGTGTACATTAGAAGATATTGAATTAATTTAGCAGTAATAATTCAATTCAATTATTACTGCCCAATAATTGAAACGGATTCTTAACATTATAATGCAATTTAAATGTTAAAATGTTGATAATACACATTGTATATTCAATGATGAATCTAGGTATAGTATACATACGTCAAATTTAAGATTATTATAGCATCGAGAGGAAGGTCAATGAAAATTTAATATAACAATCAATCTTTTTGATGACGCATAAATTGGTTCGATATATGTAGCAACTCGTGCAATGACTTATTCGTAATAAATGACTGACCGGAGATATAGTTAGAGTTCAATGAAACCTACAGGGAAGATTTTGATGCAAATAAAGAATTTGTTTTTATGCAAATTTGACTCACACAAATACCTTACCGTGCGAAAAGGTTCATACTCGATCAGAAAATATTCAATAAAAAACAATTAGTTAACTTTGTTATCACAAAAATATTAAATTAATTGCTTGACAATTATTTCGAGATATTACCTCCTTAATTAAATATTTGTTTAATATAATTTTTTTGTCGGTCTCCGTGGATTGGACGGCAGAACACCCGACTAAGTTGAGGTAGAACTCGGGTTCGAGCCCCGCTGAGGGCATGGGTGTTTGTGTTTGTCTATGATTTGAGTAGTTTAAATTGTAATATATGATGGGTAATGTACATTTATTACAAGCCCAATGGCCGTTCGGAACCGGCGCGCGGCGTTAAAATGTAGGCCCAATGAATTAAAAAATATAATTTTTGTGAAACCAAGCCATGTATTCAATATATTTAAGAAGGTTTGACCAAGATATCACCGAACATTGAATCAACTTCATTCGATTATAATATTAAAAATATAGGAATACAGTGTTCTTATATTTGTAATATTACAAATATAAGAATACAGCCTATTCTGTTCACTGGGTATAAATTTCAAGATTTCAAAAGATCAGGTTTGCCAGAACTTAAACATACTCCACAAGCACTACATTAGTGGGGCATTAACCTGAAATCGAATGTTTTCTTTATACAGTTGCATTTCTTATTCATTTCAATGGAGGTTACACAGGCTACTCTATTTGTCCGTGGATCACTCAATTTGTGAAATTAGGTACTAGAGAACTTTTTGCATTATTGTTATGATATTGCTAAAACGTGATGCATAATAGATAAAACAAAAAGAAGCTTACTTGAAAGTAGCAACAGCCTCCGCAGGATCTCTACCTAATGATTGAGCATGAAATTCGGCAAGTCTTGTAGCCAGGTGAGTTTTGCCAGTCCCTGGTGCCCCACAGAGGACCAGCCTCCTGTGTTCTGCCAGCAGTGATACCAATCTTTGTGCTACACCTTTTGGTATTAAAGCTTCAAATGCCAAAGCAGCTACAGGTTGTAGAACTACATGCAGCGTATTTATTCTCCCTATCGCATATCCTACAGGTAACAAATCAGGTGGATTTGCATCTGGTTTTCTTTCTGCTTCGCCTAATTTGTAACTGGCTATAGCGTCACTGCCTATAATAAACAAATAAAATTATAGGATAGTGAATATATATTGCAAACTTATTTTGTTTATATATATATATATATATATATATATATATATATATATATATATATATATATATATATATATATATATATATATATATATATATATATATATATATATATATATATATATATATTATATATATATGTTATGATAATATCAACGGAATACGATAACGAAATTAACAACTTGCTTCTAGAAAAACACACGTACGAAGACTCAAAAATAATCCAACTGCTATTTACCAAAACAAGAATAACGAGCTCATCAGAAGGTGGGAGAACAAAAATTATATCTCACCGAGCACTGCCAAGCAACTTACAATACAGAACGCGTTACCACCAAGAATATATGGGTTGCCCAAGTTACACAAAACAGGAACACATATACGGCCTATTGTATCCTGTATACAATCACCTTTTGAGAACTTATCTAAATACCTAAAGAATACGTTATTAAATGTGGCTAATCAGAATAACAATTACATAAAAGACTCCTGAAGTTTCAAAGAAAAGTTGAAGGACATTGTGATCCCAGATGAATATAAATTAATATCACTGGACATGGTAACACTTTATACCAATGTACCAATTGGAACTGCTTTAACAGTAATAGAAGCAGGATTGTTTAGAAATAAAGAAATATACTGACATCCCTTTAAATGAATTCTAAACAGCTGTAGAACTTATACTATGTTCCACTTATTTCAAATATACTAAAACCTTCTACAAACAACGCGACGAATGTGCTATGGGTGCTTCAATTTCTAGCATAATTAGTTGGTGATGGAGGATTTGGAATGTGATTTTATTTTCAAATTGGATTTTTCTCTACCATTTTTCTAGATATATGTAGACGACTGCATCACTGCCATTCCCAAAAACAAGACGGAATATGTGTTGAATCAGTTCAATAACTATCACGTAAAACATAAATTTACCGTGGAATCTGAAATTAACAAGAGAAAGAATTTTTTTGACATGACCATTCATCACAGAAACAACAACTTTCAGACGGACTGGTACACCAAAACCACATGGTCGAGACGTTACCTCAATTACAATTCACAGCACCACGTATCCCAAAAAAAATTTGTAATAATTGGGCTAGCAGATCGGGCTATTAAACTAAGTGACTAAGAGTTTGTACATGATGCAGTATATAAAGCGAAGGAAATACAACATATAAACTCTTATCCCAAAAAACTAGTCAATGCAATTTTTGAACAAAAACAAAAGAAGCATTCAACAGAAAACCTAAACAATTTTAACACTGCTAAGACTAAAGATAAAAAGAAGAACCAATATCTATTCATACCATATATTCCGCACCTATCTGAAATTCTGGACAAACTATTCAAAAAATATGACATAGCTACGGCCACCTTTAATACAGGCCATGAAATGAACATCTGTCATAAGTAGACAGGGATCCACCAATCCTGCCATTAGTTGAGCTGGTTAAATAATTTGAGCTTTTGGTATAAATTCTATATTTTTCAATTGTGTAGAGTGTAATACAAGAGTTGATGTTGATAATTTGTTGAAATCTCAACATCAAACAATAAAAACAAAGTGTTCAGTTTGTTTACAAATTTCAGTGAAACGAAATAAATTTTGTGTTGTTTAAGACTTTCGTAGTTTTGTGTGTACCGATTTAATCGAATCGAATTTGTTTTGTGTTTTTAGTACGGATTACTTACAAATAATTTTTTTGTGAAATACAGTGTAGAGGATAGGTATTCCGTAGATGATTCAGTAAGTTTCAAGCTTGGTGAAATAGGTGAGTTTCTAATAAGTATAGTTTCTAACCTACTTACAACCGATAACCATCGAATAAACAGATCGCTATTTACAAATCTAACTAACAATAACACATTCTTTCAAAATCCAAACTTTCCTCAAAACAGAATATTTGTAAGCTATAATTTCATTTTTAATATTTCAATTATTTGCAACGGGGAGGACTCAATATACCTACAGATTTAATTAAAAATGTCTTCTTCACATGCGTGCCTTGAAAGATTTTTATTGTTGCTGTTTATGTGGTGAAGGCAATAAAAATATTCTGATCATGCTGTGTTCCATTTTTTCGAATATCTTATTGAATGACTACACAAAAAAAATATTGAAGCCGGACACGAGAAAACTGAATCAAAAAATAAACGAAGAAAGCTCAATACTTTCATAAAGTAGTTTGTTAGTTGCGCTAATCAGAAATATAATATTTATTTATACTTAGGTAAATAATTCAATTTGATTAATTCCTACAGCGTTTCTTTCAAGGTTCCTATTCTCTCAAATAATTCAATAAATTTGGTTAGGCAACTTTTAATGTAAATAAATCCCACTGACTAATGGAAGTATTTTTTACGCAGTGGGGCTTCATCGAAAACATCGTTGTTTTCTTGCAATAATAAATGTTTTACATTTTTCTGTTACAGAAATATGTGCTCACAATACCCAATATAATATTCTATATGTTATAAATTCTAATAATATTGTTTGTTTGTTCGCAATATACAAAAAGACTTAAAATAATGCTTGGAAGCTTGGGAAAATCCGACTTGGATAGTATGCCACTGTGCACAATTTGGCAACACCGAAGAACTACGCTCTTCATGGCCTGTATTAAAGGTGGCCGTGGGTGTGCCATAAGGGATATAATCTGCTACAAAACAATTTCAGCAGACTAAAAAGTACTCATAAAAACCCACACAATATACCAGATTCCATGTTCAGATTGTGCAGGAATATATATTGGAGAAACTAGCAAATACTTGAAAAATAGGTTAAATGGTGATAGGTATGATAAAAAAAATACCACTGACCTAATGAAACACCAACAAATATTAGGCCATAAGTTTGATTTTTCAACTACAACAATCCTCAAAACTGTGCGGCATAAAAGAAAACGCGAAATCTTCACTTCACTTTTATATGATGAGGCAACGGTACGCTACTTACCAAGCCCAAGTCCACCTCCAGGATCCAACCTAGCAACATGTTGCTTGAAAGCTCTCCTGACAGCGTTGTCAAGTTGAGCCCATGTTGATGATGCTCCAATATTCGTTCGAGCTATCGAGATTTCGTTTGTCGCATTTTCGCTCGTACCATCAAAATTGTAGTGTTCACCGTAGTATCTGTAACGAAAAACAAACATCAGATACTACATATTGGTATAAAATAGTATAATAGAATAAACAATAAAATTAAAATTGAAATTAACACACTTAACCAAGTAATATTGTATACTCTTGATAATGGGTTAACCACCCGAAACATATGTAGAGTTTTTAATATATTCAGTGAAACTTAAGTCAAGTGAGTTAATATTAATTTCATAGTTTTTAACATAATGTTTCATCAAGTGATAAGCGAAACCTCCGTGTCATTTAGTATAATAGAATGATGAAAATAGAGTATACCTTTCAAAGGTTTGTGGTTGTCCCAGATACACTGAGATTGATATCCTCTTGCCATCCTGCTCTACATCCGGTGGAGCTTCATCGGGAGGTATAATATCGCTTAAGGCATCTATACTTGAGGTACTTCTGGTATCAATCAAATCTGTTGGTAGATTTGCACTACCAGTTACCATTCTTTGCAGCCTTTCATTGTTTTGCTTGAGACTTAACATCTCGCTCTGTGAAAACATTATGCGTTATCGATTGTATATTACATATTAAGAATACTTAAAGTTTCGAATTTTTTAAGAGAACACATCTGTTGTTCTATACGTGAAATTGGCTCTACAAGCTAACATCTTATTTATAAATCAAAAAAGTAGCTATATATTATTACCATTAAAAAAGATTGAAATTGATTGTTTTTTTTTTTTAATTTCAAAGACTTTGGACTTTATTAAATATAAGCTACTCGACTTTTTATATACGAACAAATAAAAAACATTTTAATGTATGTGATATGCGTAAACATTCTTTCCAGAAAGCATTGACACGGCCACCTACAATACAGGCCATGAAATGAACATCCGTTAAAAGAAGATAGTGGTCCAAAACCCCGCCATTAGTTGACCTGGTATACTAATTATTAATTAAAATGGGTTCAGTTAACAAGAAAATTCATTTGTATTTTCTTAATTTAAGTGAATAAATTATTACCATAAGTAACCAAATTACAGTGAATGAAGCCATGTTTAACAGTATTTTTGAAAGAAAAAAGTTGTTGTACACTGATTTAAGTTAGATTTTGCATATTGACTTCAAATTAGATAGGTGGTCCCAACTAGAAAATTTGGTGATAAGATACAAAGATATTCCAGACAGTGTGGATCAATCTTTCACTTATTTAATCGAGAAAAGTTTATGTTATTTAAATGAGGCATCGATTAAAATTAGTTGTGATTTAGTTGAAGATTTTTCAGAAAACAGGGCTATTTGTTTAAATAACCTTCGAATTTTAATTGATCAAATAAAATTATTACTTCCAAGGAAGAAACGATACTCGTCTGATACAATAATTATGTCATTCATGTTATACACTCTTTCTCCTTGTGCTTATTAATGCGGAATTACTTCAATTTTCCGACAAAAAGATATCTTCATTATTTGTCTGCAAATCAAAATGTTGCCCCAAGTGCTTCAGCTCGCCACAAAAATACAAAAAACTATTTACATTATGTGTCTGAGTCTTTGAAACCTCTTGAAAAAGTTTTTGCTTTATTAATAGATGAAATATACATTAATAAAAGGCTAGATTATAGAGGAAATAGTTTGATTGTTGTCGCTTGTAATGAAAATTCGTTAGCCACAACAATTTTGGGGTTCATGATTTCTTCAGCTTCTGGTCATTTTTCAGAAGTGGTAAAATTATTACCAGCTCATAATATAAGAGGTTCAGAAATGACACCAATCACAAAAAATTTTATTACTTCGGTACAAAATGCTGGTTTCATTGTTTTGGATATTATAACCGATAACCATCGAATAAACAGATCGCTATTCACAAATCTAACTAACAATAACACATTCTTTCAAAACCCAAACTTTCCTCAAAACAGGATATTTGTAAGCTATGATTGGGTACATTTATTCGAAAATATTATTAATAACTGGAGAAATTTAAAGAATTTAGATAATACTTTTCAAATATAATATTTATTTATACTTAGGTAAATCATTCAATTTGAGTAATTCCTACAGCGTTTCTTTCTAAGTTCCTATTCTCTCAAATAATTCAATAAATTTGGTTAGGCAACTTTTCATGTAAATAAATCCCACTGACTAATAGAAGTATTTTTTACGCAGTGGAGCTTTATCGAAAACATCGTTGTTTTCTTGAAATAATAAATGTTTTACATTTGTCTGTTACAGAAATATGTGCTCACAATACCCAATATAATATTCTATATGTTAAGAATACGAATAATATTTCTTATTCGTTCGCAATATACAAAAAGAGTTGAAATAATGCTCGAAACTTTGGGAACAACTGACTAGGAGAGTAGACCACTAACTCAACTTTGGAACACCGAGGGACTACGCTCTTCATGGCCTGTATTAAAGGTGGCCGTGGCATTGATTATTTCAACTTACCCTCATTTTCATCACGGTGTCTTTCAAACTTTCTAGCTGATGAGCAGAGCTCAATGCTTCTAACCTAATGTCGGTCAGCACAAGGTCCTTTTCGCGAAGCTGCTTTTGCAACTCCGCAACTTCTTGACCAGCATCGGTAGGGGCAGGGGGCGGTGGACTTTGTTGTCTTTCGATTTCGATCTCGTTTTGGCAGGGTACTTTGGTCACTTTGGCATTTCTCGAAAATGCTTTCGTGAAGGAACTCCTGAGCTAGAGGGCAAATACGATAATGAATTACTCCAAATATCATTTTATTATCTGTTTAAGTGACATTAGTTCTGAGCAATTTCGAAAGTTTTCGCATAGAATTATTCTGCAAATTTTTTCAGCTGCTGAGTTTTTCTTTGCTCAATAGCCGAATAACAGAGTGGAACAATATTCAAAGTGTGGCATTATAATTGACTGGGGGAGATATAACGTAACATGTGTCCTCAGATTTTTTTCGGATTTTTCTCGGAAAGTTGAAATCCAATTTCTCAACTAACATCATTCGATAACTTTTGCGCTTTGAATGTTCTGGTTGTCAATTTTAATACTGGTATATTCGTTACTATTTATCTTCAGAATTTCACTTTTACACAAAACTATAACTTTAGACTTTTTTACATTTAGCGATAAACTGTTATCGCTTAGAAGCTGCGTGCTCGCGGCGTGCACGAGACAAGTACGCCACTCTTTATTTTCAGTGCACACTTGCGTGCTTTGTCGCCGTGTTCTTTTAGCGTGATTTAAAAGTCAGTCTTGGTCAACAGTTCAAGATGAATAGTCGTCAACGTGACGCTTTTGCAATCGCCGTCTATAAGTACTTATATGGTGACAACCACGAATGGCGTTTTTGGGTACACCCCTTGTTGAGTGCGCGTCTCGTCAAAGGTGCGTTTGTTTCAAGATCTTCGAGAGGACGACAGGAAATTTTTCAATTACTTCCGTATGAGCATATGTACTTTCGACGAATTAGAAGCAAAAGTTCATGCCACCCACCATGACTATGTATTGCTTTTGTTAGACACTGTTTACTATAATGCAATCATGTTAATTTTTTTTTCAAAAT
Source organism: Henosepilachna vigintioctopunctata (assembly GCA_030704895.1). Classification (NCBI taxonomy): domain Eukaryota; kingdom Metazoa; phylum Arthropoda; class Insecta; order Coleoptera; family Coccinellidae; genus Henosepilachna; species Henosepilachna vigintioctopunctata. Next base: position 5,749,538 of record JARQZJ010000064.1, on the reverse strand, counting down.
GTTGTAACTAAGTTTTTTGAATATTGAAATTGTGTAATGATTTTAGTATTGTTTCATATAACATTAAAAAAATCTTTTTCTGTATGCCGACTGAATGTTCTCAGAGAACTATCGGTTCAAACCTCAAAACTTAATATTTTACTCACAGTTATTGGGGAATAAAAATTCTTCATTGAAATATTAGCATTTTTGTTTTAATAAGGTATTACAATATTAAATAACATAACGAAGTTATTTGCTCTGTTTTCATTTTATAACACTGAACATAGATTTCATAACAGTGAACATAGTCAGGGAGATGGAGGTTCAGTCGAAGACCTTGTACTCGCCGAAGAGAAGCAATTTTCACTCTATAAGTCTGCAATGTCCATATGAAGGTGAAGCCGCTACGGACGAGTAGGCCGGTCCAGGATAACCAGCGTGGAATTGTTGGTAACTTTGGGAAGTGGCGTGGCTGTGGTTTGTACTGATAAGGGCTGAAGAACTGATTGTGATGAAGCTTCAGAGTTTTGAGCTTTTCGAAATCGAGAAACTAACTGCATTTCTTCACATTGAAAGGCAAGTTTGTTATCAACAGGGACAGTTTCGATAGCAGGTATCAGGGAATCGAATAATACTTTGTTATCGTCAGTTTCTTTTGTTTCGGAAGTAGGTTCTTTTGAAAGTTGTTTCATGAACTCAACCAAGCCTTCCTCTATCATGCGTCGCCTCTTATTCACAGACGTTTGCTCTAGCTTCTTGGTTCTTCGTGCATTCGTGGTATTCCCCACAAGCAGGATTCCAAATGCACGGATTGTTTTTGATAAGGTCAATAAACAACTCAGTATCAAATTGGAATTCCATAATAAAACGCAAAAAGATGAGTAGTTGTTTCTCCAGAAGTCGAAAACACACTGTCACAGGACAGGCGTGCACGTAGCGGTTTAGTAGTGGGCGGCGAGGAACTGCGTGCACGCCTAACAACCGCGCCCTGGACGCTGCCGCAGCACGCAAGTGTGCACTGCTGGTATACTACACATGCACTACTATGCCGCGTAAACGAACACACCACGCGCACTCAGCGTGCACGCAGATTGATCTCACGCATGTGTGCATCGAGCCTTAGTCATGCATAAGTCTCAATTGATCTTTTCTTTCATAATCTAGATATTTTGACCACTAAAGCATTGTTTCATTTTCAAATAAGAGTATAGCCGTATAACGCATGCTAACATAAAATGCCATTAATGCATAAGTGATTATTATTATTATTATTATTAATTTATTTAACCATCAAAATAATTACATGGCATGTCAATAAATTTCTGTAAAAGTATACAAATAAAACAACATTTTAAAACCTATAAGTATCACATTGAACTATGCACACAATAAAATATGAAATCATAATCACAACATTCACAAAACTTGTACAAAACAATATACAATAATATACATGTCAGTCCACACTAGAAAGCATCATTGCTCAATTCCATAAACTCCTGTAAGGAGTACAGAGGGTGATTCAATAGAGTAGATTTCAAACGTTTCAAGAATATTTTGTCCGGCAGTTCCTTGATTCGTGAAGGTAACCTATTATGAAATTTAATACAATAATAATTAACACCTATTTGAGTTCTTTTGAGCCTATGATATTCGGTGAGATAATCGTCTTTGCCACGAGTGTTATACGTGTGGATATTAGTATTTGTTAGAAAAAGCTTCTTATTAGCACGTAAGTGCTTTAGACATGATAGTATAAAAACGGACAACACGGTAAGTATCCTCAGTTCTTTGAAGATTTTTCTGCAGCTAGACAACTTAGATTCACCACAAATCGCTCTAATCGCTTCTTTTTGCTTCAGCAGAATACCCTGGATCTCCGGACTATATCCCCAGATTAGGATATTGTACGTCGCGATAGAGTGGAAATTTGAAAAATAGGCCAATTTAGCGATGTTCTCATTTGTGACGGATCTCATTCTGCGGATTGTGTAAATAGCACTAGAAAGCTTTTTGATTATTTCTGAAATGTGGACCGACCAGGTAAGTGTACCCTGCAAAGCAACTCCCAAGATTTTTATCGATTCAGTTTTTTCTCCGATGTACTGAAGGATAATTTATTTGTTTTATTAATATTCAATTTCAATCCGTTGGCTTTGAACCACGATTCCGATTGCTTCAGTGATAGCTGTGATCGAGTCATGAGTTCTTCCTTTGACACTCCTGTATTGAAGAAAGTTGTGTCATCAGCATAAAGAATAGTTGCCTCAGAGGTTACATTCCCTGGCAGATCATTGATATATATAACAAACAATAAAGGGCCCAGTATGGAACCCTGTGGCACACCTTCATCTATAGCAGTTTCTAAGGAAGTTTCTCCCTTCCAGAAAACTGATTGTGTTCTTTCTGCTAAATATGAAACGAAAATGTCCAGCGCTCTACCCCTAACTCCGCAACGTTCCATCTTCGCAAGCACAATGAGTCTCACCATGCAGTCAAATGCCTTACTCAAATCACATGCTGCGGCCTCCGCTTCTAGTTTTTCGTCGAATGCCTGTGAAATCTTTTCAACCAAATTAACCAATGCCGTATTTGTGCATTTTCCAGGTTGAAAACCATGTTGTCTATCATCTAGAAATGATCTTTTCGAAAGGAATGTCAAAAGTCTCCGCTTCAGTATCTCCTCCAGGATCTTGGAGACAACAGGCAGAACAGATATCGGACGATAATTCTGACAGTCATCCACGTCACCAGATTTAAAAACAGGAGTCACCTTGGCTCGCTTTAGTTCCCTAGGAAACAATCCTTGCTCTATACATTGATTGAGAACCACGCAAAGTGGCTGCGCAATGAAAAGAATCACCTCCTTCAGAAGAGAAGTCGACATTCCATAAATATCACTAGCTTTTTTATTTTTGAATCCCCTTACAATGTCTGTTATCTCAAGGGACGTTGTTGGTCGCAAAAACATAGATTCATAGTGAGGAACAACCTTATTTTCAAAATATGCCATAGCATCCTCCACGGATGGATTGACCTCGTTGATAATATTCAATCCAATATTGGAAAAATAAAAGTTCAGTTCATCAGCTTCTAGCTGACTGTTGACGTCGTGTCTAGATGTTCTTCCCGACTCCCTATTGATCACTTTCCAAATAGCTCTTACCTTATTAGGTGCATTATTTATATATTTAGTGTTTAGGATTTTCACATGTTTTGTATAACTATTTCTCAAACGCGATTTCAAACAGTGTATCAAATTTTTTGATTCATTTGACTTTTTCACTTTATGAATGATCTGAGCAGCATCGATCAGATTTTTGAGAGATTTTGTCTCTTCAGATATTATTTCTACATTTCTTCGATGTTTAGTCCTAATTTTAGGAAAACACTCTATAAAATATTTCTGAAACTTATTATGAAAGTTTTCATAACTTCTATCTGCTCTGTTGGTTAACAACGTAGACCAATCTGCTGCGTTCAACCTTTCCTTGAAGACATTTTTATTTGCCTCATTTATAGCATATTGTACTACATATCTTTCTTCATTTTCTACAGGTGATTCGATAGGGAAAATTAGTTTCTGTGTCAGATGATCGGAAAAGCCAGGGTCGAATGTTGTTGAGTGGTAAGTATTTCGGGAGATGTTAGAAAAAACATTATCTATGCATGTGGAGGTAGTGTCTGTATTCCTATGATTAGCAGTGGACCTAAAACTGTACCCTGATATACGCCTAAATCAACTTCAGTCCTGTACGAAAGGACACCATTGAACTTAACTTTTTCAGATCGTGAATGTAAATTAGGGTTGAACCCTTTGTGTACTAAACCTTCAAACGCAATTTTAATAAAATTTTCTCAATAGCTTGACACTTTAATAGTTGATTAAATTATAGCAATAACACATGCAGTACCCAAATTATTTTCAATTTATTACATGACGCAGTTATAAGTAGCAATTAAAAAAATTATCTTTTTATTTTCACAAAACAAAATTCCGTAAGAATCTTCCAGAATTCATTATTATTGGTATGTGAATTTCCAAAAATTCTCAAAACGATATAATTATACATTGCAGAATTATTTTAACAAAAAATAATACAGATGAAAAACCTATAATCAACGAAATTGGTACCTGTAAAGTAATCGCAACCCGAGTTGCTGTAACCCCCAAAACGATTGGAGTTTGAATTGACTTATATTCATACCTGGATCCTATCCCTGACAACAATCTCCTGAATATACAATTAACTTTATAGATATCTGATATATGGTGATGTGGTGATTTACTTATTACTATATATTAACTTATATATTTAACTTATTACCTATATTAGTATAGTTAATAACGTTTTAGGTGCATTTATTTCAGGTTTTAGTTATCAGTATTGATTACTATAGTTAGTTTTGGTTTAGAAGTATTGAAAAAATATTTATTTACCCAGCCTTTCTTCTTTTTCTTGTCCTGTTTATCCAAACTACAAGCCGATGATAAGCTGGAAACGCTATCAGAAGAAGGCTGCCGCACTAAACCATTCGATATACCCCCTTGAATAGCTGAAGTTCTTAAGTTTTCCATGGCTGTCCTTAATTCTGCTAGTTCCGAATCCTGCAATTAAATGCATGTTATAAAAATTTTTAGTTGGATTCCATACGCATCGAGGCAAATCTTATAAAGTGGCTATTTATTTGTGATTATAGAACTACTACTTAACTAATAGTCACAAATATGTTTGGAGCCTACTAAAAAAAGTTTGTAATTGACCCCGAACGGCTATTACTGTCAGAAAAGGAGTGCCACAGGGTGCCCTTATACCCCCATTTCTTTTCAACATATATACTGAAGGAATATCAAGCATTTGAATTGAACATCTAAGTAGGTACGGCGTGGATATAAATTGAAAATTATATCCAAATAATATACAACAGCAAGACACCGGTATTCACGGTTGGGTAAGAAGCAGTAGGATATATACTATGTCATTCCAAGATAGAATGTAGAAGCAATGTAATTATTTTCAAAAAGCTGCAGAAGCAATATGAAAATACTATCCCCGAAGCAAAACAGTCTTATTGTGCAGATAAAATCAAAACACTGATAATAAATCAGAAACTACTTGGCATGTAATAAATACAGCTCTAGGAAAATCAGGCTCAGAGTCCAAAAGTATTTCACCATCGGTAGATACGGACAAGATAGGAAGTAAATTAAACAATCACTCGGGAGATTGATATCTTCCAAACATTATATATGAAAAAGGATCACTTGATGAATTTATCGACCAATAGGCCTACTGCCGTCTTTCTCGAAAGTCTTCGAAAAATTACTATTAAAATTCTTCAACAAAGTTTGAAATTTTCAGTAGAATTCAGCACGCATTTTTGCTAAGCAAAGAAACATACGGCCATCTTTGAACTCACATAAACAGCTAATGTCAGCTAATTGTACATTCCGACTGCTCTATTTCTCGACTTAACTAAAGCTTTCGACATTGTCGATAATAATAGACTCCTCAAAAAGCTGAACTACTACGGAAAAAGAGATAAACAACTAGCATTACTTGAAATTTATATGATAAATCGGAAATAATATGTGAAAATTGAGATGACTGGAGCTTATCTGTCCGACAAGCTGAGTAACAGATGGGAGTACCATAAGGTAGTATTCTCGTACCTCTTCTATTTTTTTTTTTAAATTCACATACTACCATATATGCCAACGATAATAATATATTACAGCGTTTACTGAATTAGCTGATGTGATAAAAAATGAAGAACTTGCTCGCCAGTTCATGAAGATGAATTCTGGATAATTTATGATCATCAATGCCCATTCAATACGCCCATCGAACTACCCAAATAAAAATATTAAATCTTGAGATTAGTTTTCCCATTCTGAAATTGTTTTCACTTCATAGTTTAAGGGAACGAAGATCTCCTTGTATATATATATATATATATATATATATATATATATATATATATATATATATATATATATATATATATATATATATTAGGGTGGTCCTTATTTTTCAACTTTCGAATTATCCTCCGGGCACTTTCTTATTTGATTATATACCTCTAAATACGAAATAAATGTTTTTTTGTTTTTGATTTTGTTAAGATTTAGAGGTCGCTACCAGCTGTCAATTTTTTACAAAAAGTGTTCAAATACAGCTTAAATGGTGATTCCATTAATTTAAAATTTAGGTACATAACATGTTACGTGCGAGTGAAACTAGCATAGACTATACCTTCTAATCCCCCTCCCACCTCTCCGTTCCTCGACCCCCTCATTTGTACTACGATCGCCCCGCACTTCAGTTCTGTTAAGCAACAAGAGCGCACGTGTTGTTTTTGTAAAAGTTACAGTGAAGTGTTTCAATTTGCAATGGCGTCTACTAGTAGCGGATTCAGTATAACTACTAGAAATCAAAGTGAGATTTGGCTTATCGGTCAATTATTATCTGAATTAAGCCAATCAACCTTACCATCCATTGGCGAAGTGTTGCGATATTTTTTCTACTACAAAAATGAAGAAAAGAAAAGTATTCGTGAATCTGCGACTTTGACGGCTTGTGGGGTTATTAATTTGTGGGAAAAAGCTGGCATACCTATTCAATTAAAAAACATGTCATCAGCAAAATTGAAAAGCTGTTCAAAGAATGGCAGAATCTAAAAAAAATAAAGAAAACAAGAAAAAACGTTCAGAACCATTGAAAACAAAAGAACAAAACTGGCAACAAAAGTTAGAAGATTTATTTGACATCGCTCATCGTGATGCTTTAAATATTATGACTTTAGAAGAAGATAAACAGTTTTTGTTAGCAGTGCGGCAAAATCGACGCCAATTTTTGATTGGTTCAGTCGACAGAAAAAGTTTAAACAAATGTAAGAAAATAAAAGAGAAAAAAGAACGGCTTGATAAATTGCGCGAGCGTGAAAACAAAGATATCTCGTCTATAACAGAAAAATGCTCATTGTCTTCATTATCATTTATTTCGTCATCGTCTGCCACAATAAGTGAGGAAGAAACTCCATCTGACTCCGAATTTATATCAAAATTGACGAAGATGCAACCACCTCAAAAACGAGCTCGAAAAGATATTATTAACAGTCAATTAGCTTCCAGTCTTGATGTTTCTAAATTGAGTGACAGAAAAGCAACTATGGTCGTGACATCTACTTTGAAAAGCGCAGGCTGTGATCCATCAGAATTTAATGTCAATAGATCTTCTATTCGTCGGCAGCGTGTCAAAAATCGCAAAGCTGTTGCAGAGTCGCTCAAAAGCGAGTTTAAACCTAGTTCGTCTTTAACAATTCATTGGGACGGTAAACTTATAGAAGATATTACTGGACACAAAACTGTAGATCGGCTGCCAATTTTGGTATCAGGACATGGAGTCGATCAATTACTCGCCGTCCCAAAATTAGAACGTGGAACAAGCGAAGCTTGTGCGTCGGCTGTCTACGACGCTATAAATTCATGGAATTTGAGCGATAAAGTAAAATGTTTGTGTTTTGACACTACTGCTGTAAATACCGGCTTAAGAAGTGGAGTATGCGTTCTCTTGGAGCGCAAAATGGATAAAAATATGCTTTGGTTTGCTTGTCGTCACCACATAATGGAAATTATGTTGTCAGGTGTAGTGGATCAATCGCTTGCCCCATCTAGTGGTCCTGATATACAATTATTCAAAAGATTTAAGAACAGTTGGGACTCTATTGACCAAAGCGACTTCAAAACAATAACAGATGACGCTGAGGCAAATATTCTTGCAGAAGTGGCCGCAGACAGGATTTCTTTTGCCAAAAAGCAACTTCAAGTACATCAACCTCGAGATGACTACAAAGAAATGTTAAATCTTACAATCATATTCTTAGGAGGTGTTCCTGAAAAAGGCGTTTCATTTCGGAGACCTGCTGGTCTACATCGAGCTAGATGGATGGCAAGAGCCTTGTACTGTTTAAAAATTTATTTATTTAAGCATCAGTTAAAGCTAACGAAAAAGGACGAAAAGGCTGTGAGAGAAATATGTATTTTCACGGTGATGATTTATATCAAATATTGGTTTCAAGCCTCTACCAGTCAGTCAGCACCAAGAAACGACTTACAATTATTAAAAGACCTTAAAGCTTTTGAAAGTGTTAACAAAAATCTAGCTACTATTGCGCTGAAAAAGATTTTAAATCACTTGTGGTATTTGTCGGAAGAGCTGGTTTCGCTTGCATTTTTCGATGACGAACTTTCAGTCCAAGAGAAAAAAAAATGGTAGAAGCACTCAAAATTGAAGGCACACATGATTGCTTAAAACGAATAAACCTTGACATGGCGACCATCCACGAAAAAAATATAGAAAACTTTGTGAGCAGTAATTCTTTAAAATTCTTCCAGGTCCTAGGTATCTCATCAGATTTTTTTTATAAAGACGTTGAAACCTGGAACGAAGACCCTGATTATATAGCTGCCAAAAATATTGTTCATTCATTGCGTGTAGTGAATGATATAGCTGAGCGTGGTGTTGCTTTAATGGAAGAATACAATAAATTAATTACCACAAATGAAGAACAAAAGCAATATTTGCTTTTGTTGGTAAAAGAGTATAGAAAAAAGTATCCCAATACTAACAAGTCAACCCTTGCATCTTAAAAGTAAATCATTCAGATTATTTTATTTCATAGCATCAACAAAAATTGTGTAATATTTTTAAGACCTGGTTAAAAAAAATAAAGGATTCTGAGAAAAACAAATTTTGGCTTTTTATTTAAAATTTAAACCTTGGTAGCGACCTCTAAATGTTATTAAAAAAATTCAAAAAAATTACTGTAATATTTTCTTAAGGTATATAACCAAATTACGTGGTGCCCCCCGAAATTAAAGAAAAAAATATTTTCCTTAAGAATAAGGACCACCCTAATATATATATATATATATATATATATATATATATATATATATATATATATATATATATATATATATATATATATATATATATGTGTGTGTGTGTGTGTGTGTGTGTGTGTGTGTGTTTGAATTTTGACAATACTAACGGGTGTTTTCTTTTAGAGGTATAGAGCTTTAAGTTGGCATTACTGTTGAAGATGGCGACAGATTTAACAGCTGAGAAGTGATTTATTCTCAGTTTGGTTTGGCAATTCATCATCAATAGACTCACGCCTGAACAACGAGTGCAAATAGTGCAATTTTATTTCGAAAATATTTGATCTGTGCGGAATACGTATGGCGCATTACGTCCATTTTATCGCCGACAAGATCGTCCATCGGAGCAGTTAATTCGATTAACCATGGAACGTTTTCGCACGACGTTTTTTCTTATTGATAATTCGCATCCCCCGAGGCGCCGTACGGTGCGTACAGAAGAAGCTATTGCTACTGTCTATCCACTTTATGGAAGATTTTGCGGAATTATCTTGGTTTGCGTGTTTATAAAATCCATATCGTGCAAGAATTGAAGCCAAACGATCATCAAGCAAGGCGTAGATTCGTCGAATGGGCCCAAAACGAGATTGCCGTTGTTCCCGATTTTCATAAGCGAATGTTGTTTAGCGATGAAGCGCACTTCTGGTAGAATGGCTACGTCAACAAACAAAACTGCCGTATTTGGAGTGAAGATATTCCTCAAGTGTATGTCAAAACACCGTTACATCCAGAAAAACTGACTGTTTGGTGCGCTTTATGGGCAGGTGGAATCTTTGGTCCGTACTTCTTCAAAAATGATGATGGCCAGAACGTTACAGTCAATGGTGATCGGTAAAGAGCCATGATTACTAACTTTTTCATTCCTGAATTGAACAACCATGATGTCCAGGAGCTGTGGTTTCAACAAGACGGCGCAACATGTCACACAGCTCGTGCCACAATCGATTTATTGAAAGACACGTTTGGTGACCGCCTAATTTCACGTTTTGGACCTGAGAAATGGCCTCCAAGATCTTGTGATTTAACACCGCTAGGCTACTTTCTGTGGGGCTATGTAAAGTCATTGGTCTATGCGGATAAGCCACAAATGCTTGACCATTTTGAAGACAATATTTGCCGCGTAATTGCCGATATACGGCCACAAATGTTGAAAATCTTCGAAAATTGGACGTCCAGATTAGACTACATCCGAGCCTGCCGTGGCGGTCATAAGCCAGAAATCATATTTAAAATGTAATGCCACAAGATTATCTTTCCAATAAAAAAAAATTCTTGTCAATCGAATGATTCATCGTTGTTTTATTGCAATTTAAAGTTCTATACCCCTAAAAAAACACCCTTTATGTATGGGTCACGTCCCCAACATGGAAATCATTAAATGAGAGGTAATAATAAATACTTGCCTAAAAATCACTGACTGAACAATTCTTTATTCGACTAGTTTCGCCTTTTAGGGCATTATCAAGAATAAAACAAAGAGAGAGAAGAAGAAGAGAAAAGAAAGAAAGGGAAATATCATTCTTGATAATGCCGTAAAAGGCGAAACTAGTCGAATAAAGAATTGTTCATTCAGTTATTTTTAGACAAGTATTTATTATTACCTCTCATTTAAATATGAACTATCGCAGAGTTGAGTCATCGTCCATTGAATTTATGAAAATCATTGATATTAAAAAAGGAAAAAAGTCCTTTTTATTGTGAAAAAGCGGAAGCTCCAGAATAAAAGTATTTTATACTAGTAAAGTAATAAAAGTATTTAATCGAATATGCATTATTTGTAGGTATTGAACAATGAGTATTGATTGTAAAAAAAAATAGGAGGGCAATGAATATCTAAACTCCCTTCAATAATTTTGAATTCGGAGAAATCATTTTTATAAGCGAAAGTCTTTGTTAATAATACAAACCAAACCGGTATTTAGGTATAGCAATAATTACTTGTAATAGTATTTACAAGATAATATTATGAAAGTTATCATTTCTCATAATATAAAATTAATTCGAATAAATTTCACAAAATTATATTATCATTTAAAATTATTCAATGAATACCTTTTTCTCAGCTGTTGCAGTTAGATGTTGCAATCGTTGGGTCATGGAAGATAAACTCTGCTCAAAAGCTGATACTACGTGAGCCTGAAATAAAGAAAAATTTCTTATATATATTTGACCTCAAAAATTAATGTACCTACGTTCTAGCGAGTGTTTTGCAGTTCTAATTCGAAAAAGATTTAAGAGATTTGGAATGTTCACATAAATATTTCTAATTTTTAATGAGGGCAAACACGTATTTTGAACGCTTATGTCATATAAATCCTTAAGATATAGCAATTGTGAAGGCTATTCATTTAATTCTTTTCATTAAATGATTCACTTCACGAATAATATAATACTGCATTGGCTTCAATTAAGTATCTCTATATTAACAATATCGACGACAACCAACGGTTGCATTGTTCAGTTATGATTGAAAATTCGAAAGTCTAGTAACTTTTTAGTTACTTTGGTTTGTTCGATTTATTTATTTTTATTCCAAACTATAGCAAAAACACTCATATAAAACACATATTTTTAAAATGTACATTTCATAATATGTTTAAAAAGTTATTGTTTTTCGTTATGAATAACATATATATATATATATATATATATATATATATATATATATATATATATATATATATATATATATATATATATATATATATATATATATATATATATATATATATATATATATATATATATATATATATATATATATATATATATATATATATATATATATATATATATATATATATATATATATATAACAATGATAAAAGGAGTATTGCCTTGTAAATAAATAGAAATTTTATGGGTTATAGGCAAGAAAGGAGGCCTCTATGAATGAATTTTATGCAATTTGTTTGCCTGGTCTATATTTCGACTGTGGTCACAGTCTTCATCAGAAGATGTTTATAACAGAAACTTTTTTCTGTGACAATTTGTGTTTCTGTGCTTCTGTCATATATATTCGACTGTTTATCTATCTCTGATGTTTAAGATAATTTTATATATTTTTGAAAAATTTTTACATTTTAATATTAATATTTGATTCCTGTGCAATATCACTTAAACTTTGTAATTTCACACATTCCTGTTTATGGTATGATGAAGACTGTAAACACAGTCGAAATATAGACCAGACAAACAAATTGGATCAAATTCATTCATAGAGGTCTCTTTATATATATATATATATATATATATATATATATATATATATATATATATATATATATATATATATATATATATATATATTTCTAACCCGCTGGCTCTCGGGCCGAAAGAGACAGAAGATGCGCTTTCAAACTGCTCAAGGTGGGAGGATATCAAACTGGTCACAAAGTTTCCAAATTAACTGACGAAACGAAAGCACTCCAAGATAAACTCAGAAAAATAGAGTTTCACTGAGAACTAGAAGCTAATGAAACGAATATGCGTCACTGAGCGCATTTGTAAAGAGAAAAGTCAGAGGGGATGTGCGGAAATACAACACAAGAACAGTGAGGCAGGCTATAGAAGATGCAAGAAGCTATAAGAAAGCTATCCAGAAGAACATGATTGGGAAACATCAGATAGTTAATTATATGAGAGTGTTTACTAAACTTATTCGTGTTTTCTTTTGGCCAATGTCACTGGGTTACTCAATCGGTAAACAATATTTCTGACTGAATTTCAATAACTAAACAGCCTGTATTTTTAGTTACAAATCGTAGTTTAGCATAGTTATAGTGAGGAGACTCTCAATATTCCCTGCAAAGAAAGAGCGTACCCCTCTCGGAAAATGATCAACGTCTTTTTAAACAAGTAGCACGCTTTCAAGTGGTTAATCGTAGTGAATTCAAAATAAACGGAGGTCAACGGTCGTAAAAATTGATATACAGACACCCAATTTACATCGTGAAGTACCTAATAATCAAGACGTCCAACATGAAACATGCCCTGGTTATTATTATAAGAAAATTAGATCGTTCTAGAGACGAATTCTTGGTTAATATTTATAATTATTGTTTGTCCCCGAAAATCCGAAATGTGAAAAAAATTGGAACTTTCAGGAACTGACAGGTACTTGACGGAAAGGTATAAAGTTTGGATTACGCTAAATATATAATATTTTACACAATTTAGACCAAAGCTAATAGAGCAAATAAGTATAAATGAACTAATAGACTAAAGAGTACAAAATATATAAATAGGTTCTACCAAATTCAATTAATATTGAAAATTATACTTAAAAACAATAAATTCAAATTAACACACTTGGCTCAAGTTTCACTAAATGTATTAAAAACTCTACATATATTTCGGGTGATTTTAACCCATTATCAAGATTTTGAGTATATTGTGTACTTTTGTAATGGGTTAAGCACCCGAAAAATGTGTAGAGTTTTCAATATTTTTAGTGACACTTGAGCCAAGTGTGTTCATTTTAATTTATTGTTTTCAACATAATGTTTTACCAAGCGAAACCTCCGTGTTATGAATTATACTTATTTTATTTGTTAACGATATTGTAATTTTTACATTTGGGTAGGTACTGAGCAAAAAACTGAAAATCCAAACAAAAACTGACGCGAAAATAAACGAAGGAGATTATAATTGTTGTAGTGAAGAAAACAATTTTCGAAAAAACTATTGAGCTAATAAAAGTCTAATTATGATTAACTGATATGAAAAGTGAGAATTACATTGACTAATATACATTCCATAATGTAATTCAAATATTATTTCATTTCGTTAGATAAAATTGGCAAGTCAAGGTATTGTCAGGTATTAATTATAATATAATGAAATAAATAAGATCTTAATTGCCAGTAATGATTATATAAACATAATTTGAAATATTTATAAATTTTGTAATTTAATGACTGATGTTGAATTCTCGCTTAACTCTTGGTGAAACATAATTAAATATTAAATTAAATTGAACACTTTTGGCTTAATGTTTCACAATTATATTCAACAATATCGAATAGTCAACGACTTCAGTGTTGATAGTCTTTCTTGATTGCCATCTTCAAGCCTAACTATTAAGACTTCAATCTTGAAGATGAGCTCACGCTCGAAACATGTTGACTATTTGATGTTGTTAAATATAATCTTGAAACATTAAGCCAAGTGTTCAATTTAATTTAATATTTGTAATTTAAGAAAAAAATTTCAATGTTTGTGATATGACATATTCATTTTTTTATGTTCTTTTTGTGAAGTCGAAGTAACAGACCAATACATTATTAAATATAAATAAAGGATGTTTTTCAAAGGGTTTGCTATACAAACTTTTAATGTTGGGTTGAAAGACAACAAATATGTTTTTCTTTTTCATCCAAAGAAACAAAAATAGATATAACAAAAAATATAACGGAACTATCACTATCATAAAAGCACTAGCTCTATACTTTTCCACTTTTTTGAATCGAGTCTAGGGAATGGAATTAGACTAACTATACCTATTCCTTCTGAACTGAACGGTCAGAAAAACTTACTCAATGATATTGAATAAAATGAATTTTACCAGAAGGGTTTATTTAGATATATTTTTGCCTTTTGCAATTATAGAATATTATAATAGCAATAACAGAAACATTTTGAAAAGTGACAACAGTCCACCAGATTTTTTGATTTAATGAACTTTCCAATCTCGTTAAGCATTCATTGCATTCTAATCATATAATTTATATTAAATTTGGGTCGATAACATCGAAATGCTGTCTTCATTTCGGAATTTGTAGTGATCTACGAGATTTTTCAGCAATCAACTTATTTGTAAGTACCTATTTGTTGGAGAAAGGAATGGCTTTTCCAATAGAAACTTTTCCTTATTGTATTAAATGTTATAAATTAACTTGGATGTGATGAATAACTACTTGAAGTTGATTGAATTGAATCGATCAGAGCGTATTGTCGAGGCTACTTAGTAAAATAGATAGCACAAATTTGCGAGGGAGTTATAAAAACATCATCAATTCAAATTAAGATGAGAATCATATACAATGTTACACCTCGATATTCAGTTACATATATCCCAAGGTCCTTTAGATTCAAATTGCGTCATGTTTATTTTTCATCTGTTTGGTAGTAATTATTACTATATTATTCAATTTGATGTGTATAAGGAATTATTTTATGTAAAACACGATTAGCATTTAAAATTATGACAATACGAATATCCGAACAAACTAAAAGGAAACCGAGAATAGTGACGATAGTTACCGTTGATAGGTAAAACGCTTTGTGCCTATCAACGATGCTTTTGATGTGTATTTTATACGAAAATTTTGAGTACTAAAAACTATTTCGATAATCATACATAATTGTACAGGGATATTTCTGATGATGTAGTATTAAATACTGGAGCAATCAGGATGTTAACTTTAATTTTTTTATGTTTTACCGCATTATTATCATACCGGAACGTAGGTAATCAGGCTAATAAACCGGAGAAGTTATAACAAGCAAAACTGATGCACATACAACTAACTAATAGGACAAGAAGTTGAAACCAATTATGAAAGATGAAATGCATTATCACTCATACAACGCACATACCTACCTCAACGAATGAGCTATTTCAATTAACTGAATTAAAATCTTCGTTTTGTAATGATGAACTTAAAAGCGAATGATGTCCTCAATATGCTTTCAATATTGAAATAGTGAAAAGAAAATTATTATGTATGTTCGTAATTCCTTACTTACTTTAGTTTCATCATCTAACACACACATACATAACTAAAGAGTAAGTTTACTTATAAGTACTTACCAATAGTAAATATTTTTATGAAAAAGTTATTTATCTTAATTTTCAGCTATGACATGTTCTTGATTTTAAAGTTATATTACCTTTACTGGCGTTTCTTTACGAAACAAAATTAACGCCAAATTAAGTACTAACTAGAAAGTTAGAATTAATAAAAACAGTGTAGTTACTCATTTCCAAAATATCATTGAGAACTTAAAATTGTCTATATCTGAAATATTTGTCCAATAAATCTTAAATTATAGCAGTACAATTTGTGGAAGGAAATATATATAGGTACAACTGATAATAGAACACATTTGAGTATGTGTACACTACAAAATGAGAGATGATTGACATTATTCTTTTGCTGTACCAGTATTATTTTTTTAGCAGTTAGGAAGTAATAAGGGTGTTTTTTTAGAGGTATAGAACTTTAAGTTGGCATTACTGTTGAAGATGGCGACCGATTTAACAGCTGAGAAGTGATTTATTCTCAGTTTGGTTTGGCAATTCATCATGAATAGACTCACGCCTGAACAACGCTTCCTAATAGTACAATTTTATTAATTAATCCTCAAGTGTATGTCAAAACACCGTTACATCCAGAAAAACTGACTGTTTGGTGCGCTTTATGGGCTGGTGGAATCATTGGTCCGTACTTCTTCAAAAACGATGATGGCCAGAACGTTACAGCCAATGGTGATCTGTATAGAGCCATGATTACTAAATATTTGATATTATGTTTTCATTTCGGAATTGAACATCCATGATGTACAGGAGCTGTGATTTCAACAAGACGGCGCAACATGTCACACAGCTCGTGCCACAATCGATTTATTGAAAGACACGTTTGGTGACCGCCTAATTCCACGTTTTGGACCTGTCAATTGGCCTCCAAGATCTTGTGATGTAACACCGCTAGACTACTTTCTGTGGGGCTATGTAAAGTCATTGGTCTATGCGGATAAGCCACAAACGCTTGACCATTTGGAAAACAATATTCGCCGTGTTATTGCCGATATACGGCCACAAATGTTGGAAAAAGTCATCGAAAATTGAACGTCCAGATTGGACTACATCCGAGCCAGCCGTGGCGGTCATATTATCTTTTACAAGATTATCTTTCGAATAAAAAAAAATCTTGTCAATCGAATGATCCATCGTTGTTTTATTGCAATTTAAATTTCTATACCTCTAAAAAAACACCCTATATACTTAATCATATTGTCAAAAATTGTATTTCAACATGATTTCTTGGAGAGCTTTCTTTGATGTATTTCAATATAAACTATTTCTTGGAGAGCTTTATTTGACTTCAATTACTCCATGGTATTTTTTAAATTGTTACTTACTTCACAAAGTTTTGGGGTTTTCCCATTTGATGATACCCATCCTAATTTTCTTATTGAGTTCACGAAGGTAAACTTAAGTGAAGAAGTGAACTAGATAATTTTTTCATTTCTATTAACAATGAATAAAATGATAGTATAGCATTTGTATAATTATAAAGCTTTGTATATTTATTGATATAAGAGGCAAAATAAACAATTTTTGTGGAATTTCGTCGGATGTTATAAACTTCAATCTTCATATTTAATACATAAAGTGTTATGTAGTGTTTGTACATTGTCGTAAGTTTCACTGTGAGCGAGAAATCATAAATAAAAGTTCATTGTCGTGAAAGTTTTAAATTTTACAACCTATAACTAGGTATACCTACTAAGTGGTTCAATTTCACGAAATATTTCAACTACATTTATAATGCATTACTTATTAGAATCCAAAATTAGCAATGACATAATTCATTTTTGAGTCACATTGACCTAAAAATTAAAAGGAGAATGAAGTAATAAAATCTCGTTTCGGGCTGAAATTTAATACCATAAAATGACTGACGGTACAAGAATTATTATGAATGACTACTGAATGCTTACAATTAATTTTGAATTGGAAATTATTCCGTCCTATTATTCGAATATTGAATTCATTAAATACAGTGTCGTAGCGAGGGTAAGGCTCACCAGGGCGTGAGTGAGAGGTAATTCGGAATACATATTCTAGAGCTATTTCTAATTTTTTAAGTAGATTTGGAATAAAATATATGACCTTGCATAAAGACAAATGATGAAATTAAATTTATTTTTGATAGATTTCGAGTTTTGTTATCGAAAAAACTACTTTGTATACGAAACAAGCTCTTAGTTGCTTTTCGCATGAACTTTTCGAATTGAAATATTTGATCTTAGCTTTGAAGACTTTTTTCAAACTCTTTCCATACACTGTCTCAAATTATGAATATACTTCAATTAAGTATTTACTCATTTTCAAAAAATACCCTCGTAAAATTCAAAATGTGCCAAATAGCAGAAAAATTTGAGGTCTTAAAAAGAAAGTGATCAGTTTGATGTGCAGCCTTTGACACGTGGGTATATATTCTATTCCTGTTTGTTATATGCGTATAACGGAATATGCGTTTCCATTAGTATAATTCAAAACTTTTATTATGGTCACTCTAACGCAAATAATTTATATGCAATACAGATACATTGGGAAATGATTCTTTCTTTTTCAAATTGATAAAATATAAGCCTATTTAATTAAATGAATATACTTCTATCTCGAATAAATAAATGAAAATTCTCTCTGGTGAATATTGATATTTTTCTAGTTAATGTTTAATTATTTTGTTAGACTACGTGTGGTTCCTTCTTTTCACTAGACCAGTGGTTTTCCACAAGTGGTCCGAGGACCAACGGTTGTCTGTGAACACACAGAATGCTCCGAGAAGTCTTAACAAAATTTAAAAATATTTTATTTTCTATAAGCGTTATCATAAAAGGAATTTAAAAATAATGCTCTATCACTTACTGAAATAAAACATGTAAAATTTGAAAATGAAAATCTCTTATTATGAAATATTGAAATCGATGCCACACCTGATGGAAGTGCGAGACATTGTTTCATTCTGCAAGGAACTCGCCAGTCGCACCACGTCCATCGAAGTGAGGCAACGATTTCAATCCCAAAGCATCTTCCTATGACTCCAAGTGGAATGACGTAAAGTAATGAATACTTCACAATTCTGTCTACAGGAATCAGTAAAAACATCTCTCAGATCATAGACACACAATCATCGAACGTCCACATCTCTTCTATACCCGTAGGTATCTACTAAGTTGCAATGTCCATTTGACAAATGTCATCATATGATTATTCCCGCATTAGGGGAAAAATATTTTAAAAATGATTTGAAATCGTTGCCTCACTTCGATGAACGTGGTGCGACTGAAAAGTTCCTTGCAGAACGAAACATATGTTTTGTGATGTCCCCTGATGTCACTTCCATCAGGTGTGGCATTGATTTCAATATTTCTCTAACAATTATCTCTTGAAGGATAATGGAGGACTCACAGCGTACACGTTCACATAACTAGCGCTACTATAGCATTCTTTTGGTTGATTTGAATTTTTCAAATTAATATTCTAGTGTTCATTTCTTAAATATTTCATTCAGTGTCATAAAGACAAAAACTTCATTTCCTTATATATATATATATTTATATATATATATATAGAACATTCATTCGAAATTAATCAAGAGAATGTTATAGTAGAGCTAGATATGTGAACGTGTACGATGTGATGTCTCCATTATCCTTCAAGGGATGAATGTTAGAGAAATATTGAAATCGATGCTACACCTGAAGGAAGTGCGAGACATATATGTTTCGTTCTGCAAGGAACTCGTCAGTCGCACCACGTCCATCGAAGTGAGGCAACGATTTCAACCTCCAAGCATCTATACTCTATACCTACGGGTATAGAAGATATGTGAAATTTCGATGCTTGGTGTGTCTGTAATCTGAGAGAGGTGTTTTCTACTGATTTCTATAGATGGAATTGTAGAGTATTCATTACTCTGCGATCTTCCGCTTGAAGTCACAAGAAGATGCTTGGAGGTTGAAATCGTTGCCTCACTTCGATGGACGTGGTGCGACTGACGAGTTCCTTGCAGAACGAAACATATATGTCTCGCACTTCCATCAGGTGTAGCATCGATTTCAATATTTCTCTTACATTTATCCCTTGAAGGATAATAGAGACATCACATCGTACACGTTCACATATCTAGCTCTACTATAACATTCTCTTGATTAATTTCGAATGAATGTTCTAGTGTTCATTTTCTTGAATATTTCATTCAGTGCCATAAGCACAAACAAATTTCATTTTCTTATATATATATATATATATATATATATATATATATATATATATATAATATTCTTTAGCAATAACAGGCCCTTTTCAATGGAAATGTTTTCATTTTTGTTAACGTTTTATTGACAATTGCTAATTTGTAGAAAAAAATTAATTAATTGAAAAAATTGAATTATTCAATAGTTTTGATGAAATATTTTATTAAATTAAACACTTGGTTTAATGGTTCACGATTATATTTAACAATATCAAATAGAAAACATGTTTCGAGCGCCAGCTTATCTTCAAGACTAAACTACAATCTTGAAGATGAGCTCACGTTCGAAACATGTTGACTATTTGATAAAGTTAAATATTATCGTGAAACATTAGGCCACGTGTTTAATTTAATTTAATATTCAATTACATTTTACCAAGAGTTAAGTGAGAATTCAATCTTGGTTTTGATTAAGTTTCAAATTCCTTGCAAAGAATTTAAAAATGCAAAAAATTATTTCCTTTTATTGTTTTGCTCAATTTGTTGATATTTATTGAATTTATTGCTTGAAAAACAAAATTAATAGAAGAAATTAGAAATTGTAGCTTTCTGCGTAAAATCTAAAATTTGTAGCGAAATGTTGCAAGGAATACATTTTCCTTTTTTCCGTCTGTTTTTGCTACGAAAAACGATTTCAAAATCGCACCTCAATAAACAAGCACTAATATGATATACTATGAAAAGAAAGAAAATCCAAAAGTACCCACGTCTATTTCCAAAGACGGACAGGATTTATATCGACTGTTTCGTGTCGCCAGTTCCCACCACGGTATCGTAGGATTTCCAACAGGAGATGATAAACTATTCCCTATCAAGAAAGAAGAGTTTTCTGGGACGCTGGCAAGTGATGGAGGTCTGGGCGGATGTCTGTTGCTAAGTCTTGGCCTCCTTATGGTTGCAAAGCCATCATGAACTGACGAACAACGCACTGTACTACACATTTCAACCGTTCACTTAAACGCAACCCTTTTACAGATAAATTTTTCTTCGTTTGGATCAATTTCGATAGATAAGCTCCCTGAAAGTTAAGCTTGTTTTTCATAGTTCGTATTCAACATGTTACAAGTGGCTTTATTTTGTTATTGTTTTCATTTTGATATTCTAGAAATAATGAAATACCGCTTTTTCATATATTTTCTTAATAAAACGTATTTATTGAGAAATTGAGTGAGCTGCTATGGGTTTTTTATCGACCATTAACAGTTACCAAAAGAATACTCTATTTTTATGACAAACTACTAACTCTAACTACGACTTAAAAATACTGTACAAAGACGATGAAAATCAAATTATTTCATGTGAGTATATTTACTGTACCTACTTGTCACGATTTTAATTCATGAAATATATAAAACACCGAAACCTACTATACTTATATATGTGTACATTCAACTAAGTACTTTCTTTACTGCAGTTTTCAACAATCTTTTATAACTGTGCACACGGGGATGAATGAAAGTTGAAAACTCTAGTTCTTTTTAACCATCATACTTCAGTGTATTAAATAAAAAACACTTGGTTGGGTTTCACAAAATTTATAATGAATACTTGACAATTGTTACTAATAACATTACTCATGTTACTCGGTAACTTTGTATACTTGTGATAATGGGTTAACCACCCGAAACAATTGTAGAGTTTCCTAATATATTTAGAATTAAGTAAAACTTAAGCCAAGTGTGTTAATTTATATTTATTGCTTCATATAATATCAAACTGAAGTATGATGAAGTTGATTGGATGTTCGCTGATCTCTTGGTGAAACATTGTTCAATATATTAAATAAAAAACACTTTGCTTTGTTTCACAAAATTTATAATGAATACTTGACAATTGTTACTTGTTACCCCATTTTCAAAAGTTAAACTCTTATACTCTAAAGTTAAAAGTTAAACAAACAGTATAACTCTTTTGAAAATGGGGTAACAACCAATAACAATTGTCAAGTATTCATTATAAATTTTGTGAAACAAAGCGAAGTGTTTTTTATTTAATATATTAAACAATGTTTAACCAGGAGATCACTGAACATCCAATCACCTTCATCATACTATTATATGAAGCAATACATTCAAATTAACACACTTGGCTTGAGTTTTACTAAATATATTAAAAAACTCTACAAATATTTCGGGTGGTTAACCCATTATCAAGAGTAACTATACAATGTTACTTCAGTAACATTGTATACTCTTGATAATGGGTTAACTACCCAAAACGTATGTAGAGTTTCTTTTTAAATATTTAGTGAAACTTAAGCCAAGTAGCCAGGTCAAGTTAGCTTCAAAAATAGGGATAAGGTTACATTAAACCACACAAAGCTGAAAACTGGCATGAATATTGGGAACACTATTACAAACGATTTGTCGAAAATTCCCCTCTATTCACCGTGTGCAAAAAAATGTATTCAAGGTCAAATGTTGCAAAAAAAAGGTTTTTCGAATTTTCCAGCTAAAAGGTAAGTTTTATCTCAAAAATAGGTAAGACAACATTATTTTTCATACAATTATCTATAAAAATTGTTTCTACACGTTTTACTCTAAGAATCACCATTTCGGAGATATAGCGATGCAAAAAGTTGAAAAAATTGTGTTGTTCATATACACGTTAATACGAGCAGTATGTACATAGACATTTTGACCATATAGTGACTGTTGTATTTGATGGCTATACTGATTGTACGAAAAATATTACCTAAAGCCGCAGGCAACGTCGTCGAGTATTCATGACAGTTCCCACAAGTCAACAGAAATTTCTTGCAAATACACACAAGTCCCGGCTCATATTAATGTTAATAGAAAAATTTACTACTGAAAATATTTCTGTAGAAACAAGCTGATAATGACGCTGATGCCCTAATAGTTGAAACAGCGATAGAACAACTTAACTTGACAAATCCAACTTTACAATTCTAACTTTAATCCAATCTTAACAACAAAAATTATTTATTTTTTGAAACTTGGGAAGTCTCAACAGCAATCGACTATATATCCATCCAAAAGTTTATCTGTTTTTCGAAAATCACATACTATTTTTACATGCAATAACTACACGACATCAGCATGTTTCAGGAGGGGTAAAATAACAGTTTTGAAATTGGAGAAACAAAATTTGGTTGGTTTTTTTGAAAGAAAGTACCTCTACTCCACAAGCTGTAATCACCAACGGGATTCACTTCTTTCTTTCTGTATACGGAGCACCAAAATAAAATTACGTGCTTAGATAAGCTTCGATGCTTATCTTTTGTAAAAAAAAAATACTGATGACAAAAAAAACGAGTACAATTAGCTTCTCTTCCTCTAACCTCTGTTTCTGCTCATCAACATTTATTTCGGGTATATTATCAAATTCCAGTATGGCAGGTAATAAACTAGACCCGGAAGACTGGAGTTGGAAGTTATTTTACAATATATTGGAACCAGTTCAGACCTTACTCCCACCTGCACCGGAAGACTCCTCAATACAATTTTTTGTAATTGCAAAACAGGGTGTAATGTTGAATGCGTCTGCAAAAAAGTTGGATTGTTTTTTTCAATAGCATGTATCAGTTGTCGAGACCAATCGTGCTCCAATGTGTAATCGCCACTGAAAGAGGATTCTTACGATATATGCAAGGAGACATCTGATGCATCCGCTCAATGAACAATTTACTTATACCCTGCAGGAAGAAGAAGAAGACGGCATGGTTGAATTGCCATGAGATGACTCTCAATCAGACGAATAATTTTCCCAAAATTAATTATGACTTACACTTCTTTCATTATTTCCAATAGTACTATTCATAATATCGAAACTACAGCGACCGTATTACTAAAGTCACACAGCTACGACGGCAGAATAAATATCTGGAATAAATCGCAATAAGCCAACATTTTGATGAATATTTGATTTGATTAATAGTGGTCCCAACATTGATGCCAATTTGTTTTACGAAAAATATCATCACTTTTATATATATGACAATCCATTTACGAAAAATATCATCACTTTTATATATAGGACAAGTGTTTTTTGTTATACCTTATATTTTTGAAAATATTCATTTATTTTGAAAAATTTCAAATGAAATACACGGAAATAAACATTCTTAACGACATTTTTTCGTTTTCAGAATTTGTTCAATCCATTTACTACTCGTTTCACCCCTTATAATTGACAAAAAATTCAATCTTGAAATAAACCTTCATTTTCTACGCTGCTAATTTCTCACAAGCCATCTTTTTGATAAATTTTTGATGCAAATAGATGTAAATGAATAATATTTATCACGACATAATCATTTCAGAATTTGTTCAATCCATTTACGAAACATTTCACCCCTTTCAATATGACAATCTTTTCCTGATATACCTTACTGTTTTTGAAAATATTCATTTATATTGAAAACTTTGTAAATAGATGAAATAATCGAAATAAACATTTTTAATGAATTTATTCGTTTTCAGAATTTGTTCAATCCATTTACGAAAACATATCTTCCCTTTATAAATATAACAAGTGTTTTTTGTTATACCTAATATTTTTGAAATATTCAATTATTTTGAAAACCTTTGAAAGGAATACATCAAAATAAACATTCTTAATGATATGTATTTATTTTCAGAATTTTTCAATCCATTTACTACCAGTTTCACCCTTTCAAATAATTCAATCTTCCTGCCTTCTCTACGCTACTGATTTCGAACCAAGCCAATTTTTTTATGAATTTTTGATGTAATAGATATAAATGAACAATGTTTTTAGTAAATATCATTTCAGAATTTGTTCATTTACTCTAGTTTCACCCCTTTCAAATAATTCAATCTTCCTTCCTTCTCTACGCTACTGGTTTCGAACCAAGCCAACTTTTTATGAATTTTTAATGCGAAGAGAAGTAAATGAATAATATTTTTAAGAAATAATCATTTCCAGAATTTGTTCAATCCATTTACGAAAAATATCATCTCCCTTATAAATATGACATGTGTTTTTTGTTATACATAATATTTTTGGAAATACCCATTTATTTTGAAAAATTTTGAATGGAATACATCGACATAAACAATCTCAATGGGATTTATTATTTTTCAGAATTTGTTCAATGTATTTACTGTCAGTTTCACCCCTCTCAAATAATTCGATATTCAATCCTTCTCTACGCCACTGATTTCTAACCAAGCAAACATTTTGATGAAGTTTTGATGTGATTAGAAGTGCTTGAGTACTATTGATACGAAAAAATACTTTCCAGAATTTGTTCAATCCATTTACGAAAAATATCATCCCCTTAAGGTATAAGGTGATGAGGTACAAAACACTTGTCATATTTATAAAGGAGATGATATGTTTCGTATATTGTTTGAACAAATTCTGGAAATGATTATTTCGTGATAATATTATTCATTTACATCTTTTCAGCTTTGTGCGAATTAATGTAACCTTGAATGTCTATTTTGACTGGGCTAAAGTGTATTAATTTCAATTTAATGTTTTTAACATAATGTTAGGTCGGTCTTTGTAACTTAGTCGGTAGAACTCCCCACTATGGTGCGGTAGAACTCGGGTTCGAGCCCCTCTGAAGGCAGCGGTGTTTGTGTTTGTCTATGATTTAAGTAGTTTAAGTAATGAAATATGCTGGGTAATGTACCTACATTGATTACAAACCCAATGGCCGTTCGGAACCGGCGTTAAGCTGTAGGTCCACTGAATGAAAAAACAATAATGTTTCACCAAGAGATAAGCGAAACCTCCGTGTCATTCAATAATATGAAGCATTTAAGTGACTCATTCAAGAAAATAAATGGCACACTCAACATACACTTTCAAATTAGATAAGAATAAAATGATTTCACATTGCCTATAGCAAGAATAAAATTTTCGGGATAATATCCTGAAGATTCAATATTGTTCAAACTAATGCATTAAGTATGTAACTATCAAAATATTTCAACATTAAATATCCATTATCAAGTAAGCGAATATATTAAGCAACCTAAAATTACACTGAAATCATCATCAAAGATACCAACATTTTTCAGAGCTTCAACGTATTAAAGTCGTTCGTTCAATTCATTATCATTTGCTTGGTTATTAAGGAATGGAATGTAAATTATTGAAATTAACTTAAATAGTGAAATTGCAAAATACCGCCTCACCAAATTGAATCGACAATATAATTACTCTTATACTTAAAGTCTTCATAAAGTACTTAGTGTGTTGCTCATAATAGAAAAAACGCCTGGGAATTATGTAATTTTGGATATAAAAGTCAAAGATTATAGTCAAAAACATTCACTATACAGATAGAGATAAGCAGCAATATCTCGAGTGACCTATTTGTCTGAAAAACTATCCACAAAATATAATTTAATGAAGGAACAATTCATTAAATTAGTATGTATTAATTTGGTACAGTTGTGTGCTATAGCTTGCATCAAATACTAACACATTAGTACTTTAGAGTATCTATTAGACTTTTTATTAAATACATGCTTCATTTCCCAACTTCAACTACTTTTGACGCTTTCTTTGGACGTACCTTCCACAGACAGTGCCTTCTTCATTTTATTGCGGTTAATAGGTTAGAAGTAAATTTTCAATTTAAGTAATCACCATTCTTGAAAATTGAGTTCAAGGTTATATCGTAGAAAAAATAAAACAAAAAAATCCACATTCAACGAGTTATTGAATTATTATTGAATATAAGATAAAATTCAAACAATTGAACTTTTGATTTACACTTTTATTGAAAATATAGCATGACGCGTTTGCTAATAATAAAAATGCTAATAGAAATTTGCCTTCACAATAAAAGTGTAAATCAAAAGTTCAAGTGTTTGAATTTTCTCTTATATTCAATTAATGGATTTACATCAAGTAAACGCCAATACTGTTCAATATTATAGTATTATCATTATTCATTATTGCAAATAAATAATTTACTACATAATTGATATTAATGGATAGAACATGTTATTTATTATGATAACGATACAATAGTTTTGGTCCCATGAGTTTTTGCGAAAAAAGTGCATGTGTCAGAAGTAAATTATGAGATTTACCAAAAAATACTGGAAATAAAGATTCTCATTATTCAATTATTTTTAAAGAAATCAATGTTTCATTCACTCCCAAATGTCCCAAAGTCCATTGAAAAACATGAAACGTAAGATTTTGCCCCTAGACTACACGACTCTTGACAGATTTCGTGAAAGGAATAAGATAAGCTCAACATTTTCAACATTCCTACTACCTTTAATTTAATTAACATTGCTTTCAAATAGAATAGGCTTTACCGGAGTCATAATTTCTATTAAATGATTACCAAAAGAAATGAAAACAAAACTAGTATATTAATTGAATTTTGTAAATAGAGTATTGAAAATCAATCGTTGAAATGTAGTTTTTCTTTCTTATTTTCACATATTCAATTAACTATTTGCGTGGATTCTTCTAATTATAAGTTGAATTCTCCTACATTCTAGATACCTATAGACAGTTTTGCGCAAAATTGGTTACAAAAAACTGAAAAGTAATTTGGAAGATCTGGAAAAAATGTTTTAGAATTTTCAATTATAAATGTAATGAATATAGTCAAAATTAAAACATTGCTCAGTGTCATAATAACATATATTGCTTTTCTAATCTAGCAACACAAAGTTCATATAAGTACATAGGTACTCATAAATAGATATATTATGTTAAGTCATTCTGAAATTATTAACTCGACGAAATAAAAAAATACCGGATAGTTATTAACCCAGAAAGAAACTATTGATATTTTATTTTCGCTTTTTTCCTCATAATTAGTTGCAAAATTTTAGACATAATTACCTACTTGGAAAAAGTTTACGCATTATTGAGCTGAACACGCATTGTAAATAATGAATAGTATTATACATAACTAAACAACGAGCAAAGATTTAATGGATACATCTTCTGATTAACTTAGTGTGTAAAATAGAGATATTTATAGAAGAATAGTATGAACTTGAGAAAAACAGAAAGATTTGATTGAAGAAAAAGTGAAAAATTTAAAGCAATTTTCGAGAACCATGGGTCATGGCTTATAAAAATTTTTCTCAGAGAACTTAATACAGAAAAATGAAATCTAAGACTCTGATTAATTGTTAATTTTTATTATTCAATAAATAGGATAAGCATGTCTTTATATAAAAATACGCAGCAGAACGTAATAAATTCCCTTGTGCCATTAAAAAAGCAAAATTCTGTTGTTTTTCTGTTAACTTTTGCATTAATGTCAGAAATTTTTGGCACTTTTATGATATCTAGCATGTACTTTACGACGACGATGCAACCATTTACTAATTGTTTGATTAATTTTCGGTTTATCGTTTGTAAGATTTGTTGTTATTATCATATTCTCAAAAAATCAGTCTGAAAAAGTCGGACGAAACGTGTCATGTTACATGAAATGAAGTTTTTGAATTATTGTATAGTTTTTTTTCATTCAGTGGACCTATAGCTTTGCCGATTTCGAAAGGCAATTGGGCTGTAATCAATTTAAACTACTTTAAATCATAGACAAACACATACACCCATGCCTTTACTGGGTCTCGAACCCGAGTTCCACCGCACCATAGTCGGTGTTTTGCACGAAGTAAACGGCAATAATTTGAAAAGTTTTACAATTTACCTAAACCAAATTTTTTTTTGAAATGGGTTACAGTTCGCCTTAAAATATATTCATAAATTAATATAAATATATTAACATTTAACACCGATTTTCATGAAAACCTACTAAAGTAAAGCCACTTGTATTATCCAAAAATTTCGTATTTACTTATTATAGATGAGAAATTCACTGTCACCTAATATAAAGCAATCAATTTTAACAGTATCACTAATTTCATAAATCAACAACACATTAAAACGCACGATAACTTCAAATATTACGATAAACTTGAGGTTAAAAGACGAATCGCCGCAAAGTACAAAGGGGTACAGCCGCCTCGCGAAATGTTATTGATACTCAGCTAAGTAAATAAGTTCTTTCATGCACGATGCCACCGAAACAACTGTCTAATTGTCGCGAGCACGCTTTGATTCTACTCTATGCCTACTTCTCTAGTTAATAGATGCCGATAGTGGCGATGAAGTAACTGGATGAAATAACGAATGAATGCGCATCTGTGTTCCATATAACAATCCTCTATTCTCTGACTGTTTACTTGAAAGACTTTCGACTTCTTTTACGAATGCTTCGAAACGAAGCGGATTCTTTGCGCTATGAGTTTTTCTTATCTCAGAAAAGGTTAGCAATAAATTAATTGATGTATATATAAAATATTGAATAACTACTACCTTTTTAGGAGTCTGTCATAAGAAAGTATCATGGGAAAATAGACTACGAAGTTTCAACAGAAAATTTTTTTCTTTTAATGTTTAGATTATGAGAGTACTTTTCAAGGACTTCCGACGGTCATTGACTAAACCATTCACAATATAGGTACCTAAAACTTGGGGTCCGAATTGTAAATCTTTCCCTTCCTGACTTCTAACGAAGCCAGATGTTATTTATTTCGGAATATCC
Organism: Henosepilachna vigintioctopunctata; assembly: GCA_030704895.1. Classification (NCBI taxonomy): domain Eukaryota; kingdom Metazoa; phylum Arthropoda; class Insecta; order Coleoptera; family Coccinellidae; genus Henosepilachna; species Henosepilachna vigintioctopunctata. The sequence continues at coordinate 5,720,026 of JARQZJ010000064.1, read as the reverse complement.
AACGACTTTCTACGAAAAAAGTGCACGGATAAATGACTGACAACTATATACATACAATAATAGAATAATATATTATTCAGAGTTTCTTTAGGAGAATGACAAATGTTAAACCAAGATGTAATGCTTCCAAAATATATATTTGAAATAGCTTCTAATAACTGAATGATATATGGTCTTGAAGACATTTTTATCTGAATCATATTCATTTAATATATCTTTCAATTTCGTTTTTTTGAATTTGTACTTACTATTGCAAAATAAATACCTATCTCCATTCTTAAGAAAGTTCTACCTATGATTTGATGAAAAAAAATTGAAAATGTAGAGCAGTAGATTGATATTTGTCTATGGGATTCTACAATTAGATTATCTTTAGTGTTATCGAATGTCAATGAGAAAAAAGAAATGAAACTTCGAAATCGTTTTCATTTACATATTTTTTTTTGAAATATATGCTCTCATCAGAACGGCATAGTTCAAGTTATTAGATGTTACACACTTGAAAGTTGATTAAAAAGGAAAAACACAGAACAAAACAACACAAAATTCCACGTGAGGAATCTGCATCATTTTTGGTTAAATCGAATATCTTGACAAAGCTTGTTAAAGCTATATTTTCAGACTAAATCGATGTCTACCTGCGATGAGATATTTATACCTTCTAGAATTTTGTACCGACAATATTATGAATTAAAAACAAGGTTTGTCAGGCTGAAAATGAAGTTAAGAGTTAACGGTATTTACCTGAGATTTACGTTGTTTGTTTATTTGTAACAGCCGTTTACATATGTTTCAAGCTTATTGGCTCTCATCAGAACGGCATAGTTCAAGTTATTAGATGTTACACACTTGAAAGTTGATTAAAAAAGAAAAACACAGAACAAAACAACACAAAATTCCACGTGAGGAATCTGCATCATTTTTGGTTAAATCGAATATCTTGACCAAGCTTGTTAAAGCTATATTTTCAGACTAAATCGATGTCTACCTGCGATGAGATATTTATACCTTCTAGAATTTTGTACCGACAATATTATGAATTAAAAACAAGGTTTGTCAGGCTGAAAATGAAGTTAAGAGTTAACGGTATTTACCTGAGATTTACGTTGTTTGTTTATTTGTAACAGCCGTTTACATATGTTTCAAGCTTATTGGCTCTCATCAGAACGGCATAGTTCAAGTTATTAGATGTTACACACTTGAAAGTTGATTAAAAAGGAAAAACACAGAACAAAACAACACAAAATTCCACGTGAGGAATCTACATCATTTTTGGTTAAATCGAATATCTTGACCAAGCTTGTTAAAGCTATATTTTCAGACTAAATCGATGTCTACCTGCGATGAGATATTTATACCTTCTAGAATTTTGTACCGACAATATTATGAATTAAAAACAAGGTTTGTCAGGCTGAAAATGAAGTTAAGAGTTTACGGTATTTACCTGAGATTTACGTTGTTTGTTTATTTGTAACAGCCGTTTTTTCCTTTTTAATCAACTTTCAAGTGTGTAACATCTAATAACTTGAACTATGCCGTTCTGATTAGAGCCAATAAGCTTGAAACATATGTAAACGGCTGTTACAAATAAACAAACAACGTAAATCTCAGGTAAATACCGTAAACTCTTAACTTCATTTTCAGCCTGACAAACCTTGTTTTTAATTCATAATATATATATATATATATATATATATATATATATATATATATATATATATATATATATATATATATATATATATATATATATATATATATATATATTAATAAGATATAAGATGTAACTTTCATATGTATAATAAAATAATACATTTTTACATGTATGTAGACATGTAGAAATGTATTATTTTATCATACAAATCAAAGTTACATCTTAAAGTATTTTGGAACTCGACTGGGATTCGAACCCCTCGGAGGTCTTTCAGGTTTACGCCACACTGCTCTACCAACAATTTACTATATGTATGAAACCAAAAGCAATCAATAATCGCGCAATGTATTTTTTTTGAAATTATGAAGTGAAAGTTCTTCCTATTCGTAGTATACCTAGAAACGAAGATAGCAACCAAATACATTATTGAGTCCAAATAATTAAACAAAGCTGCATTCACTTATTAACGTAAATTATAATATTGACAACTCAAATAATCATTAAGAAAATGAGAATATAAAGAAAACCTCAATATTCACTTATACATTTAAAACCTATTATTTCAATTAGTTTCTTTTAATAGAATATATATATATATATATATATATATATATATATATATAATATATATATATATATATATATATATATATATATATATATATATATATATATATATATATATATATATATATATATATATATATATATATATATATATATTAATTCCAAATGGGACTGACTAATCTTATATATTGACATTCTTCAACGTGAAAATACGATCTAAATCTTCAATATGACAGGTTCGACTCTTAATACTTATACCCACTAAAGTATATAAATAGGAATTATGGACTTACAATAAAAATAAAATATATATAATTAAATATAATATTTGATAAAAAATAAATCATGTGATTAACTCTGAATGGTAATGCCAACAAAACAGTTTTCTCTTTGGCCACCGTCAACATATTGGCAACATCCTATTCTTAATAAGACTTCTAACGCTATTTAACATAACGGGGTGTTCGACTTAAGCACCAGCGCTCCTTGATTTTTTTTTGAATAGAGTGGTTTAGTTTTGTGCACAATGCTCTTGAGATAACTCCATGAAAATAAATCTAATCAGTTAAGATCAGATTACCTCCTATTGTGTCTCCATACCAATAATTCGTGAAACTGATTAATTTATACTTTTTCGTTAATTCAACTATTTTTCACAATTGAAGTTTGGAAATTTATACTGACAATTCATAATTATGAATGTGTCTGATTTCGCGTTTTCAACAAACAAAAAAACATTTTAATGAATACAATGTAAAACGCATATTGTTAATTGTTGCTTACTTTCTCATCGTCAGTGAAAAAACGGGAAATATCTCAATTTTTACTGCATTGTAAACAATTCGGCAGTCACGTGATTTATCTTTGCAATTTCTCAAATTTTTGCACGTATAACACGGAATATAATAACAGAATATAGCAATAGTTAAAATCAGCTTGGAGATGAAATAACCAAACGAAATAACCACCCAGTAAAAATATCATTTGATGTCACCTTTTTTGTATTTCATTTATTTTCCATTTTAAAACCTATAAAACCGTTCTATTGACAACAGTAGCAGCTTTCTTTTTAGCCTATTCCGATAACTTCAATTTTGATAATTTTTTCGCTGATAAATTAATTCAAATTCTCGTTTCGAAGTTTTTAATTCAAATTCTCAATTCAGTAAAAGATGAGCATTAATCAGAGGAGAAGCGAAAAATTCTTCTTCTTATTTATATTCTTCCATAATGGTATGAAAACCACTAAAGATATATTTTTTAAACCCAACTCTGTGTATCCCTAGAATATTCTAGCAACCCTTGATGTAGTGGCCTCTGCATTCTAGAGATGAGAACTTCCAGAATGAAATGTTCGAGAAACCTTCTTGGACATATAAAGAGCCAGGGACATACGACAAGAGCAAGCACTGTGCATAATAACGAGAAATATGAAACTAGTTACTATTTAGAAGTGTTTTCTAGGATCATCATTAGTAAATACATATATTTTAAACAATCTCTCAATCAAACCGTATACACGCTGTTTTTCGCCCCCTGGAGCATATCAAAACATCTATGATATTTTTTACTCATCAGCCATTTGTTAAAAGAGTGAAGCATAATTCCCTTATACTCACTTTGATTTTTCATCAATAGATGATCGAATTTGTTGACTAATTTGATCAACCGTTCTAGACCTGATAGCTTAAAATTATATGAATAGAAAATTACTAGTTATACTCACGTTTGTACTCAATTGTGAAGTTAAAGTATTAACTTTCTCTTGAGCTTCGATAAGTTCCTTCCTCAATTTCCTTATTTCGTGCGCTTGTTTCTCTTCTGCTGATGAGTACAAACTGGATGCTGTAGATACCAGACTAACTGAAGAGCCATGCACTGAAAGAAAACGAAGTCAATCATAAAAGATAAAGAATAATCAGTGAAATGATAATAGTGCAGACATTCTGCGTAAAATGTGATGGAACATTGTTGAAGATTTGACTAACAAAATTCGAAACACTTGACTAAATTCCAAAAAAATTGTTCATTATCTCGTCATGTTTCGCGATGCGGGTTAACCCGTTGGCAAAAATTGATACAGCTGAAACTGGTGCAAATTTACTTCTGACACATATATTGGTGGGCATAGGCGGATATTGACAAACATTTCTGGGGGAGCTAATTCAATATGGGCTTACCTGGGTGCTTGTGGTTATATAATCAAATTTTTATATCCAGAGACCAGAAAATCATTAAAGTAAGGTGATTAAATTCTGATCCTTATATTAAACAAAATCTTGACTAATTTAGGCTTTTCTATTTTTTGAGATTTATTCCTTGCAATTACAATACCTAAATTTTTTAGAATTGTCAATTGTAAGTTATATGTATCTTCTTATAAAATATAAGTTATACCTTTACAGTAGGGTAGTAAATATTCCTTAGAGCTACAATAATGTTCATAATTTGCAATAAGAAGGTATCTGATAAACTGAGAACATATATTATAGTAGAAGTCCATTAGTCCGGAATGCCCGATAGCCCAGCATCGCTCCGGAAAATTGTAAAAATTTTGGTTTTCTCCAAAAGTGTGTCTTTAAAGCAAATAAAAACGCTCGAGAGCTGATCGGAGGTTTTCGGGATAGTTCGGGATCATCCGGAAGTGCTAAGATAGTAAAGAAATCTTTCTTTTGGTCAATTGCAAAGCCCACCCGCCAGTAGATGAGTTAGTTTCTCGAAATGTTGCTACTCTGCTCCCACCTAACGTAACATCTTTAATTCAACCCATGCACCAAGGGGTTATTCAAAATTTTAAATGCTTCAACAGAACGTCTTTTATTCAAGGCCTGTTTAATGCCGACTGTGACGTGACTGATTTTCAAAAAAAGTTTACAGTAGAAGATGTCTATGCTACTGCACTCTCTTGGAACCAGGTAAAAAATACAACACTCCAAAAATGGTGGAGAAAACTTCTGACCTATCTCTACATAGCATCTGACCTAACTCTAGAGACTGTTGAGTAAGAAAACCATCAAGATGCTCTGACCAAAATTTTGGATGTCGTTAGAAGTGCTGACAATCCCTTGAAAAACCTGCCTGAAGATGAGGTAGAGAAGTGGCTTCTAATCGACGAGAATGAGCCTGTTGAACAAGATCTAACCGATGAGAAGATTATCAATATTGTAGTAAACCTTCAGCATACTCAAAATCTTGACGAAAGTGACTCAGATGCCGAAACGGAAAAAAAAGGAAAAAATCAGCTGGGCAGAAGGTGCAGAATCACTAAATAAGTTTATCTCTTTTTCTGAGGCTACTACAAGCTACAGTGCTCCAGAAATTATTGATTTCTATAGAATTAGAAATAAATTTTATACTAAACGCTAAAAGTCAAGAAAACAAAAAGACATTCGTGACTTTTTTAAGTCTAAGTGAAATATGTTTTACAGTACGTGTACATACATTATATGAAATGTAAAATAAACTTTGTTGTATGTATTTGCATACTATATCTGTAGTTTAATTATTAACCTAATTTTTCTTACAATTACCTCCCGATAGACCGGAATTTTCCGAACGTGCCGGATTATCGGACTTCTACTGTATTTAGAACTTACTATTGATTCGTCTAAAAAATTTATTTTCTAACCTAACACGTTAACTGCTTTTGCGGCATATGTGTAGGACAACACATACTAAATATAATCGTGTCCTTGGCGCCTGGCGGTCATTTTTATTATTCCTTTGGTTATATATTTATAGAGGAGCATGTGCGACGAAGAGCACAAAAATCCCTATGAAATTGAAAAATTCATTAAAAATAATCAAAATGTAACATGGAAGATTATTACACAAAATTATCAATTTTTATGCTGGTATATAAAAAGGAAAAATAGTTTTTAATGTTTTTAGGTTTAAAACCATCTTTTAATAATATTTTTTGAGCAAAAAAGTTTGTTTGATAAGCTTTGTTTTCGAAAACATAATGTGGTACGAGTAATGAATAAAAATCTTTTGGATTGGAGTTCGTCATCAAATATCAGAAGCTTTGTGGATTTATTTCTCAAATTTTTGACTTTTGGTGTTCGACCAAAAAAGTGACCTACGCAGCGTAGTGTGATAAATTGTTAGGTTTATTGTAGGGCTATATGTTTGAAAAGTGTGGATAGGCTGTATATAATGTGAGAAATGTGAAAGAATATAATAAATATGAATTTAAGGCATATATAAACTATTCAAAATGAAATAACACTTAGTTTTGACTTTTTCTGATTTTCACGATGGTGGTAGACGTGTTAGCTGAAAAAGAATGTGAATTCCCATTTGTGGTGGAAACAAGTCAATTCTCCTCAATTCCTCCTTCAGCCGCCATTGGCGATGGGATATTATTAAAAAACATTTTTAATATAACATAAAGTTTAGTTTAAAATCATCGGTTATCCATTTGAAATGATTTAAATTTTTTTTATGGAATTTAGCGTTTTAGTGTTTCAAATCGCTCTATGGTACTTTTTAACCCAACTACGCTCGAAACTTAGGCCGGGAATTGAAATATTGAATATTGACAGAAAATTGAATAACTTTTGTGAAACTAGGCTGAGGCTTTTCAGATCTTGTATTTCAGATATTGGTCGAAGTTTTTTTTTCAGAAGTTCATTAACTATAACTAATAAATTCTGGCATAAAACAACACATATTATATATATTTATATATATATATATATATATATATATATATATATATATATATATATATATATATATATATATATATATATTCATATTCACGCATATACTTGTATATGTGCTAATATGTGTACGTATATGTATCTGTGTGTTTATGTGTATATGTATGTATAAGCTTAGTCAGCATTCAAGTTTTTTTATTACTATAATTCAATTTCATTTTATCAGTTATGATTTCATATCACAAACTTTATCTTTTAAAACTGAATTTTTAAATTTGAAAGTAAAAAATCGAAACTTTTGTACTTCCGATTTTGTTTTCAGTATGTGTTGTCTTTCCTGTTCTGTAATTAGGACCTATCTTGTAAGTGTATGTTGAATAAATACATATATGTATCTGGAAAAAAGTGCAGTTGGGAACTGAACAAGCTATTGAGGAATTGGAATTTTTCTGTTTCACCTATTTGTCAAATTTACATTTCATATGCTATTCAAACCTAAGAAACCAATAATTTTGTGAATACACTTTGACTTTTTTGGATTTTAGTTCTTCTATTTATTTTCAAAATGATATTATGACTGAACGATAACACCAGGCTCTTTCTTGAAAACCAGTATTTTATTTCAATTATTTCATCTGAATTTTTTCACAAAGTTCAAACAATTGACCAAGTTCCATAAAATATGTCTGCTGTTTTAAACAATTTTTTACGTATTCAGTCAAGTGGTTTGAATTATAGTGTTCATTCGAATTTGGTTTTGCCAATTGTTGAATCTGGAGTCAATAAACACTGTGTTGATTGACACCGTTGAAGACTTACCATCATCGTTTTTCGGTAAACTGTGTCTTGGCGTTGACGTGTGAGTCGGTGACAGCGGGAATGTTCTTGCGTTACCAGGAGCTGGACTAGTTGGCTGCGACCAATGACTGATTGCTCCAATCGGTAAGCAATAATAGGGTTCTGTTTCAGGCTCAGTGTTCCTGTGCAGCATCGAAGGGTACAATTTTTCAGACTTAGTTGATCTGAAACAATTTTTCTATTCGCTGATTCTGAAGAAATCGGGGTACCTAATATTGGCAATTGTGAAAATTAGCAAAATAATCATCGACAAACCATTACAAGCGGAGTTCAAATTGAATTCAAACCGATTTCTTCAATTGAAATGAAAAAATTAGCAAAATAATCATCGGTCACAAACTATTACAAGACGAAATATCGTTCAAATTGAACACAAATCAAAGGACCCCATCACTTTCGATTTTAAGAGCTTTCGAAACATCGATCTTGTTGAATGATTAGAAAAATTTTTTCATCATTATTATGAATCATTAGTCCATATTTAATCTATCAATCAAGAATCGATGACTTTCAAAACGAACATAGGTCCTATACCAAATTGAGATTTATTTTACCTAGAAAAATATTCACGTAGGCTCCCTCTATCGGCGAAAGGACGTATAAACTCTTCCTATCGTTCAAGATTCCTACTCATGACAACAAGAGTGCGAGTGGAAGGCTTTGTAGATATTTCATTCGAACACAACAGAAAATTGTCTGAAATGTGTACGAATAATCCCATGCCTAATCGCGCCACATCACGCCCAGGCGGGCAAAAGTGTAGCTAGTTCAAAGATTCACAGGTCATTCAATACTAGTATATTACTTTGTGTATATTTTATTTGAAACATTTCGATATTTCGATTAAGAGTCTCAGTATTTATATATATATATATATATATATATATATATATATATATATATATATATATATATATATATATATATATATATATATATATATATATATATGTAATACATGTATACATATCAACGACGAAGAGAAGTTTAATGCCGGAGAAAGTACAAACACAAGTAGAAATTACCGGTGTAGTCTGCAATTTGAAGCATAAGAACAACATAAGAACACTCCTACAGAGGAAGTCACCAATGTTACGCTTACACATGAACCTTCCGGGTTGGTCATTGCTTCGCCTTTGGTATGACTTTCTTTGCAGGAGTGTTCTTTTGTTGTTGTTTCTCCATCTCCAGGTTCGTTGACCTTGAACTTGGCTACGCCATTCTGAAGAGAAACAAAAAACTCGAAACACTTGTCAACAGCTACTTCGAATTACGGGCTTTACCTATAATTTCTACTTTGTTCATATATATATATATATATATATATATATATATATATATATATATATATATATATATATATATATATATATATATATATATATATATTTAAGAAAATGAACACTAGAACATTCATTTGAAAAATTGAAATTAATCAAGAGAATGTTATAGTAGAGCTAGATATGTGAACGGGTACGATGTGATGTCTCCATTATCCTTCAAGGGATAAATGTTAGAGAAATATTGAAATCGATGCCACTCTTGATGGAAAAATGTTCTAAAATGAATGTTCTAGAGTTCATTTTCTTAAATATTTCATTCAGTGCCATATGCACAAACAATTTTCATTTCCTTATATATATATATATATATATATATATATATATATATATATATATATATATATATATATATATATAAAATTATTTGGATTCTTGGCAAAGGGCTGAATCTGAATTAAACAAACATTGAAACCGCAAGAAAGAACGAATAAAATGGATGAAAGATGTTTAGGACGGTTAAGCCACTCGAAAATAAACTATAAACTGAAAACACATTTACGTTTATAGGATAATTCAAACACTTGAATTTGATTTTAAATGACGAGAATATGATTTAACAACAAATCTCACTGCAGTCAATAAATCTAATTCAAGTGTTTGAATTATCCTATAGTTATAATGGATTTGCACCAAAGTGAATGCCCATTCTGAACAATACACTTACATTTGACAAGTTACGAAGGAATGGTGAAAATGGAACGCATCAGAAAGTTTACTAAAACTGAAAGGAGATGGATATCCACAAAATGGATATTCTCAAAAATATTTTCACTTAAAATATTTTTCATTCAAAAGAATGAATATAATAGCAGTACTTTAAAAACTAAACTGAGTAAAACTTATACAAACTTGTAAAACTTATAAAACTTGTACAAAAATACGTAATCACTGTCCGCAACAGGTTATATGATCAATGACGATTACTACTATTGATACCTACTGACATGTAGGTATACAACATTTGAAACAGTGAACAGAACACTTTACTGTGACTGAGACTTAGTCACAGGAAATAGAGATTGAAACCAGGAACTTAAAACCTAATTACAATGAAGGGTCAGTTAACAACAATCGCAGCATTGTTGTTAATGGAAAGAAGGGAATTATAAATATTATTTACAATTATTTGGCAAATTATTAGATGAAAGTGTGTTTTTAATTTATAGTTTATTTTCCAGTGTCTTCACCGCCATAAGAATCTTTTTTAAATTTTATTTTTATAATTATATTTTATGAGATTTTTAATATATATATATATATATATATATATATATATATATATATATATATATATATATATATATATATATATATATATATATATATATATATATTATATGAATGTTTTTAGCAATAACAGTCCTCTTTTAATATGAAAAATTTTATTTTGTTGATGTTTCGTTGTATATCACAACTTTGTCAAAACTATTAATTAATATAATATATAATATAATAATTAGTTTTGACAAAGTTGTGATATACAACGAAACGTCAACAAAAAAAATAAAGTTTTTCATATTAAAAGAAGCCTGTTTTGCTAAAAACATTAATAATAAACTATCTTAAACAGGCAATAAATAAATTTAAAAAAAAACATATATATATATATATATATATATATATATATATATATATATATATATATATATATATATAAGAAAATTAATACTGAAACATTTATTCGAAAAATTTTAATTAATCAAAAGTATGTTATAGCAGAGCTAGGTTATGAGAATTCTTCATTATTCTTCAAGCGGTAAACGTTAGATAATTATTGAAATCGGTGCTACACCTGATTAAAGCACAAGACATCTGCTTCGTTTTACAAGGAACTCGTCAGTTGTGCCACGTCCATCCAAGTGAGGCAACGATTTCAATCTCCAAAACACTTTCTTCATGACTCCAAGCAAAAAAACGTCAATTAATTACAATTCTGATCATAGATACACCAAGCACCGAACGTTTACACATACCTGTAGGTACCTATGTACTAAATTGCATTTTCTATTTATCACATCATGCAAGTTGATGTATACACGTTCTACTATAACATTCTTTTGATCAATTTGAATTCTTCGAATGAATTTTCTAGTATCCATTTTTTTAAATGAAAATTTATATAAAAATTCGATGCGATAGGAAGTATAGACAAAGGTAGAAATTGGTTTTTTTAACCTTTTTATATGTATTATGTTGTCTAAATATGACTTAGTTATAAATATTATTTTAATTTTAGTTGTTTCATTTGTTTACTAGATTTTTTATTGCAATCCATTTTAATTTAATTTTTATTCATCAAACATATTTCGTTACTATATGGTCAACTTCTGCTGACCATACGTAACTTTGTAATAGACAATATTTCATTTTATCTGGTTATTGTTCAATACTATTTCAATTTATTTTGAATTAATTTTTTCGTTGTATATATGCGCTTATACTGTATATTTCTGTTTTTTTCTCGTTCATTCTTTCTTATTCATTATATTTGTGTACAATTTGTAATTTTTTGTAAATTATAATTTTTTTGTGATTTGTTCTATGTAATTCGATGTATATCTGTTGGGAATAAATGTATTATTATTATTATTATTATATTATTCAAATTCTACGGTTGGAAATTTCGTAAGGGAGAAATGACCGCCCCAAAGGCGAAGCCATTGATCAAATCCCCCAACCCGGAGAGTTCATGCAGAAGTCTGAATGTTCTTACTTTCATTGCAGTAGATTTTTTTTATATTCAATTGTACACTTTGAACTTAGCTACACGATTGTGATAAGAGCCAACAAGCTTGAAACACGTTGTTTACAACGGCTGCTTCCGATTTATCCGTTTTTACATATTAGCAATTAGTCGTGTCATCCCGGAATTTTTTAAGAACGAAGTGCCGTATCCTACTATATATTTTATGGGTACTAAATAATAATACACAAAACCATAAGACTGATTGCTTTTGAAAATCATTCAATTTTTAGTAACATTATACTAAAAATATTGGTTTAGCATTCGGCTCATAAACATTTCTCCATATACATACATCGAATGCATAATAGCTCATTATCTGAGAAAACATCTCATTAGTACACGACATTGAAATTCCTAAATGTAAAATATAATTATTCCAAGCTCAAAGCAATAAATAATCAAAATGATGTAATTACGAACATCAAGAAGTGAATTACAAATCGGTACACACCTAAAGCGGACAGAACAGTGAGCGAAGCAAATATCCTATTTGAAAATTGACTATATTAATTTAAATACATTAGGTGGAAAAGAGTTCAAAACAAAACACCGTACGTAAAGGCAGAGAAGTCGTCTAGTGCTGAAATTTTAACGTATAAGCTGTTTCATCAATATTATTTATCAACGCAATTTTTACAATTTAACTAGAAAATGACATTATTATATTTCAAACAAATCAGTAGATGTGAATATAAAACGTACAAATACATATACATATCTAATAGTGTTGGCCTTTACTTGATGTAAATCCATTATAATTGAATATATATGAAGGTATATGTACACTTGAATATAAAATTCTAATACAAACTAATCAAGACAGCTTCAAAATATGTACTACGAGGATAAATTTACCTACAAATACATCCGTTTGATTAATATATATGATAATATATATATATATATATATATATATATATATATATATAATATATATATATATATATATATATATATATATATATATATATATATATATATATATATATATATATATATATATATATATATATATATATATATATATATATATATATATATAAACTAGATACATTTATTAATCCTGATTTTTGTATTAACAAAGTCATTTTGAAATCAATGGATCGATTACACCAACAAGTAAGGTAAATACCAAAACATTATTTTTCCCAACAACAAAATGTTGCTCAAATAAAATTCTTGTTTGAAACAAAACGAAGAGAAAAAAGAAACTTGTGATACAGGTTGATCTCTCATTTGCCCTTGTGAAGAGTATGCTCTGGAAAAGGGGCCCACAAAATCTGCTAATAGATGATAAATAACCTTTCCCAATAATTCAATTATGTTGACATTACTTTAAATTTAAACAGACATGTAAATTTGTTAGGAGGCTACAAACAAGAAAGTATGCAACTTGGCTTAATGTTTCACGATTTATTTAACAATATATATAGTCAACATATTTCGCATTTTCAAGACTCTTGAAAAAAAATGAGCTAACGCTCGAAACATGTTGACTATACATATTGTTAAATAAATCTTGAAACATTAAGCCAAGAGTTTAATTTATTTTAATATTCAATTATGTTTCACCAAGAGTTAAGCGAGAATTCAATCTCATTAATTAAAATTCAAACACTTGAACTTTTGATTTACACTTTATTGACAACATAGCATGATGTGTTTCGTCGTTACAAACGACTTCTTCAGATGCTAACAGAATACTGGTATGTTGTCAATAAAGTGTAAATCAAAAGTTCAAGTGTTTGAATTTTAGTTTATATTCAAGTATACATCATATACGTTCTTTTTTCGTTACGAGAGAGTGTCACATTGGTTGCATAACCTATTGTTTGTAGCCGGCCAACAAATTTACATGTCTGTTTAAATTTTTGAAGTATTGTCAACATAGTTGAATTTTCGGGAAAGGTTATTTACCATCTATTAGCAGATTTTGTGGGCCCCTTTTCCAGAACATACTCTTCACAAGGGCAAATGAGAGATCAACATATATCACAAGTTTCTTTTTTCTCTTCGTTTGGTTTCAAACAGGAATTTTATTTGAGCAACCTTTTTGATTTTAGGAAAAATAATGTTCTGGTAGTTACTTTACCTTTTAAACGACTTTGTTATTACAAAAATCGGGATCAATAAATGTATCTAGTTAAGTAGTTAATGTGAGATTAATTTCAAACGGATGTATTTATAGGTAAATTTATCTACATAGTACACATTTTGAAGCTGTCTTCATTATCTCAAAGTATCTTCACTTTTATAAATATGAGTATTAGGATGCTTTATATCGAAGAATAATTAAAGTTTTGCTTTCCTTTGAGTTTTGAACCAGCATCAGTTCATCTGTCCATTATTCTTTGTCGTTTATGAATCTTCTCAAGGCTAACAAACAACCACCCCTTTTATCAACTTCATTCAATCTTTTAAGTTCCCTGCCATTTCAGTCAAGTGTGGGTTGTAACTGTTTCTTCTGAGAAATAACTTCAATTTAATTCTATTTCACAGAAGGGATAGATCTCCACAATAAGATCAAGAAGATGAATTCACATTTATTGATTATGAAGAAAGATATTCACACTAACATCATTCTGTACATATTTTAACAATGATTATTCATATTAATGATGGTTACACAATCACAGTAGGCTGAGGTTTGCACATTGATTATTATGGAATCTTATTATTCTATAGAAATCGTAATTTTTCATTTCACACGTTGTTGTATTTATTGTTGACTTTGTATTTATTGTTGATATGCAATGCATGAAGTTTTATAATCTTCAATATTATTAATATTTGGATCAACTCTTTAGCAATGTCCAGATTCTTGATACAGTCGCTGATGCGTTGATATATGTTTTAGGTAATATCAGTTGTTAGGTGGAATTATGTAATTTGTTTCTTGAGTGTTTTAAATCGATTATTATCCATTCCCAGTGTAATAATTAGACATAAATTGAAATTTGAAGAATCTATTTTTATTGGTCTAAATATTGCATGGGTTTTTTGTGGTTTTTCATTAGTCTCTATATAATGAACCTTAATTTTGAAGTAGGCTTTCAGGTTTGTTTATGAGTTCAATTGTTTTTTTTGGCATAACACTTCGATAATAATTGCTAAAATATTGATAATGGGTTAGGTATCCGAAACCTAACTATGTCATATAGATTTTTGTGGAATTGAAGCCGAATGTTTTGAATACCTACATTTTGAATATTTGTTCTTTTCAAGAAAGTTTTGATTTGAGAATTTTTGATACATGTGGTGGTTGTATGTTAAAGTAGTGATTAATCTTGGTTAGTCTCTGACTCTCTCTTAATGAACCATGCTTTCCATTCAGTTTTGTCATATTTCAGCATATTCTCATGTGATATTGCATTTGAGTCATTAATGTTTTGTAATACACGAGTTCGATTGAGATTCAATGAATTCGAACAAAGAATATGGTATTTATTACAGAACAAGAATATAGGTGAAAGAAAAAAACACAAACTGGGAAATAGCATTCAGGAAAACTGGTTTAATAAGTTAAAATCTTCAACTCAGACTTCTCTGCAAATTCTCGTGGTAATATATTCAAGAAAATCATATGGAACATTTTGAAATCTATTTGAAAAATTATGTTTCATAGAATATTTTGCAATTGGAAAAAGTACCGGTTATACCTTAGAGTCAATTGTCAAATATGATAACATACCAATGAAGTGAATGAGTTCAAATTTGTATTTCCGCTTTGAATACCTTGGAAATGTCCTTTCTCTTAGATAGCTATATTTGAGTACAGAAAAAATAATTATATTTAAACTAATACTTATATCAACACAATATATCAGTTTCTATCTTGCAATAATGACGAATTACCTTATACTGTTACTCCTACTTAACCTAGAAGGGGAATCACGTAAGAGTCTAGTATGTGTCAGACTACTTCTGTGACCGGGCAGGCTTGTCAAACTCTCCATACTATCAGTTTCAGACAATCGAGGTGCCACTGAGTAAGTGTTGCTGGAAAACGAAAGTAAATAAGAATTAAAATGCAAATTTGAACATTTCTGGGTTTTATCACAAGTGTTGCGAATTTATCTTCATAAACACAGACAGGGTGTCAGTATCCGAGAAGTGTAAAAGGATTCACTTTCGAAATATCAGCAATATTGCAAAATCATCTCAGAGAAAAACGGTAGCATGTTTAATAATAGTAACTAATTACCACTTTAAACATATTATTCATGTTTCACTTTATTCATGAATGGTTATTCTTATTTGTATCTACTTTCATTAGTTATTTGGTTGACTCCACTTTGGTTTGACACCTCGTATCTTTGCCGCTCGCGCCGCCTTATTGAAAAATGGCGCAATTTTAAATAATAACTTGAATAATATTTAAAAGAGCAATTTTATCATAATAACTTCTGTCTGATGCATTTTACAGAAAAATTAGAGAGTCATTGTGAACTGGAAGCCACAGGAAATATTATGCGTCATTGAGTGTAAAGAGAAAAGTCGAAGGGGATGTGCGGAAATACAACACAAGAACAGTAAGGCAAGCTATAGAAGATCAAGAAGCTATAAGAAGCTATTCAGAAGAACATGATTGGGAAACATCAGATAATCGCTCTCAAAAATTCAAGCGGAGACAGAATTACGAAGAAATTCGAAATTCTAAAAGTCGCCACTGAGTTCTACAAACAACTCTATAGCGATAACCGTAATTGATTGTTGATTGATAATATACAACATAGTGCTTACAATTGACAACAAAAAAAGGTCTCAAGGCGACCCCATTGAGTCAAAATGAAAAGAAAGATACTCCTGAAAATCGTAGAAGGGATGATCAATTAAAAAAGCTCTTATGGTCCTTCCAAATTGAGGAGGCGGCAAGATCCGAACACAATTTGGTAACTTGTTGAACAATATTATTGAAAAGTAAAAAGGCCCCTTCTGAGACTTTGTGAGCCTACAAAAACTTGGCCTCAGGCTGAATCTATCTCGGGTGGAATACCGATGGCAATCAGCACCCGAGCGACATTCTCCAACGAGACCATGAGCGAACATGAGCGCCTCAAAAATATACAAACACACAAAAGTAAGAATCTTATATTCGCTGAAAGCACCTCTACAATCGTCACGGTATTGAAGAGAGGAGACAACTCTTACTGCTCTCCTCTGGAGAGCAAATATTCTGTCTTTTGATGCACATGTGCCCCATGCCAGAATGCCATATCTCATTCTTGCTTCTATTAAGGCGTAGTAAGATGGAGAGCCACCGAAAGTTCTGGAAACGAGAACTGCAATTGAATCCTTGAAAGCCGGCACCTCTTCAGGTGAGGACGATCTCACAGTGGACGTTATCAAGTCAGGAGGCGCAGTACTTCACCGCATTCTATCGAGGCTCTTATGATTTTGCTCTATAAGAAAGGGGTTGCGGAGGACCTGAGGAACTACAGACCGATAAGTTTACTCCCCATAGCATATAAGATCTTAATGAAGATAATTAATAACCGCTTATCAGGACAACTGGACTCATATCAGCCAATAGAACAGGCACGCTTCAGGAATTCATACAGTACGATGGATTACATTTTCACCATTCGCGAAGTGATATCAAGATGCAACGAATATGCAATTCTTCTAAATATGGCATTTGCTGATTTGCTTAGAACTCTAGCTGCAACCACCTCATTACTGAGGATAACAATATCATCTTGCTATACCGAGCTGATCCAGAATATTCGAACATGATACAACAACCATCAAAATAGACGAATACTCGGAAAAATTAGCAATAATGAGAGGCGTCAGATAGGGAGACCCGTTTTTTCAAAACTGTTCTCATCTGCTTTGGAGTGTGTGTTCGAGAAGCTGCACTGGAGAGAGAAAGGAATCAAGATAAATGACCGCTACCGTAGACACTTAAGGTTCGCTGACGATATAGTCCTGTTCTCCCAAGATGATACCGATCTTCAAGAATGCATCAAGGAACTGAACATCGCAAGCAAAGAAATAGGTTTGGAAATAAACACTGCAAAAACAAAGATGATGCTGAACTCTTTCTGCACCAGAGAGCAAATGGTGCAGAAGTCTCCGGTGATATTACACCGGAGATCATGCAAAGAACCAGATCAGCTTGGGGTACTGTTGGCCAACTGAAACACATCTTCAAATCAGATATGTCACTATCCTTAAAGAGCAAAGTGTTTGACCAATGCGTATTAACAGCGGTGACCTACGCCAGCGAAACTAGGACCCTGAAATCTGCTCACATCCAGAAGCTTCGAAAAACCCAGCGGAGTATAGAAAGATACAAGATAGGCCTAACCATAGGAGATAGAATACGCTGCAGATGGATAAGTGGTCCTACAAAGGTGAAGGATGTCGTGGTGTGAGTAAAAAGGTCAGGCTTTTGGAAAAACGCCTGACCTTTTCGAGTGGAAAGGGGCAGGCCATCTAGCCCGAACAAGAGATGAGCGTTGGTCAGCTGTGGTTGGTGATTTGAAGCCCAGAGACAGGATAAGACCAAGAAAGCGCCCTGACGATCGATGGGAGAAGGAGCTTATGGATTGGCTGGGCGTTGCCTGGAAGAGAGAGACTGCCGATAGGTAATCTTGGCAAAGACAGGGGAGGCCTTCGTTTTGCAGTGGACGGACAGAGGCTGATGATGATGATATATATCTGAGATTGAATCCTCGTTTATCTCTTAATGAAATTTGATTGAAAAATAATTTAAATCATAATAATGGCTTGATGTGCCACAAATAAATATTGAATAATAATAAAATAAAATCTTAACGTTGAGTCGAGATGTTTCGAGAGGTCAGCTCATTATCAAGACAGATATTTCATCTGACCTGATTATAATCTAGTCTTGACCGCTCAAAACATGTCGACTTAGCGTTTTAATTTTATCGTATCATTATTCGATATATATTTGTGAAACATTAAGCCAAACTTAGATTTAAATTTTGTTATATAACGATGCAGTCGATACTGAGACTCTCAATAGAAATAATTCACATAAACTTTGAGGGAGCTCTCTATGTGCACAAATGTCAACAAAAACACAACCTATCGCTCTCGGGAGTGAATATTAAGTGCGTTGCGAAAATCATCGAACTTGTTGAATATAAAAACTATACACTTGCTTCAACGTTATTAGAAATCGTCAGTACCATACATTCAAAAGATCAAGTTTCGATGGTTTCCAAAAGCACTCAGGTCCTATCTTCAAAATGAAACGAATATTATTTCAAATTATTAGTAGTTGAAGCCGTATATTTATTTATAACTAAATTAACTAGTAATCTAGTAAAACTAGTAATCTTCACTTATGTGTGCTTCAGTAAAGTATTACAGAAAAAAGGAAGATTTTATAAGATAAAACTCTCTGAAATATGACCGACATTAATATAAACATACTCAACAATTGCCAGTTTCATCCTGCTGAAGTAATCATTGAAACGATAATACGTTGTAGGCACGACAGATACCCTCTCCAAGAATTATTGCCACACAAATAATAACGAAGATAAAAAATATTTTTATGGTTCATCATTGAGGTACCAGGTAGTGTTAGAACTTCTAAGATTAGGAATTAAAAGTATTTGGAAATTTTACTGAATGTAAAGTATCAATCAATTTTCATTATTGTAAATTAGGTTTACCAAAAATGAAGAGCAATGTTCAGCTGGTATGACTAATTAACCACCTTACCACAAAAGGATCTTCGAGTTTCGAAACCAAGTAGCAGGAGAAGCAGTAAGCATAGTACCAAGGCAAAATCAGGAGCAATAGCTCTTATTAAGGACGACAGACCTCCTTTGCAATGACCTCCTGGACGTGTTATCATGTACATCGCGGAAACGACGAAGTTACAAGAGTTGTTTCTGTTCAACTTTCGAAGAGGATTTTGAAATACCTTTGTGACTAAAATCTGCGTTTTTACAGATTTGGTTAATAGTGAAAATCCTGATTAGTGCTTGTGTATCTACTTCAAATTTGACTAATGTTAGTTTCATTGAACATTATTTCAATGGCATATTTCATTCAATATTCATTTTGAAATGTTTAATTTTAACATACTTGCACTTGTAATTAATTAGGATTGAGTAATTGATTGGCGGTTAGTTAGAATTTCTAAGATTTGGAATTATAGGAATTTGAAAATTCCTTATTTCCTCAATGTAAACTATCATTCAATTTAATAATTGATGAGGCCGATACTTGATGTAAATCGATAAACATAATAAAACAATTGTT
Source organism: Henosepilachna vigintioctopunctata (assembly GCA_030704895.1). Lineage (NCBI taxonomy): Eukaryota > Metazoa > Arthropoda > Insecta > Coleoptera > Coccinellidae > Henosepilachna > Henosepilachna vigintioctopunctata. Next base: position 5,699,941 of record JARQZJ010000064.1, on the reverse strand, counting down.
AAACAAAGATTTACACATATATTAAAATGATGATATGTATAAAATGATGATATCATATTCACTAAAGCTGACAAAGGTAATACGGTTATAGCATTGAATAAGAGTGATTATTTACAAAAAACCTTAGATTTTCTTAACGCTGGTAACTATAAGGTATTGAAGAATGACCCAACCACTAAATTTCAGAAAAATGTAGAAGCTGCCGTCGGAAGTACGAATATTTTGATTCAGAATAAAGATATTTATAAACTCTACTCTTTAATTAAATTACATAAACCAGGATATCCAATTAGACCAGTAGTTTCATTCACTACAGCTCCTTCAGTATTTCTAATTTTTTGATAGAAATAATCAAAAATTATTGTCAATTTCAACCAAAATCTTCAATCAAAAATTCTTATGATTTAGTCAGTAAAATTGAAAATATCTAATTACCAGGTAATTCCAAATTGATGTCTTGGGATGTCGTTAACCTTTTTCCAAGTATCCCACCTAATGATCCTTGTACCCTAATACAAAAATTTCTTGATAACAATCTTGTAAATCCTTTGATAAAATCTGATATCCTGTCGCTTTTGGAATTATGTCTCGAACAAAATTATTTTTGTTTTAATAACCTAATTTATAGTAGCACTGAAGGATTAATTATAGGAAATCCACTTAGTCCCTTGTTGGCTGAAATATTCCTGGATAATTTGGAAAAACTAATTCATTGTCACCCCATTAGTAGTCAATTTATTTATTGGTATAGATATGTAGATGATATTATCTGTTGTTTCACTGGTACTCTTCGGCAACTCGACACTTTTCAGACATTCATTAATTCGTTACACCCTAAAATTACATTCACTTTGGAACTACCGCAAATTAATACCGCAAACAAGGGAATGAAGCTTTATTTGTTAGAATCACTTCAAATTAATAAATACAAATATTCTGGCAACCTTTTGAACAGCCAAATCGATCATACCTCAAGCCCCCTTCTCAATATTTTCAAAATTACTTAGTTTACTATATAGTAGTTCAGTATGAATTGATCCCTTCTACCTGTTATCTAACCTGTTTTCTCTGTATTCATAATTTGAGTTTACCTATTGTATGTATTCGAGAAATGTCATTAGTCTGCATGTAGCATTTGAAAAAGGTGAATCTCATCGAAACGTACGTCATGCAGTATTATTTTTAATATATGTGTAAATTTTTGTTTAACAATTGTTTTATTAAATCATTCAATTATCATTAATGTAACATTCCTATTACCTGAGAAGTAATTCCAGATGATTCTGTGAATTACCCTTATAAAACTTAAGGGTTAAATCCTTCTCAGGTAGTTAAAGTAATCACATACTTTCAACTTAGGCCTCACTTTCTAGTAAAAGAGTCTATTTTATTGTTTCTTTCGTTTACCTCACATTTGTAGTGGGGAAACTTCATGTAATTTTAGTTTTCGTTTTAGTTCGCAAGTTTTTCTTCATCAGATTTCTACAAGTTGTTGAACTAGCAAGTACGTTTCCGGGACGAGTTCCGTCATTGTTACCTTTATGCCACTGTAAATAATTATTTCTTTATTCTTTTTATTGAATAAACTTTATAAATCAATACAGAATATCAGTAGAGATAAAGAATAAACACCTGAAGTTCAACAGGTAGTCCTACATAAATAGAGTTGATTGGAGAATACAGTTTAGCATTTCGTTCTTGAAGAAGTGTTCAATTCAGATCTCATTTGTGATTCAGCAATAGCAAGTTATAATGTGTTGTGTCGACGCAATGAGTTCTTCTGAAGAAAAAGGGGTCTATGAAGTGAGTATTAAATCGGAAACAATTTATTATTGTGTGACTATTTCTGATCAGAATAAAGTTTACCATATTATATTCAATTGTGATTTGTTCGAGGACAACTATAAATTGATGTTAGAATAGCTTGAAATAAATCGAAAATCAATAAGAACGGTGATATAATTAACGTTTTCATGATACTCAAACTTTTTCACTGTTTCTCATAATTATTATTATCATTTCGATCGATAACTTTCAAATTGACTTCTGTCCATCTCAGAAAAATTACAAATATTAATTGAATATGTGTGCGTGTGTAATATAACCCTTTCAAAAGGGGAACTATCGACCTTTTAGAACATTTCATTTCATCATTTTAAAATAAGTTAGAAATTGTTGACTAAATAAAGCATAAAAAGAACAGAAGGGGATATGAAAAATTGTATGCATATATTCCCAATATAAAATAAACTCTTACCAGAAAAATATTTGAAACAAAACATTCAAAGAAAGATTATGTGATCCTCTATATATATTTTTTGCAGATATGTTTACAATCCATAACTGAGAATGTTTATGACATCTTGAAATGTTTTAAGTGTGGCGAGTACTGCCACCCACCATTCAACGAAAACACAGAAGGAGAGCTAGTGTGTCTCTTTTGTTTAAAATCCGATGAAGATGGAATTCTAGTTTTGACAGGAACTATTTTTTTATTAGAGAATATGTACTCACTTTTTGAATTCCCTTGTAAGTACAATCTTCAGGGTTGTAAATTCAAAGAAACCGGGAAAAACTTGTGGAACATCACAAAGTCTGCGACTATGTTTCGATTATGTGCCCTATAAACGCTGGTTGTTGGCAAGGAAGGCCAAAAGAACTATTCGATCACTTTTCAATTCGTCATTCACGTTTGATAAAAATATATAATTCGACTCAAAAAGAAATATCTTTTACCTTTGAATCCGAGCAAACTGTATTTGAATACAGTACAATATTGGATTATGGGAAAGTTTTTACAATTCAACTGGCTAGAAATCATCGAAAAGGAATTGCTTGTTATGGTGCAACTAACTTGGAACCTTTCGATACTTCAGCTTATGAATGTATGATTGAATTCGAGTTGGGAAATGGCCAAAGAACTACAACGATTCTCAATTTCACTCAGTCAAATAACACCACGAGAGAAAGAAGAAACGTGTTACCAACATATGATCTGCCTGTAGATTTGGGAGATCGAAGTTATGCAATTATCTTGAACGAGAAACCATGAATGAATGTATTTCAACTAGTAGTGCATATTCGTAATATTTATAATATTTATTTCTGTTCTGAATGATACTCTTTTTACATATTTACAACAATTGTATTTGATTCATAAAAATGGTTTCAACACTTTTGTAATTTTTGAGGCAAAAAAATGACTGTGATTTCCTTGAAAAAAGTTATGTATTGAACTTTGTCGAATGAGGAACATTAGAATCCATGCAAATAAATTTTTGAAAATGAATGAAATATTATCTTTATTTCAGTATGAGTGCATTCAACCTTATATATATATATATATATATATATATATATATATATATATATATATATATATATATATATATATATATATATATATATATATATATATATATATATATATATATATATATATATATATATATATATATATATATTTGAATGTTTTTAGCAATAACAGGCTTCTTTTAATATGAAAAACTTTATTTTTGTTGACGTTTCGTTGTATATCACAACTTTGTCAAAACTAATGAATAATTGAATTTATTCAATTAAAGCCTGTTATTGCTGAAAACATTCAAAATACAATATCTTGAACAGGCAATAAATCAATTTTTAAAATTACATCTATATATATATATATATATATATATATATATATATATATATATATATATATATATTATCGTTTATTTCTTAGTTTGTTTGAAAAATAATTTAAATAAAGATCATGACTTGATGTTTCCCAAATAAATATTGAGTAATAATACAATAAAATTATAAAGCTGAATCGACATGTTTCGAGCGGTTAGCTCATTATCAAGACAGATATTTCATCTGACCTGGTCATAATCTACTCTTGACCGCTCGAAACATGTCGACTTAACGTTTTAATTTTATTGCATTATTATTCGATATATATTTGTGAAACATTAAAGCCAAATTTAGATTAAAATTTTTGTTATATACCGATACAGTCGATACTGCGACTCTCAATCGAAATAATTCAAATAAACTCTGAGGGTACTCTCTATGTGCACAAATGTCAACAAAAACACAAACTATCACTGTCGAGAGTGATATTAAGTGCGTTGCGAAAATCATCGAACTTGTTGAATATAAACATCATACAATTGTTTTAACGGTATTAGAAATCGTCAGTTCCAAACATTCAAAAGATCAAGTTTCGATGGTTTTCCAAACGCACTCAAAATGAAACGAACATTATTTCGATTTATTAGTACTTGAAGCCGAATATTTACTTATAACCAAATTTAGCCTATATGACTAAATCCGAGTGGGACAATTATTCACATAGTAACCTTCACCTTGTGTGTTTCAATAAAGTATCATAGAAAACGAGGAAGATTTTCTCATATGTCCGGATAAAGATGGTTTGTCGTAAATTACAAAATAAAACTCTTTGAAATATGACCGACATTAATATAAACTTACTCAACAATTGCCAGTTTCATCCTGCTGTAGGTACGGCAGATACCCTCTCCAAGAATCATGTAATATTAGTTACGTGCTAAGTATAACGTTTTTGTTTTTCTACTATATTATGTTATTTACATATATTGGTACTTTACTTAATTCACAGTATTTTACTTTTCATTATTTTAATTTTTAATCAACTTGTTATTACTATATTTTGTAATATGATGTAGCAGTTCTGCTAAATAAATAAATTATTATTATTATTACTAATTATTGCCACACAAGGAATAACGAAGATAAAAATGGTTTGAAAAGAAAATTGAAAACACTAACCAATCAATTGTATATAGTTCGAAACTATTTTTGAAATCTGTTGAAAATGTGAGTGTACAAAAAGCATCCTTCTGAGATATTTGAACCATTTCAATTACATATGTATATGTACCTTCAAACACCAGTAAATATTCCGCGCGCCAAGCTAATATCGGCCTACTGCTGGCTGATACTTGCCAGGCTCACTCGAGTGCTCAGGACTTCATGCTGATAAATATGCACACCTATAATACGTCGACGGAATAAAACTTTCCAAACAGTAGGTTATGTCAAAAAAATTACCAATATTGTATATTATTATCAATTCATAAATTCATTAAACATCCTTAATAATTCATTTGTTCATCTACATTGAGTAACTCACGCTAAATCTAAAAAAAATACACTAAACAAATACAAACAATTTTACATTAAAGTATTCTGTATTTTCCATCTTCCTTAAATATAAGATGAGTATAATTTTCAGTGATATCGAACGTATTTATCCAGTACTTTTTATATTTTTAAAAATAACAATATTCATCGTTTAATAAAAAAAAAGATTTTCTTCAACATGGATTATGTATTCCTGCATTCTTTTTTTTGTAGTATCTTAATATCAATGAAGAAGTTATCGAAATCAATGATGCCGACTCTTGAAGAAAACTGACATCCAGAATGAAAGAATTATTTAATTCCTCTTATACTTTAAATAATATAATACAACTTCTTCTTCAGACCTGAATAACGACGTATGTAATTTTATGAATATCGACGTAAATGCCTATTCTAAAGTTCCAAAACAGAATAAGAAAGAAAAAGAATAGAATCTAAGAATTAAAATTAAAATCGAACAAAGAAACCTATTTATAAAGGCTAGCTATGAAAAATGAAATTGCATTAAAACACAGAGAACAAGTTTATATAAGGTAGGTATGAAAACTAAGAGGGAGATAACATTCGTAACGTTCTACTGAGAATTATTTCATTGAAAATATTATGAAAGGGGTAATTATTAACATATATTGACTATTTAACATATATAACTATATATGACAATTATTAACATATATATACTATTGACTAAAATTCGGAATTTTTGAATTACTGATTTGCAAGGAATATAGAAGAATTTAATACCAAACCTTTTTTTCCCTCTATTCAATATTTTAAACTATGAACTTAATGAGTGACTTTCCTCTGTTGAGTAGTTGGAAAAAAGAGAATCGGTTTTATTCTTTTGAAAGCTCCGTTTATTCTTATGCAGAAGTTCCCGAAAGTTTTACCCATAAATAATTTATCGCAACTACTAGAGTAAATTATGTACACCCCACAAATTTTATTCTTGTGAATTTTTGATTCATTATTTTTGATAATGTTACCAATATCATTAACGGTACGATAAAAATATTAATATTGAACATTGTCATGAGTGATTTGCGTTTTATATTAGACATAGAAGTATACGATGAGACAGTACATTTTATATTTTATTTGATGAATGAATAAATCGGTAAAATCGACTTTTTTATCAAATTGTCTATGATTTCTGTATCCAAATTAATGTTCAAAGTGATTCAAATTTGTATAGAAATCTATATTTGTAATTAATAATTTGAAATTGTACCAGTGCTAATTTGGCGTCAGCAGAGAAAATATACGATTTATTTGATATATTAGATGATTTACATTTGTGTTTCATTATATAATAATATACATTTACCCCTACTTGATAAGAAAAAAAAAATTAAAGGAAGAAGAAAATATTTGTATGGTCCACCATTGAGGCACCTACATTGAGGTGTTCTATTAAATAGAATTGAATACAGAATACCTACGTTTTAGTTTTTAGTTATTGGAGAAGTGTTAATTTAAATCAGATCTCATTTCTGATTCAGCAATAGCAGGTTATAATTTGAAGTGTCGACGCAATGCGTTCTTCTGAAGAAAAAGGGGAGTATAAAGTTTACCATATTATATTTAATTGTGATTTCTTCAAGAATAACTATAAATTGATGTTAGAATATCAGAATAGCTTGAAAGAAATCGAAAAACAACATGAACGGTGGTATAATTAACTTTATTACGATACTCACACTATTTCACTGTTTCTTATCATTGTTATCATTTCGTTCGATAACTTTCGAATTGACTTCTGTCTATCTCAGGAAAATTATAAATATTAATTGAAGATGTGTGCGTGTGTAATATAACCCTTTCAAAAATGGAACTGGAGACCTTTTCGAACATTTCATTATCATTTTAAATTAATTTAGAAATCCTTGACTGAATAAAGAATAGAAAGAAGGGAACAGAAGGGGATATAAAAAATTGTATGAATATATTCCCAATATAAAATAAACCCCATTCAGAAAAATGTTTTGTTTCAAACATTTTCCAATCATGCCAGCTTTTATGAATTCATTACTCAATTTTCCATCAAAGTATTGCATCAATTTATATATTCCTTTTGTGTCACTATCTATGAATATTGAATGAGTTCTATGCAACAGTTCGATAGTAAAGAAGCGAAAACTGTGTTCCAATAAACAAAAATTTGGCTCGTGGATTAAATAATTTGATGTAATTTCTGAAGATGTTCTTCCAAAAATCGTTTTTATCAGTGACATTTTCAAAAACGTAAAAATCTGGATAACGAAGTGATTGATAATTGAATATTCTTCCTCCTCTGGGATCTATTCTTAACACTGAAAAATTCTTGACCATTCCATAAGTTGTGAAAAAAATCACATCTATTGGGGAGGCGTATCTTTCTATAAGTAAATTAACACATTGCATCAAAATGATGAGAACGTTGAGAAATTTGGATGAATTGAACTTCATTTTAGTATATATTCTGCAGAATATAACAACGACGTATAAAACCCACCTAACACGTCAGTGTTTCACAAACAATCATTTTCAATAATTTATCAACAAAACGACTTCTGATTAAATACTATCGAATAAATTATCTGAAATATCGAACAATAACTTATGATAAATGTAGTAAATTATGTGGTGGATTGAATCGGGATTTCATTATTTCAAAGTAGTATTATTTTAGATGGAGTTTTTGAAGATGGAAATTCAATAATTGTTAAATGGAAGGATGGAGAACCTTGAAAGAGCATTTGAAACTTGATCAAAAGTACGAATGACTGGAAAACATAGAATATTTGCAATATTCGTGTCTGTTAGTTTATAGAAACTGAATTCGGAGCAAAAATGGAAAATATATAATGAATTTATACATTCGATTAGAAGTTGCAAAATTAAATGTTGATAATACTTAAACTTAATTAGAATAAAAAATCATTAGTGGAGTGGAATCACAAGATGAAATTTTGATGAAGAGGTTACTATCCCTTGATTAGAACCATAAATTTCCAGGAAAGATTTCGATAATATTCAATATTACTTTATTGCTCTGAATACTCGTACCTACATAACAATAAAATGAATAATAATATATGTGAAATATTTGGTGGAAACTCTAATATTATTCCAATAAAATTCTCAACTCAAAGAGGATGATTATGTATGAAGCTAACTGTCCTGAATGAATAACGTACAAAGTTGCGTTCTTGCCATGCCATCAATGGTTCATTTATACGTTTCTCATCACTAATGCTATTTAATAAATACGTGAAATAGGGAAGAGAATAAGTACCTAGTTCATCATAGCAGACCAAATTACAATAGAAAAAAGGAGTAATGTTTTTAGCAATAACACGCTAATTTAAATGTTAAAAACTTTATTTTCGTTGAATTTCGTTGTATATCACAACTTTATAAAAACTTATTATTATTATTAGTTTTGACAAACGAAAATAAGGTTTTTAATATTTTAATTAGCCTGTTATTGCTAAACACATTAAAAATATACTATCTTAAACAGGCAATAAATCAATTTGTATTGTAATACTATATATGTTACTCAAGTTTTGTGTGTCATTTTTTCTATTTATAGATTTTTCATCTTTTCTTATTTCTATCATCTCATTTATAAGACTTTTATGATAATTGCGTTCAGTTTTTAGGATTTGTACATCGTCATAGTTGGCTCTATGGTCTAACTTTGTTGTATGTTTTACTAGGGCACATCTATCTTTTCCATTTTTTATATCTGATTTATGGTGAGCTATCCTATTTTTTAACCATTGTGATGTCTGTCCTATATATACTCCATCACAGTCTTTGCAATTTATTTTATATATTATTTCAATTTTTAATGGTTTTGGAACTTGATGTTTGAGTGTACTATATAATCCTTTTACTGTTTTCTGATAGTATGTTGTAATCTTTACATTTTCGTCTTTGAATATATTTTTTATTTTCAAATAAATTTTGAATAAATTTTAGAACCCTGAAGAAGCAATAAAGTAAATTGCGAAAGCTTGGTAAAGAGAAAAGAGTACCACTGAAAATATTGAGTCAATAAACCCTTAAAAATTATTATAAATAGTATACTACAGACTCTTAAATAACATACATACATATATATATATATATATATATATATATATATATATATATATATATATATATATATATATATATATATATATATATAATAAAGGCATACCACAATAGCTTCTAAGCCATTAAGACGGCTGAAATTTCAGTTATAAAAATACCCAACCAGTTGGAGTGAATACAAGTGAGAAATAACGCCATCTTCTGAGGTGTTTATACTTAAGCATGTGAGAAAACCTTGGTAATAAAGTGCAGACTAATTGCTTTGGCTGTTTTCAACAGTTTTGACAAATATTGTAATATAACAACAACGTCAACAAAAATAAAATTAATTTTATATCAAAAAAAAAAATATGTTATCCACTTCTCGAAAACTTTCGAAATAAAATATATATATATATATATATATATATATATATATATATATATATATATATATATATATATATATATATAAAAAATAAATATTCTCTTATCACAAAACATGGTGAAATTCTGCAAGTAGGCCATTTTGAATACCACGGGGAATTTATACAGTCCTCAGGTTTAAACCGAATCGCTAATGAACAGAGAATAACCAAGCTCTAAAGGGCCTACAAACTAACATGGGCTCACTATAACAAAAAGTGCATTTCGAGAGGCGCCAAATTGAGGCATTATTACACAACGATTCTTCCAGAACGGTTATTGGCGACAATTTAAGAATTAGAGAAATGGAAAAACAAGAACGAAAAATTCCCAGAAAGATTTAGGGGCCAATCAATATAAACGGAATTTGGATGAAAAGACCTCAGAGTGAACAATATCAAAAGACAAATACGATAACGGAAGAAATCAGAAAACGACGAGCAAAGTTCTATGCACATGTCTACAGAATGAAACAGTCCAGAATACCGAAGAAACTACTCGATATAATTATAAATAGTAAATGCGGAAGAGAGTGGCTAAAAGAGGCCATATATATATATATATATATATATATATATATATATATATATATATATATATATATATATATATATATATATATATATATATATATATATATATATATATATATATATATATATTGTTGATGATATTATAATAACATTACCAGAAGCAAAAATTGAGGAAACATTAAAATGTTTCAACTCATACTATAAAAGCTTAAAATTTACTATGGAGAAAGAAGATGAGCAACATGGGGTCCCATTCTTGGACACAAAAATACATAGTGAAGATAATACGTTGAAGCTGGGCTGGTAGAGAAAGAATACATGTTCGAATAAATTTATAAACTTTCATTCAAACCATAACATTAACATAAAAATAAATTTTATAAGAGAAATGAAAAACAGAGTTAACAAAACCTGTCATGACACTTTCAGAACAGAGGGATTGAGAAATCTACAGGAAATACTGGTACAAAACTCTTACCCCATCAGCATGGTCAAAAACCTGTTATATGCCTTAAGTGACACAAATAAAGATAATTTCGAAGAACCAAGAAGAGAGGAAGGAGAAAATAAGTAATATTATGCGTCCATGCCAAATATAAATAACTTAACAAAAAAATAAAAAATTTATTCAAAGACGAAAATGTAAAGATCACAACATACAATCAGAAAACAGTTAAACGATTATATAGTACGCTCAAAGATCAAATTACAAAAACATTGAAAAGTGAAATAATATATAAAATAAATTGTAAAGACTATGGTGGAATATACATAGGACAGACATCACAATGTTTAAAAGATAGGATAGCTCATCATAAATCAGATATAAAAAATGGAAAAGATAGATGACCTTAGTAACGCATACAACAAAGTTAGACCATAGAGCAAACTACGACGATGTAAAGATCCTAAAAAGTGAACGTAACTATCACAAAGACTTATACATGAGATGATAGAAATAAGAAAATATGAAAATTCTATAAATAGAAAAAGTGACACACAAAACTTAAGTAACATATATAGCTACTTACTGGATATTGATCACGAAAAGAAACACGACAAAAGAAGAAAAAGGAAACAACTGGGATCAGATGATACGTGACAAGAATATAGAATAGAATAGAATAGAATAAAATAGAATTTATTACATCCATTTAGACAATTTTATAATTGTGTTGGACAAGTCAGACATAAGTAATATTATTATCGGTCAGGTACTCCCTTACACTATAGTAACAATTTTTCAGGAGCACCGACTTTACAATTTTCCTAAACCTAGCAGGACCAAGGCATTTGAATGCATAAGGTAGATGATTATATAATTTGATGCATTGATACGCTGGTGAATTTTCATACTTGGCCGAGCTATGTCCAGGAATAAACAAAGTTTTTACATTTCTTGTGTTATGACAATGAAAACTACTCAATTTTACAAACTTGCCTTCATTTTCCTTAACATAGATTAAACACCTATAAATGAATATACAAGGTGTAGTCAATATTTTATTCCCAATAAATGCACCCTTACAAGATTCTCGAGGACCTAGTCTGAAAATAGTTCTGATTAAACGTTTTTGGGATATGAAAACTCTTTGACTATCAACAGAGCTACCCCATAACATAATATTATAATTGATGTGACTGTATGCAAGCGCGTAGTAAACTTCCATAACGGATATGGTAGATAAAAATTCTTTATTTTATTGATTGCATAAAAAGCTGAGCTAAGTTTTTAGTCACAGAGTCAACATGTAAGGACCATCTGAGGTCTCGATCTAATAAAATTCCCAGAAATTTAACATGATCGCATAAAAACAATTTTTCGCTTTCAAACTGAATAAACATTCCATTATCTACATTATATGATGAATTAAAAATTAAGCATTTAGTTTTACTGGTATTTAATATTAATGCATTATACTGACACCATTTTTTGAACTCCCCAATATCATTGAACATTTGTCCAGGAGTTTTCAGGACTCCCCGCTGTAATGGCTACCGAGGTATCATCGGCAAAAATAGTCATTTTATCTGCTTCTACATAGTCGGGCAAATCATTAATAAATAAAAGAAACAAGAGTGGACCGAGCACGGAGCCCTGTGGGACTCCCAAATTTGTACTTTTTTCGTGAGACCAATGATCTTGAATCCTGACCCTCATGCGCCTCTCAGAAATATAGCTCTCAATCCAATCGAGAAAGACACCCCTGAACCCAAGATTATACAACTTACTAAGAATAAAGTTGAAAATCAGACAATCAAAGGCACGCGAGAGATCAAAAAATAACCCCGCAACATGTAGGCCACAATCCAATGATCCATATATAAATTCAACATAGGAAATCACTGCAGACTGGGTAGATCTGCCAGATCTGAAACCATGTTGGCAATTTTTATTATATTAAATCTACTAAGATATTGCATCATCTGATCAAGAACAATTTTTTCAAAGATTTTGGAAAAAACACTCAGAATAGAAATAGGTCGATAGTTAGTAATATCCAAAGGATCATCCCTCTTAAAAACTGGAACAACAGTTGCAAGTTTCAAAGAAGTAGGAAATTTACCCGAGGAAACAGATAAATTTATTAAGTGACACAGTGGTTTAGCAATGTATTCAGAAGTGTATTTAACTATTTTGGTGGATATAAAATCTGATCCTGTGCTCCTTTTATCTTTAAGAAATGCAATGACCTTGAATACATCAATCTCAGTAACAGGATTGAAGAAGAACGTTTTTCCTTCATACTATGAGCTGTGCAAGACACTGACAGTGCATTGCCATAATGTTTTTTCAAACTTAATTCATTTATTTCAGAAAAATGCTCACTAAACGCCACAGCTATCTCGGCAGGTTCACACAACAGAGAGTCATTTATCCGAAGCTTGATAGGTTGTGCTCTAGTCAATGATCGTCCAGTCTCACGGTTGACAATATTCCACACCATTTTGCTTCTATTACTGGTCATGCTAATCAGATTATCATAAAAATTCAATTTTGTGTTCCTCAGCATATGTCTATAACGTGACTTTGCAAGATTATAAGCAGCCAGCGATCCCTCTGTGTTAACATTTCTATGAATCCAATGAAGATCCCGTAGGTTGCGACCAGCTTGCTTTACTTCGGGGGTAATCCATTCCACATTATTACCATTTCGTGCTTTAGTGATATATGAGGGGCAGCATTTTTCAATGATATCGCTGATCACATTCACAAAATGTTGAAAACAGTTATTTATATCGTCATATTTAAACAGATCACAAAATTCAACCCTTGAAATAGTTTCACGCAATTTTTCTAAATTTTCTAGTGAACAACTTCGATACCTGAACCCCCACCGTTTTGAGCTCGATCGTTTCAGAATTGCCAATGAAACATTTCAACCAGACTAGTCTATGGTCACTAAAATGAGTTTCCACTACATCCTCTGAATGAATTTGAGTGTTAGTACTTGTTATGATATAATCAATTTGTGAGATTGACGTTTTACCCCTTATATTCGTAAACACCCTAGTTGGCTTGCTGGTAGCAACCCTGAGATCAAAACAATCCAACAAATCAAGAAAATGCTGTTTATGGGAGCTCTCACTCAGATAATCAATGTTTAGATCACCACAAACGAAAACATGATCCGCATCATCACAACAACGTTGAAAAACATACGATAAATTCTCTAAAAATAATTTATATTCACCTGTTGGAGACCTATACACACATACTACAGCCACTTTTTTATTATTCAAGGCCAATTTAATGGCACAACATTCACAGTGCACTTCGACAGAAAAGTCAGCAACACTTATTTTCTTGAAATCACAACCGGATTTAACATAGATACAAGTACCTCCATGCCTTTTTACTGTTCTGCAAAAATAAGCTGCCAATGTGTAACCAGGAATCGACGCCAGAACAATACTTTCCAGATTGCACCAGTGCTCTGCAACACAGAGTATATCGGGAGAGTTCATAATTAGGAAGATCTCAAGTAGACCAAATTTATTATTTATACCCTGTGCATTCAACTGCATTATTTTGAATGGAAGGTTCAATGTATCCTCTGGCAAATTTTGGGGTCCTGAAAGGGCTATGGATTCGCCAAGTTGTTTTTCTTGTTGAAGAAAAAATGATTAACAGTAGCATGAATAGGCCAGTTTTCAGCTTTTAAGGCCTTGTCATATTCAGATATAGGTATAATAACTTTGAAAGAAGCATAGCTTTCTGGATAGCGGGAGATTATTGGCTCACATTTTACCTTGTGAAAGTTTCTCTGTAGAAAACTCTTCAGTTCATCTATAGTAATAGTGGGACTAAGATTAGAAACATGCAAAACTTTAGATTTTTCAACTCCTTGGATTGACGAATCATCATTAAATTTACCTACAACTAAGGCAGGTCTTGATCTTTTTCGATTCCCTTTCCTATTGGATACTTGTTTCCATTCATTTTCAACTTTTTTCACTATATTAGAGACTGACACCTCTTTGTCTTGTGACTCCGTTAGGTTGCAATCCCGTCTAGCCGAGACAATCGCCTTATTAACATCATGAGCAGTAATTTTATTCATTTTAGATTGATAACCAGTTGCAGTAGTCTGAGCATATGACGCATTTGCTACCGCTTTAGACGTTACTGTGGGATCATCTGAAACAGTACTCGCAATTATCTTAGAAGATTTACTTTTTTTTGGAGACTGCACATGAAATTTATTCAACATACTAATACCCGGAATGTTATCGTCTTTATCAGCACGTGTATCTCCTGGTTCGGATTGTTTACCAGCTTCATCTTCAAATAAACTAGACTTCAATCTACCTTCGTATGAAGTAATTAGTTTTTTTTGAACACTTATTGTATATTTCATTTCTGACAGTAACTTCTCCAGCAGTATTTTTTCTTTCGAAATATATTGGATTTCCATTTTTATAATTTCCATATTATTAAATTCCGGAGAATTCACATAGTCAATGGCAACTTTCATTTTACCAACGCAATTATCACAAACCCACGTAAGATTGATGTTATCTGATAAGACCCTATGCCACAAGTCTTTCAGAGACACACAATTGAGATGAAATTTGCTTTCGCACAATTTACATGTCGAGAACTTATTATTGATAATAAAGTTATCGGAACACCTGGAACATACGTCTATATTACTCGCCATTATTCACTCGAATCATATACATTTAACCTTAAATAATATATTAATCAATATTGAGATAGAATTGTGAATGTTAAAGAATTTTAAAATTGCGCTTATGTTATTGCTGTTAAATAGTTTAATGATTGTAACCTCAACTCTCATGTAAGCTAACATTGTATAGTTTGTATGAAGATATTCATTAAGGTTGTTTTATAAATTTTAGAACCCAAGAAGCAATAAAGTAGATTGCGAAAGCTTGGTAAAGAGAAAAGAGTACCACTGCAAATACTGAGTGAATAAACCCTTAGAAATTCATTATAAATAGTATTCTACAGACTCTTAAATAACATACAAATATATATATATATATATATATATATATATATATATATATATATATATATATATATATTAAGAACCTGAGATTTACGTTGCTTGTTTATTTGTAACAGCCGTTTACATATGTTTCAAGCTAGTTGGCTCTCATCAGAACGGCGTAGTTCAAGTTATTAGATGTTCACACTTGAAAGTTGATCAAAAAGAAAAAACACAGAACAAAACAACACAAAATTCCACGTGAGGAATCTACATCATTTTTGGTTTAAAATTGAGTATCTTGACCAAGCTGTTACAGCTATATTTTCAGACTGAATCAATGTCTACCTGCGATGAGATATTTATACCTTCTAGAATTTTGTACCGACAATATGATAAATTAAGAACAAGGTTTGTCAGGCTGAAAAAAAGTTAATAGTTTTCGGTATTTACCTGAGATTTACGTTGCTTGTTTATTTGTAACAGCCGTTTACATTTCAATTTTAAACCAAAAATGATGTAGATTCCTCACGTGGAATTTTGTGTTGTTTTGTTCTGTGTTTTTTCTTTTTAATCAACTTTCAAGTGTGAACATCTAATAACTTGAACTACGCCGTTCTGATGAGAGCCAATTAGCTTGAAAATATGTAAACGGCTGTTACAAATAAACAAGCAACGTAAATCTCAGGTAAATACCGAAAACTATTAACTCCTTTTTCAGCCTGACAAACCTTGTTCTTAATATATATATATATATATATATATATATATATATATATATATATATATATATATATATATATATATATATATATATATAAATATATATATATATATATATATATATATATATATATATATATATATATATATATATATATATATATATATATATATATATATATATATATATATATATATATATATCTATCTATATATATATATATCTATATATATATATATATATATATATATATATATATATATTATTATTTAATAGTGGAAATTGAGAATTGAAGTCAAATCAGAAAGTTTTCGATATCGACTGGGATTCGAACTCAGGTGTTCAGGTTTACTCCGCTGCTTTTTGGACGCTGCGAGACATTAGGAGAATGGAATAAACGAACATTATTTTGATTCATTAGTAGTTGAAGGCGTATATTTACTTACAAACAAATTTAGCCGATCCGACAAAATCAGAGTGGTACAATTATTCGCATAGTAATCTTCACTTATGGGTGCTTTAATAAAGTATTACCGAAAAAGAGGAAGATTTTCTCATATGTCCTGATAAAGATGGTTTGTCGCAAATTAGGAAATACAACTCTTCGAAATATGACCGACATTAATATGAACATACTCAACAATTGCCAGTTTCATCCTGCTGAAGTAATCATCAAAACGATAATACGTTGTACAACAAATACCCTATTTATGGTTTATCATTGAGGTACCAGATTATTCAATTATCATTATTGTAAATTGGATTTACCAAAAATGAAGAGCAATGTAAAGTTGTCAGGAATCGAACATAGTAATACGCATATCAAGTCGAAGGCTACTACAAAGTTGTATCCTGAACAGAGCAATGTCTAAAGTTCGTCAGATTTTTATTAGTGGTAATCGAACATGGATCAATAGAGACTTGCATATCAGTCGAAGTTTATCGCTAATAAAAAGTCTAAAGTTGTATCCTTAAGTGATGAAATTCTATTTCAATGAGATAACTTGTTTGTTGGTCGATAGTACACATGAACATATTCCTTTTTCTCGTGTTCGACCTGGTTCGGTTAAAATTCCGGAATATTTCCATTCCCGAGCTATAGACTTACTCATCGGAACCTCATTATTTTACGAACTTCTATATTCAGGTAAAATTCAAAGACCAGGTAAAATTCAATTGCAACCAGTCAATCTTCCAAAAACGGCTTTTGGTTGGATTGTGGCTTGAAATATAACGTAACCTCAATCACAAACGATTCTTTGAAATGCAATCTAAATCGCAGCCAACAACTAGGTAATCAGGGTTCAATCAAGAAAATCATACGATAGTAGGTACTATGTTGACACCGATAAAAGAAGCCAAAATTCCCGATCTTTATCTCCATCATCTAATGACCCCATTGATCTTTTTCCTTTGACTCACGGTCATTTATCAATTGGTGACTAATTAACCACATTAGAACAAAATGATCCTCGAGTTTCGAAACCAAGTAATGTGAGAAGCAATAAGCATATTAGCAAGGTACCATTGTATTTATTAAAGACGACAACAGATCTCCTTTAGAATGACCTCTTGGACGTGTTATCATGTACATCGCGGAAACGACGAAGTTACAAGAGTTGTTTCTGTTCAAGGTTCGAAGGCAATTTTAAAATACCCAGTGACTAAAATCTGAGTGTTGCCACATTAGGATAATAGTGAAAATCCTGATTCGTGATCGTGTACTTCAAATTTGACTAATGTTAGTTTCATTGAACATTATTTCAATGACATATTTCATTCAAGATTCATTTTGAAATGTTTCATTTTAACATAATTCCACACGTAATCAATTTGGATTAAGTAACTGAAAGGTCATTGAAAGTAAGTTCTTCAAGGCTAGCGGTATTTTAGCTTTTAACAATTGGAATTATTGAAATTTGGAAATTCCTCAATTACTCAATGTAAAGTATCATTACTGTAACATTCCGGATACCTGAGAAGTAATTCTAGATGATTCTGTGAATTACCCTTTGATACCTAAGGGTTATATCCTTCTCAGGTAGTTGAAGTAATCACATACTTTCAACTTAGTCCTCACTTTCTAGTAAAAGAGTCTATTTTACTGTTTCTTTCGTTTACCTCACATTTGTAGTGGGGAAACTTCATGTAATTTTAGTTTTCGTTTTAGTTCGCAAGTTTTTCATTCATCAGATTTCTACAAGTTGTTGAACTAGCAAGTACGTTTCCGGCACGAGTCAAGTCATTTTTACCTTTATGCCACTGTAAATAATTATTTCTATATTCTTTTTATTGAATAAACTTTATAAATCAATACAGAATATCAGTAGAGATAAAGAATAAACACCTGAAGTTCAACAGGTAGTCCTACATAAATAGAGTTGATTGGAGAATACAGTTTAGCATTTCGTTCTTGAAAAAGTGTTCAATTCAAATCAGATCTCATTTGTGATTCAGCAATAGCAAGTTATAATGTGTTGTGTCGACATAATGAGTTCTTCTGAAGAAAAAGTGGGCTATGATGTGAGTATTAAACTGAAAACGATTTATTATTGTGTGAATATTTTTGATCGGAATAAATTTACCATATTATATTCAATTGTGATTTCTTCGAGGATAACTATAAATTGATGTTAGAATAGCTTGAAATAAATCGAAAATCAACAAGAACGGTGGTATAATTAACTTTTTCATGATACTCAATCTTTTTCACTGTTTCTCATAATTATTATTATCATTTCGTTCGATAACTTTCAAATTGACTTCTGTCCATCTCAGAAGAATTACAAATATTAATTGAATATAACTTAAATTCAAACACTTGAACTTATGATTTACACTTTATTGACTACATAGCATGACGCGTTTCGTCGTTACAAACGACTTCTTCAGATGCTTACAGAATAATGAATTATTAATTTAATAATCATTTAATTTAATGAATTATTAATGAACATTATTCTGTAAGCATCTGAAGAAGTTTCGACGAAACGCGTCATGCTATGTAGTCAATAAAGTGTAAATCATAAGTTCAAGTGTTTGAATTTAAGTTATATTCAATTAAAATGGATTTACATCAAGTAAACGCCAACACTACTAAATATTAATTGAATATGTGTGCGTGTGTAATATAACCCTTTCAAAAGGGGCCTTTTAGAACATTTCATTTCATCATTTTGAAATAATTTAGAAATTGTTGACTAAATAAAGCATAAAAAGAACAGAAGGGGATATGAAAAATTGAATGCATATATTCCCAATATAAAATAAACTCTTACCAGAAAAATATTTGAAACAAAACATTCAAAGAAAGATTATGTGATCCTCTATATATATTTTTTGCAGATTTGTGTACAATCCATAACTGAGAATGTTTATGACATCTTGAAATGTTTTGAGTGTGGCGAGTACTGCCACCCACCATTCATGCAAAACACAGAAGGAGAGCTAGTATGTCCGTTATGTTTAAAATGCGATGAAAGTGGAATTACAGTTTTGACAGGAACTATTTTCATATTAGAGAGTATGTACTCACTTTTTGAATTCCCTTGTAAATACAATCTTCAGGGTTGTAAATTCAAAGGAAAAGGGGAAAAACTAGTGGAACATCACAAAGTCTGCGACTATGTTTCAATAATGTGCCCTGAAATAGCTTGTCGTTGGCAAGGAAGGCCAAAAGAACTATTCGATCACTTTTCAATTCATCATCCAGATTTCATAGAAATATATGATTCGAATCAAAAAGAAATATATTTTGCGACGGAATCCCAGCATGCTTCGTTTGATTTCTATGTAATATTGGGTTTTGGAAAAGTTTTTACAGTTCAACTGGCTAGAATTCATCGAACAGGAATGTTATGTTATATTGCAACTAACGTAGAACCTTTCAATACCGCAGATTATGAATGTATTATTGAAGTCCTGTTGGAAAATGGACGAACAACTAGAACGATTCTCAATTTGACTCAGTCGGATAACACTATGAGAGAAAAAATATGGGAGATTCCACCACATCATCTGCCTTTTGATTTCGAAGGTCGAAATTGTCGAATTATCTTGAAGAAGAAACTATTAATGAGAAGTTATTATGTATGAAGGTATTTTCACTGTAATTTTATTATGTATTTATTTCTGTAAATGATACTCTTTTTTACATTTTTTCAACAATTGTATTCGATTCATAAAAACTAATTTAGGCATTTATGTAATTTTTATGTAAATAAATTTTTATGTAAAACAAGTAGAAATTTCGGTACAAGAATCCAGGAACATAAATATAATTTCGCGCATAACAAAAGCAATTAGCTTATGCTAAAAGTAGTCAATTAGATTTTTGGGAAATAGTGGAAATAAATCGGCAAAAACATTCTGGAAATTTGCTCAATGAACAGATAGAATTAAACAATTCACCCTTGTTAAACCTTTTCAGGTAATAAAAATTAGATTTCAGAATGGAATATCTTAGGTTGAACCCAAATTCATAGAATCTTAAATTCCCTTGATATTTATACCTGTTTCTTCAAATTCGTTGTTATTATTTTGTTAGCATCTGAAAAAGTCGTTTGTAACAACGAAACTTCTCATGCTATGTAGTCAATAAATTGTAAATCATAATTTTAAATTTAAGTTAAATTTAATTAATAAATTTAAGTTCATATTCAATTATAATGGATTTACATCTAAACGCATTCAACGATGATTTTTCGAAGTGCTTTTAAAATCCGTTCTGAAAAAGATAGGTTCATTCTCGCTGACAAGATTTGTTTAGGCAGTTCCCTGAGAGTTTTATTTGAATTATTTCGAATTGGAAAATTGTGGTTTCCCCTAATATCGTGAGAAACAGAAAACTTCGAAAAAACTAAGCAATAACACAGATATATTTACTAGATATTATTATTATGTTAGTATTATTTACTAGATAATACTAACGCAATCGATTTTAATTTTATTTTTATTTATCAAACATAAATTCGTTACTAAATGGTCAACTTCTGCTGACCATACATAACTTTGTAATGGACAATATTTCATTTTTGTTTTTAGTTATCTGGTTATTGTTCAATACTATTTCAATTTATTTTGAATTAATTTTTTCGTTGTATATATTAGATAATACTCCCTATTTTTGTTTTTTTTCTTGTTAATTTCTTTTCTTATTTATTATTATTTGTGTACAATTTTGCAATTTTTTGTAAATCGTAATTTTTTTTGTAATTTTTTCTCTGTAATTGGATGTATATCTGTTGGGAATAAATGTCTTGTTATTATTATTATTATTATTATTATTAATATATAATTGTTAAAGGACAATAACTAAAATACTTCATATAACTAACAATAAATGTCAATTATATAGTTATAAATGATATAATAAATGACTTAGATTTTTCTATTTCTCTATTATTGAAAAACATTAACGTAGGCTTATAGGTGTTTTGAAACAAAATTTTTGAGACAAACTATGATCTAATGAAAATAAATATGGTGTAAATTAAACGGATTAAACTGAAAAAGGTGAATAAATAATTATTGTCCTGAGGGCTTAAACATAAATATGAATTGAATGAAATGAAATAAATTTGAACTAAAATAAAATAATTTCTTGAATAATTAATTCGAATTCACACGACGTTTCGGTTAGTAATGTATCTCTTACAGTTCTTAAGTGAAAACCGTTTTCACTTGAGAACTTGGGATATTTTACTAACCGAAACGTCGTGTCAATACGATTTATAGCATCCGTTTGTTCATCGGCATTAAGAATTACTTCATTTTATTTGAGTTTAAATTAATTTTATTTCATTTAGTTTAATTCGTGTGTTTCATTCGTTTAATTCATTTTGTTCAATTAATTAGTTATGTTTCAGCCCTCAGGATATTGATTAATTTTTAATTTTTTGCAGTTGAATCCGTTCAATTTCAACATTTCTATTTTCAATTAATCATAGGCAGTTTCTAATTAAATCTCTAGGCAATAAAAGTTCGACAATATAAAGAATCATTTACTCATTTGAAGAATATTTCATCTATTATATTTTATTATATATTCATATTCCTTTTCCTTCAAAATATAAGAAGAAACCAATAGAAACATTTCGAAATGAGAAATTGTTGAGAATTCAAAGTACCAAATGTCGAGTATAATTGGGTTATTACAGTTGGGTATTCATAAATATTATAACGTTATAATTTTGCTTGGTCTCATATCTTTTCGTCAGAAAGGGTGGGAGGAGTGAGTTTAGTTTTGTTAGGTTAAGTTGTCCTACTTTTAAGTAGGTCTTATTGTCATGTTGTGTTGTTTGTAAGACGATGGAAGTTAACCTGACTGAAAAAAAAGTTGGCTGGTATTTTTCTCCGGGAAAAATGATCAGATATTAATTATCTTTAAGATAGGAGACGTGTTGAGACCTTCATGAAATTATATGCTTTTTCTTTTATGGAATTTCGTTTTGTTGAAAAGAATAAGAATCATTGTTAGTTATTGGGAAATTGTGAACAGTAGAAGTACCCTTCAGGGTATCAAAGTACGTGTACTTGATACACAGTAAACCGCACACTACATATTTGCGTAAGTCCAGGTACTTTCAGATTGGGTTTGATTATTTGTTTGATTGAGGCTTTTGTTTGAGGGATTTCATCTTTTCATTTTCACGTTTCCTTTTGGATTTGTCAGTTTCGTTTTTGAGTACTGGAATTATTGAGAATCACCATTTGGAGAAGGTTTGACAGAAGATCTTTTAGCCTAAAGCTGGAAGTTTGAGTACGCTTGGTGTGGTGAGAGTATTCCATTTCATTGTTTGAAAGAGACAATTGATATTTGATTTCATTTTTATTTCGTTATCCTTGATATACTTTAATTATTTTTTTACTTTTTAATTTACATGCGGAAGATTCTTTTTTATTTAAACATTCATTATATTTTTTCAGAGGGAATTAATTTATCTTTCATTTGTTTAAATTTTTTTTGCATTTCAATTATTAATTGTCTTTTATATTTAATATATATATATATATATATATATATATATATATATATATAAAGTTTTTAGCAATAACAGGCTTTTTTTATATGAAAAATTTTATTTTTTGTTGACGTTTCGTTGTTATATTACAACTTTGTCAAAACTAATGAATAAATAAAAAAGAATATGAATAAAAAAAGCCTGCTATTACTAAAAACTTTCAAAATGAAATATCTTAAACAGGCAATAAATCAATTTCAAGAAATATATATAATATATATATATATATATATATATATATATATATATATATATATATATATATATATATATATATATCATGTAAATATAATCATATATGAACCAAGTGGATATTATTGTTAGGGAGAACTAAGATTAAGAACTGTTAGATCTGGAAGAGTTGTTGTTTGATCCACCAGAAAACCAATTGAATTCTGCCGAGAACTTTCAAACCTCTGGCGCCTGGCATTAAATGTTTCTTACTCGATTAACCCACCCCATCTTCATTGTAGCTAACTTTGGTGTGTTACAATTCATTAACATTCAGTTCTCGCTTAGCAGTCGCTTAGGTTAATCGCAAGTATACATCTCGTGTGTGTGAGATTGAAGAAGTATACAAATCTATAACTCCGTAGCAAAAGTAGGGTATAATATTCATTTCGTTAAATTTGCCTATAGGTATTATAGGCAAACTATACAAATTAATTATTTTAGAAATAAAAAAATTATATAGTCATTATTAATTATCTGTCTTGTATAATATGCATAAAGAGTTTAACGTGGATTATTATCACATATTTTTTTATCACTTCTAGAACGTTGAACAATGCCTAAGTAACGAAATATTGTTCAACACTTGAACCAAATTGAATTCACTCTAATTGAAACCATCAAGTTGACATTCAATCAAATGAGTGTCAACCTAAAAAATTATACAGAGATATAGCTGAAAGTGAAAGGGTTATTCCTTGGCTTATTCCAAGAACAGGTTGCTTTAGGATGATTTTCGAAGGATTCCTTTGTTCCGAAGAACTACTGCTACCAAAATTTGAGGCAGTAACATTTTATTTTCAAGATATAATGTGAAGTTGCTCATACTGCAATAAATGCACGAAATCACTTCCTTTCTCCTGGATACGAACATTCAAACTTCTTGTCATTGGTTGCCAAACTCTTTCAACTATCAAATCAGGGTTGTCTTATATTGACATACACGCAGCAATTATCTGATTTTGGAAGATATCCAAATTCTTCAGAGCATAAGCAAAAATGAAAGACCTCAATGATCTCCAGAAGAAATAATTCAAGGGAATTTAATTTTTGATAATCGAGCAAGGTATGTATGTGACTCAACTCCGCCATGCTAGCAATTCGAATAGTTATTCCAAATTCTATTCGCTCCGAATAAAATTTGCCAACATAGGGGTTAGAGATTTGCATGGGAAAAAATATTCTTAGAACATTCCAAAGATTAACCATGTGAAGTTCCCTCGCATATTTATGTAAATATGCGCCAATGATTTAAAAAATCTGGAATCATTCAAATCTGTAATCAATTATACCCTTTTTAACTTACCTGTGACGTAACCAGGGGGCATACGGACTGACATTCTCAATTGCCTGAGTGTCTGACAGTGATCCATCGCTGACTTTAGGTCGCCCCTGCCTGAGTATCAGACCATAATCCTGCCCAGCTCCCTTCGGAAGGCTCTGTGACCCCATCATCAATCTTTCTCGCACAGACTGACTTAATTGGTTGGCGGCATTTCCAGTTAAAGAGTAACTCTTGAATTGTGGAGGACTGGCCTCTGAAAATATATCGAAACATTTGAATAAAGGATTATCACACGAATAGGTATCAGAGTTCAAGCGTTTTGATGACTTGTAATAGGTGCTTTTTTAGAGGTATAGAACTTTAAGTTGGCATAACTGTTGAAGATGGCGACCGATTTAACAGCTGAGAAGTGATTTATTCTCAGTTTGGTTTGGCGATTCATCATGAATAGACCTCACGCCTGAACAGCGCTTGCAAATAGTGCAATTTTATTTCGAAAATAATGGTTCTGTGCGGAATACGTACCGCGCACAACGTCCATTTTATCGTTGACAAAATCGTCCATCAGAGCAGTTAATTCGATTAACCATGGAACGTTTTCGCACCACGTTTTCTCTTATTGATAACTCGCATCCCCAGAGACGCCGTACGATGCGTACAGAAGAAGCTATTGCTACTGTAGAGCATTGAGGAAGACCCGAATGAGTCCATCCGCCATCGAGCACAGGAATTGGATCTGTGTCCATCCACTTAATGGAAGATTTTGCGGAAGGATCTTGGTTTGCGTGCTTACAAAATCCAACTCGTGCAAGAATTGAAGCCAAACGATCATCGAGCAAGGCGTATATTCGTCGAATGGGCCCAAAACGAGATTGCCGTTGTTCCCGATTTTCATAAACGAATTTTGTTTAGCGATGAAGCGCACTTCTGGTTGAATTGCTACGTCAACAAACAAAACTGCCGCATTTGGAATGAAGATAATCCTCAAGTGTATCATCCGTCACATCCAGAAAAACTGACGTTTGGTGCGCTTTATGTGCTGGTGGAATCATTGATCCTACTTCTTCAAAAACGATGATGGCCAGAACATTACAGTCAATGGTGATCGGTATAGAGCCATGATTACTATCTTTTTCATT
The DNA here is from genome assembly GCA_030704895.1 of Henosepilachna vigintioctopunctata. NCBI lineage: Eukaryota > Metazoa > Arthropoda > Insecta > Coleoptera > Coccinellidae > Henosepilachna > Henosepilachna vigintioctopunctata. Next base: position 5,673,882 of record JARQZJ010000064.1, on the reverse strand, counting down.
CCTGAATTGAACAACCATGATGTCCAGGAGCTGTAGTTTCAACAAGACGGCGCAACATGTCACACAGCCCGTGCCACAATCGATTTATTGAAAGACACGTTTGGTGACCGCCTAATTTCACGTTTTGGACCTGTGAATTGGAGTCCAAGATCTTGTGATTTAACACCGCTAGACTACTTTCTGTGGGGATATGTAAAGTCATTGGTCCATGCGGATAAGCCACAAACGCTTGACCATTTGGAGGACAATATTCGCCGTGTTATTGCCGATATACGGTCACAAATGTTGGAAAAAGTCATCGAAAATTGGACGTCCAGATAGGACTACATCCGAGCCAGCCGTGGCAGTCATATGCCAGAAATCATATTTAAAATGTAATGCCACAAAATTATCTTTCGAATAAAAAAAATTCTTGTCAATCGAATGATCCATCGTTGTTTTATTGCAATTGAAAGTTCTATACCTCTAAAAAAACACCCTTTATTATATTGAACGAAAAAAAGGTGAAATTTTTAGATACCCGTATTTTTTTTGCCCTCGACTTAGTCCCTGTATGAAATATATGACATATGAAACTCATTATTAATTTAAACACATCTTTTAAAATTTCAAAAATATTTCATGTATTGTCACTACAATATTGTAAACAATACCTTCATCAGGTGGTTGAAAACTAAGTATAAATGTGAACTAACTCAATTTATATACACCTACTCTAACTAAAGTTAAAATTTAGTAAGGGGGAGTTGTTAACCTCGAGTTGCTCGTTAAGTACTGAAACGGTTTTATTGTATATATTAATTTCCAGTTAACTTTCAGGCCTTTTCTTCTATTTGTAGGATCTCGTAATTGTTATTTAAATGATGTTGGTTGTCGATGCAGCGGTTTGCGAGTGTCGAATCCGATTTTTTGTTCTGTTAGTTTCTAAGGTGCTTTGCTATTCATGTATTAAATGTTTTATCTGACTGTCCAACTTGTAGACATCCAAATTCGATCCCTTAGTCGATCTATCTTTGTTGTTTTTTATAAACTTTTCTAATGTATTGTTTCTCCGTAGGCGAAGGCTTTTGTATATTTTCTATGAAGTTTTTCATTTTATTCGAAGATGAACGTAATAGGTGTAACTGATAATGGTCATTATTTTTAATTCTTGGATAAATTAGTTCCGAAATTATTAAGAATGTGTTTAATTTATTAATAAGTTAAATGTGGAATTTCAACAAGTATATCAACCATTTGCCGTCAAATTTGAAATTACTGAAAGCTCATTTGTTTAAGAAGAGAGTTAAGTCATTGATGTTAACAAAGGCTATATATACTATGTATATAAAGGTATATATACTATAGTGTGGCAGAGTACTTCGAAGATTCGAATGTAAGCAATAATTTATGATATTAAATTAAGATTAAACTCTTGGCTTAATGTTTCACGCTTAATCGTAAAATATTAAGCCAAGGGTTTAATCTTAATTTAATATTTAATTATGTTTCATCAAGAGTTGAGCGAGAATTCAATCTCAGTCAATAATGTATGAATCATTTTTTTGTATCATATGTTTGTTTATTTGTATACCAAGAATGTCCCTCACCATGTGAAATTTCTCTGTTCAATGTTCTCAAGTAATTTTTATTCTCTTCTTTTCAATATAGCTGTATTTTTTATTATTATGAATATAAACAAAACCAATATTTTTGTTCGAGGGCTGAAAGGAAAATCAGACTCAAAACTGAATTCAGTCGTTTTGTGATCATTCTTCTTCGTTGTAATTATTGTAGCAAATGAATGAATGTAATCTCACAATGTAACGAATGTTTCTCAATAAATTTTATTATTATTATTATTATCCTTCCTCAATCAATAATAAAACAGATGATGTATTTCATGATTTTTGAGTGTTTCAAAACAACTGCTCTGTTTCGTGAACTTTTTTATTTATGTTAAAACAGAGAATAGAAAGCAGAATTGGATTGAATTTTGGTGAGTATTATGAATTAATTGAAATTGAATGTCGAAGGAGTTTTGAATTAATAACAATGAATTCAACAATTTTCAGTATATGATAGTTAATGGCGATGAATATCAACAGAAATTAGTTAATTAAGGGCAGCAGAATGAAAATATATCTATATATTATATATATATATATATATATATATATATATATATATATATATATATATATATATATATATATATATATATATATATATATATATATATATATATATATATATACGACATGTATATGTCTGTTACAGCATAAGTATTTCTACTAAACCATCAAACTCGGTTATAAATTTTATTTGTTGGGAGATACTAGAAAACTAAGTTCTCCCAACATTCTTGATTTCTCTCAATATTCTTGAAATGAATTTACGTATTCAGTTAACCTCATCAAAGTTGAAAATCGGAAAGTTGGATATTCGTTGTTAATTCAATTTCGAATTTCAAACGTCTTTTCTTCTTCCCTAGATAGCTGCAGAATCAAGATGAATATTCTAGTGAAAGACCTAAGGCAATTCATATATCTATGAACCAATCAGAATTTTTTCTGATAGCTGAAAGTTTTCGAACAGAAACAAAAGTACATTGTAATTAAATCTTAAAAATTAAAAATCAAAACTGAGTCTTACTATGAACTTGCTGTAAATCGCTAGAGCAAGTTTGGGTTCCACCTGAGACTTTCACTTTCGTCCTTGGTACAGCTGTAACGGCCACTGTTTTGCCACTTTGTCCTTGCTGCAGAACTGAAACAAATGTACATTTTCAGATGATAACAATATACCTAATCTTCTCAGAAAAAATAAGCTCTCTTATATTTTTTAGAGAAAAATATCACATTGATAGAAATTTTAACAACAAATATTCTTATAATGGGTATTTTTTAGAGGTATAGAACTTTAAGTTGGCATTTCTGTTGAAGTTTGGCAATTCATCATGAATAGACTCACGCCTGAACAACGCTTGCAAATAGTGCAATATTATTTGATAACGAGATTGCCGTTGTTCCCGATTTTCATAAGCGAATTTTGTTTAGCGACGAAGCGCACTTCTGGTTGAATGGTTACGTCAACAAACAAAACTGCCGCATTTGGAGTGAAGATAATCCTCAAGTGTATGTCAAAACACCGTTACATCTAGAAAAACTGACTGTTTGGTGCGCTTTATGGGCTGGTGGAATCATTGGTCCGTACTTCTTCAAAAACGATGATGGCCAGAACGTTGCAGTCAATGGTGATCGGTATAGAGCCATGACTACTATCTTTTTCATTCCTGAATTGAACAACTATGATGTCCAGGAACTGTGGTTTCAACAACACGGCGCAACATGTCACACAGCTCGTGCCACAATCGATTTATTGAAAGACACGTTTGGTGACCGCCTAATTTCACAATTTGGACCTGTGAATTGGCCTCCAAGACCTTGTGATTTAACTCCGCTAGACTACTTTCTGTGGGGCTATGTAAAGTCATTGGTCTATGAAGATAAGCCACAAACGCTTGATCATTTGGAAGACAATATTCGCCATGTTATTGCCGATATACGGCCACAAATGTTGGAAAAAGTCATCGAAAATTGGACGCCCAGATTGGACTACATCCTAGCCAGCCGTGGCAGTCATATGCCAGAAATCATATTTAAAATGTAATGCCACAAGATTATCTTCCGAATAAAAAAATATTCTTGTCAATCGAATGTTCCATCGTTGTTTTATTGCAATTTAAAATTCTATACCTCTAAAAAAAACACCCTTTATAAATGTTACGAATGGACGACAAGAAGAAAACACTGGAGATTTAATATTGGGACTGAGTAAATGCAGAATAAACGATTAACAGGATATTTCTGTTATAGTTTAATAGTGAAATTTAAAAAATTGAGGAAAATAATTGAAAAAACTTTACTATTTGCTCTAATGATCATGTGTTCATTATAATAACGTAGAGAAGTCTGTTTTTATTTTATTCCTTAATAATTATCATATAGTTAGTCGTTAAGTTAATCTCCGATATTACATATTGGTAACTACTTATTTTTCCTTCATCTTTCTTACCTCGATGTATCTTAAGTTTGTTAAAGTTCATAAAAAAATCTACATCACCTTGATGATGAATTTCTAATTCTATTTGAATATTCTTTTTTCAATTAGTGAATCCTATAGGTTTGTTTGATCTGTTTTATCCCCTTTTCTTTCAGACCTTTGACGATCGTCCCAAAAACCTTTGGTTCATTATGTTTCTTTCCAGCAAAATTTGCTGGTATATTACTCGCCATCCATAAAACATACTTATCCCAAAATTTTTTCTCTGGCTACATCCTTATCACACAGATAAAATATTCGTCATTTTCCTCTTACCTCTTCGGTTTTTCGCTATGATATATATTATTGCTTTCATAATTTCATTTCTATTACCTTCCTAACAACAAACACCTCGCCAACGATTTTTCCAAAAGCTTTGTTCTTTGCTAAGTTCCTTAATGTTTGTTCTTCAGGAATTACATATTATGGATTGCATTATATCAAGAATTTGAACAATTTGTACTAACCTTGAACCTGCGCAACACTCTCATTCATAGCTGTACCATTGGTCAAACCATTTGAAGAAGCTCCTCTCTTGACGTAGCCGAAACTCTGCGGAGCACCTCTTACTTTGTTGTTTTTCTCCTTCGAATTATGGGGACTTCCTCGACGTTCCCTTTTTGAGCTAGTTGGGCTTGGTGGTGCAGGACCAGGAGGTGGTGGAGGACTACCAACTCCCGGAGAGTCGGTGTATCGCTTCCACTGACCATGCTTGGTGTCTTGCATTTGAACCCCATTTCTAGATCTGGAACTATTACGCGGACCTGGGGCAGGAGGAGGGTCCTCTAAACGCCCCCTTCGGGCGGATTGTTCTGTCAACACCGTGAGGCCGGTACGGCAATGCCTACAAAAAGAGGAATATATCAAAAACTAGTTGATGATGAAAGTAGCAAATTGAAAACACCCAGGGAAGAAAGGAATGATCAATTTTGTCCATCCAGTTTCGCATCCAACTATAAGAGTCATTAACAGTAGTTGCGGCCAAGGGTATCCCAACATAGATCTAGAATTAGCGATAACTCTTGAGCAACAGTTTTACAAAACAAGACGTAATAATCCAGGTAATGAAAAATTGTATAAGAATCTTCAACGAATGAGAGGTAATAATAAAAACTTGTCTAAAAATCACTGACTGAACAATTCTTTATTCGACTAGTTTCGCCTTTTACAGCATTATCAAGAATGAATACATATTACAAAGACAACCTATAAATATTTTGCAGATCTGTTCGGACCTCCTTGAATTCCGTCATAGAGGTGGGGTTTCCAAATTTTCAGAGATTTAACAGCGGGGAGTGGTTTAGGTCTAACTGGTCATTAAGAAGATTGTATTTATCGAATTTTTGAAGTTTATTTATTTCCACGGCTTCCAGGTAGTTCATTTTAATTCCTTTTTCACATTAATGAAGTATCTTAGGTTTAAAACAACTTGAGATCTTATGTCCTGTCGACTCTAGATGTTCCCGAAAAGCAGATTGTCCGTTTTTTACGTGTTCTTTTAGCCCAGTTTCAAAACATCTTCCGGTCTGGCCAAAGGAGGTCCGAACAGATCTGCAAAATATTCATAGGTTGTCTTTGTAATATGTATTCATTCTTGATAATGCTGTAAAAGGCGAAACTAGTCGAATAAAGAATTGTTCAGTCAGTGATTTTTAGACAAGTACCTATTTATTATTACCTCTCATTTGAATATGAACTATCACAGAGTAGATTCATCGTCCATTGAATTTATTTAATCTTCAACGAGTTCATTATTGAGCAAATCATTCGTGATCGATTTTTCATGATGATTCCTGCAGTTAAAGACGAAGTATCTGAATAATTTACTTTGATTCGTCTTGAATACCATCAGTTGACTGTTGATTTCATTTTCGAGTGGACTGTGTATAAAATTTTATGAATTTACTAATAATAATAAGACATTTCACGCCAACACTTTTGAACATAAAACATGTCCAAGCACTATCTGAAGACTACCCCAACACACATCTGATTTATCCAAATATTGTAATCAGGTAAAGAAGATATTTTCATTATTAGCCAAGAAATAACACTTAAAAAAACCAAAATAAGTGCCAATATGACAGTACTCCAACCTTATGACCCAATGTATGTACCACAAGTCATTATGACCCATTAGGTCATATCTGGTATTCAACTCAAATTGCCAGAAAATAGTCATGTAACGAAGTAACTAGCGCAGTAAAAATTCTTTTCTCATTTTAGCGATAATTGACGTAGTGAAAACTCAAATCGTTTATTCTTGATCGTGATAAATGATAGAATGAAATGAATAAATAACGACAGCGTTCAACAATTATTACTGAGTAATATTATCAAGTGTAAATCTCTTAATCAACTCGGTAATTACTTTGCAACATAGGATCTATCGCAGGATTTTGTATAATTTGCTTTACCGTCAGTATCTAGGGATTGAGAAAAAAGTGTTCAAATTAATTATATGGAGCAAGTAAATATATATTTCTCTGCCAATGCTAAAATGGGACGTATATAAAGTTGACAGAAGAAGTTCTTTAAGATATAGAAGTAATAAGACATAACAATTTATAAATTGTGATAATTTGTTGTTTTCTTCAGCAATTCATTAAATAAAATTTTCATGACAGAATCTGAATTTTATATCTGTTGTTGTCACAGCTGACTATTTGATAACTGGTTAAATGAAATGGGTTGCCAATGACAGAATTCCGATTTTTCTGACATTTCTACAATTTGTAAACAATGTCAATTATTATTTTCATATATTGAAATATTATATAAAAAAAATTATAATTAGTGGTGAAACAGACTTGAAAATGAGTAAGTAGTTGTCTATATAACTAATTTTAAGATGTGCATTTCATTGTAAAAGGGGTAAGGTTGATCCAAGACATCCTGTATAAACCACAACTTGCTTGTATTGTTTCTGAATCTCAAGCTATAAACAAGAGTTTTACGTGACGATAAAAAACTAAAATATGCGGAATAAATGATATTTTTTGGTAAAAACCAAGTGATGAACTATTCGACTATTTTTCAAACAATTTTCTATCAAAAATTAAGTGAGAAGTCAATTGATATTAATCTGCTTTTTCATGTACACAGGTCAGGAAAAAATAAATCAATAGAAACATTTCGGGATTGTAAAACGGCTTAATGTATCAAGCCGTTTTGAAGATAGTATTAAGTCAGATATCTCCATCTTTATTAAGTAATTGCAATTTGAATAATGTAAAAGGTCACATATTTTTCAAAAATCAATACCTTCAGCTTTTAAATGGAAATCCAACTTCTTTAACTCAATTTGTGTTATTGCATTGACAAGTCCAAGATTACAAGAAATGGACATGTGAAGTGAACGATTTCTAAATATGTGAATAAAATCTGTGTGGAATCAATTTTCGCAACACTCACAGTTATAGGTCGATGCTTTGCGTTGAATTTGTTTCATTACACTCAGTATCTTCATCAAACTCGTATAAAAACACACAAGTCCGAATAATTTGAAGACCGAATAACTTTATTAATAATATTTCTTCAGCACAGTGACCACGTCTGGCGGGCGTCTGCGATATGGGATCGATGAGGGTGCGCATGTTTGCTGAGTGTCTCAACCCCTGTATATTGCACCACGGTCGAATGCCGAACATCTGATCTGACCCCCACTCCCTGAATGTTACACTCAACGCAACAGGAGTATCGTTAAGTGGAGGTAGGGCAACCTTTGTGTTCTTATCGACAAAAGGCGTGAGCGCCTTCAAGTTGTACAACTACTGAGGCAGATTCGATTAAATAGTTTACAAACTTGACTCGTAAACATGCAAGATGCGATAAACTCTCGTTTCCGTTAGACCAGAAAGAAAATGACCACCCATATAGGAGCAGTTCATTTTTCAAATCACTGATATTTGTTTTACCAAAACTAATATATCGTTGAGAAATATTTGAATTAAAAATTTATTTAACCGCGTTGGACACTTTTTTGTACGAGAAAATCTTATGGGTTCGTGTCACCGAACCGTCTCATGAAGCGCCATTTAGGGTGCGAGTTAGAAGCTTTTTGTTCGGGTGAAATCTCGTAATTCACGTTACCGACATGCTCAGAGCATTCGGTGACGTATTGTGACGTATACATCTTATATAAATTTCAATTACACGTTTTCATTTATAACTTTAGTTACCAAAAGCTTAATGTATCATTTTCAGAACACAATGAAACCCAAGAAAATAATGTTTAAAATCAAATACATCCTGTTTTATGTAAAAACAAATACTATCCAGATTTGCATTGTATATTGGTTGTTATTTCAATTAAATTGTATTCATTTCTTAACTCGTATTCAGTGTAAATTCAGATTTTCAGAAAGCATTTGATAAAGTTGCTCATGCAGCTGGAGCGTATACAGTCATCCGAGTTCATACCTACCATTTAGACCTTAAGGGTCTAATCTTGGACCACTGTTATTTATTCTGTTCGTAAATGATCTGATGGATAATATTCACTCTCCATATTTGATGTTCGCGAATTATTTGACACTATATCATGAAATTAGATCACAGGACAACTGTGTTCAACTTCAGCTCGAGCTGAACCATGTTGCTAGTTGGTTTGAGGACAATTATTTGAGTTTGAATGTGTCAAAGTGTGATGTTGTTTTTTGCACAAGGAAAAAAGACCGAATTGACTGCGATTATAGCGTAGGTGGTCAGATTCTTTATCGTTCTGATAAGGTGTGAGAGCTTGGTGTAGTCTACGACCAGAAGCTTACCTTTGTCCCACACATCACTAACTTATTTCATCTGCCGCGAAAATATATGGATTCGTTATACGTAATGGCAAATATTTTAATAATTCTTCAATATTCAGCATGATCTGCCATCCCATTTACAATTGCCATCAACGCCATCTTAAGGCTATTCAGAGAAGGTCCTTGAAATTCTTAGTTTGGAGGGAGGATAGTTTATCCACAGAGAGGAGGCAATCATAACGAATTATTGAGTCGATTTAGTTTAATCCCATATCAGAGCAGTACTTTTCGCTTCGGAGATATTGGTACTGAAAATGTGAAAACTTCACTCGTATAGTGATATATAACTTATATGAGTAGAATTAAAAATTATATGTAATTGAAAAATATTCGAGATGGAGAATAACGATGAAGGATTTATATAAATATCTTTATCTGATAATATTCTCAGCACAAATTAAGAGAAAACTTGTATAAGCATATCTTAATGAATAATCATTAAAAAAAGTTGGTAAATGTATATAATGTGTTGACAAAACAATAATTGATTGTGTAAGAGTAATTTATCATTAAATATATTTGATAAGACAGATGCTGAACAAAATGGCGAAGGCACAGGGATCATAAGTATTCATAAATTAACATTAAAAGTCGTCATTAATTTTCTTTTTCAAGAGAAAACTATCATGAATATCTCACTGAAAAACTGAGTAGAAGATTTATTTTACGTGTAGGTATATATTACTTCATTCTGTATCGTAAAATCAACTATTCTAAAATACATATTGTTGATTGCCAAACGTTAGGTTTCAATTTGAAATATTTTTGTATTTTTGATACAGTTGAACATAGATTTGTTATTGAAATTAGAAGGTTTGATGAGTTTAAAGTTAGTTTATTTAGTTTAATTAATTACAAGGTTTGTTATATAAGAAATTATTTCTTTGGAAGATTTGCAAAAAATATATTCCACATGTAACAATTCTAAAATACCTATTGTTGATTGTCAAACGTTAGGTTTCAATTTGAAATATTGTTGTATTTTTTCATACAGTTGAACAAAGATTTGTTATTGAAATTACAAGGTTTGATTACTTGAAAGTTAGTTTATTTAGTTTGATTAATTTCAGGGTTTGTTATATAAGAAATTATTTCTTTGGAAGATTTGCAAAAAATATATTTCACATGTTACAAAAGTCTGCGTAGACTTTAATCCTTAACATTGTTTATAATATCAAATAGCGAATATATATGGAATAAAAAGTATTTGGCTTAGTTTGACGAAATTATATTATTTGCTTGAGAATTGATTTGTGGTGTTACCTTATTTTCCAATTATAATTTTCCAAGCTCAACTTTTTAGCCCTTAGTTTTCAGTTCAACCAGTCGTTTAGCTAATCAGTTTAGTTTAAGAAAATTGACACGAAATTATTATAGTTTTGTGGAACTGAGCAGAGTGTTTTTCATCAAATACATTAAACAATGTTTCACTATGAGATCAGTGAGCATTCGATCAACTTTACAAATGAAAAATAATTTATGCATTCAATATATTAGAAAATTTTGTCAATTTTAGAACGTACACCAAAATACTCCATGCGTAGTTCTTCATTTTCATCTGCCAATAACAACTATGTATTATATTTCATTACAATCGGCAATGAAATTTTGTTACAATATACATAAAATGAAAGAAATATGTGTTATTCAATATTTTTACTGCATCATTACTATGATAAACATAAATCGAACAAAAATTAAATAATGTACATTGACATTAATTTATATTCTCTAATGTGAAAAAAAATATTCACATTCTCTACTGAAGGAGCTGATTGTGTTTTATTTTGATACGTCTCCATTTGAAGACGTTAAGTATCAATTTGCTACACCATATATCTTATAATATTCCAATTTCTACTATTCCTCATGCCATTCTTTTTTTCAGTCGCCACATGAAGATTTGTCCACTGAAAGTTTCTTTTTAATTGTAAATCACGGAATTTCAGAGCGCATATACTATTATTTCCTAACTGTTATACGGGTAATGTACCCGTATTAAAACTTTTTCTCTCTCGGAATGAGTGTTTAACATACTAATGAGATCGTTAAATATGGACGATGAATCAACTCTGTGATAGTTCATATTTAAATGAGAGGTAATAAGACAATTTTGAACAAGTACTTCTTATTACCTCTCATTTACATATAACAATGTTTCAATAAGTAATAATAATAATAATAATAATGGTAATAATAATAATAATAATAATAATAATAATAATAATAATAATAATAATAATAATAATAACAATGACTTTAGTCAATTTTATACACAAATTGTGTAACAACAATGAGAGGCGAAGTTTAGCATAGTTATTCTTCCTCAATCTCTTAAAAAAAGAGAGAGAAGAAAATAATAATAATCATAATAAAAAAAACAGTAACAATAGAATAGAAAACAAATAAAGTCAACATTATTGAACAATAATTTAACAAAATGAATATGACAATCTTTGTCGAATTAATAACCTTATATAATGAAAAAATGAGGGTAAAAAACAAAACAAAAAAGAATTTCAAAGTCGATTAAATGAATTAATCCAGCTTTACTGGGCAGATAACCTGGTATTTGACCTTTTTTCTAAATCCGGACGGAGAAATATCTTTTATGTCACTATCTAATGTATTATAAATTGAGGTCGCACTATATGTGAAAGATCTTTTAAAAATATTTAGGCGAAACCGAGGTAAATGAAGGGTATCAACATGTCTAATGTTAACCGAATGTGCATGTTGTCTAAAATTTAGTCTACGATGGAGGTAAATGGGCATTCCGGATAAAAAATGCGATATACGAATAAACTCATATGCAAACGGAATAGTTGGTCAATTTTAAATCACCCTAGCTGAACGATTCTAGCAGATACTCTTTCGTATTAACGTATTTTGAAAACAAACCTACAACATGAATATTGAATGCGTTGAATTCTATTCTTGGAGCCTTGATCCAAATAAGGATAAATACGAATCAAATCATAATGCAATATTGGCAAAACCATCATTTCTACAAGTGTTTTACGTAATTTAAAATCAAGGATGCCTACATTCATGAACAAAGCCTAAGAGCCATGTAGCATTTATCTACTATAAGTAGCAAATGATCATGAAAGCTATTTATTGCACAGGCCAACAAAATGAAAAAAAATGATTCCAAAAATGCCACCAGATTTTTTCTATCAGCTCTAGTTTTTGAGATACACGTTACAGGTTAAATGATATATTTTTTTCTGATAAAGGACAACAAATAAAGAGATAAATATGTACTTAATCGTCAAAATAGAAATTTCCCAGAATGTAATTAGCCAAATGGATACCTGGAATTGTCCCTGACCCAATGTTCCTATACTAGGAACTACTCAATACAATGCTCTTAATTACTTTTATACCTGTAATTGCCTATGACCCGATCCTTCTATACCTGCTTGGCTGTACTTGATTTAGTATATTACTGAGTTTTCCCAAGTAAAGTTGTGCTATCATTTTGTGTAAATTTTGGTCGTTTTGTAGTATCAAGACACTAAACTGAACCAATGGCATCCACAAGCAGACGTACCTGTGTAAATCATCCCGATGTTTTTTGTTATGTGTGTTTTTTTTTATTTTTTTTTATTCCAAGATTTTTAGCTGTACTCTGCGAAGAGTTTTACATTCGCGCGTTAGTTCTTCATAGAAGAAAATGCGAACATGGAAGAACCACTGGTAAGCTAATTCTGTACTGTAGGTCAAGTTGAACTGGCATTCGAATTGAAAACAACTTCATTACTGAATGAAACGTCTGTTATTGCTTAGCTTTTAGAGCTTAGCGCATTAAAAAGTGAACAATGTAAATATTCTCCGGTCGAGCGCCCTTATGAATCATTCATTCCACCCAATGTAAACGCGTGGCCAACTCGCACAGAGACAGCTGGCAAGCTTGCCAGCATAATTTTGAAATGAATCCGATTATTACACCACGGTCGAAGTAAGCGATTGTGATATAATAAATTCTATCTTACTTCTAATCCTAAAATGGCATGTTTATATTTTCAGGCAGGAACAACGACATTGACATTTTAGGTCCTCACAAATTTTTTCAACTCTATGAAGCTATTTTCAATGCTAGTTCCCAACGTTAACTGAAATAGTCATTATAACTAAAATGGAAATAATAATTATAGTGGGATGGAACCGAACGGAAATAGAAGATAATATAACAAAAATAAAGGAAAAAATAATATGAGGTCAAGAAATGGTAGGGTTGAGTTTTTAAGGGTAAAAGCCGGTTTATGGGCGAAAATACAAGTTAAAATATTTGAAAATAAAAATTAACACACTTGACTTAAGTTTCACTGAATATATCAAAAACTCTACATATGTTTCGGGTGATTAACCGATTATCAAGAATATACAATAATACTATCATAAAATATCAGTACTAAAGTATCAGTAATATTGTATACTCTTGATAATGGGTTAACCACCCGAAACATATGTAGAGTTTTTAATATATTCAGTGAACCTTAGTGTGTTAATTTTTAATTTTATAGTTTTCAACATAATGTTTCACCAAGAGATAAGCGAAACCTCCGTGTCATTTATTGAAAATACAAGTCTTATGGAAATAATTGAATGCCGATTGTTGAAAAATAACTGATTCGTTGGTTTTTCATTTTTATCTTCTACAGAAATTTGTTTTTGTGAAATTTAAAGAAGACTTACCCTTTATGTCCCGACCACACTTTAATTTTATTGATTCAAAATATTAATTCTTGCACCTTTCAACTCAATATCGAAAAAGCGCCCTAATTTCCAATCGAAAATTCTCACGACCAAATATTTGCTTTTTTTGAGAAGTCGATGAGCTTTTTGTTTCTTAAAATCCCCTAATTCTGATAGTGTAAAAACATATGTACATAAATAAGGTAAACTTTCACAGAAAATTCATTGTCGTTATTCTTTTGAAGTAAGTGATTTTTATTAACGACATTGTTCACTGCTTTTTATCTCAAATACTGACGGTTTTTAAAGCTGATACGAGATAAAAGGTAGTAATTTCACAAAGTAATGTAATTTTTCACACCATCAGAAAGTAGTGATTTCAACGAACAAAAACCACACCGAACGCAGATATTTCGACGTGAGAATCTTCTAGTGAGAATTAGAGTACATTTTCGATATTATTTCTGAAATCGTTGGAAAAATTGACATTTTGAATCGACAAAATTACAGTGTGCTTTGGACATAAAGAGTTGAGCTTGTTCAATTTTCGCGAAAAAAAATTATTTTGTTAAGTATAAATATAAAAAACCAAAAACTTGGTTATTTCAATTTTTCACATACATTTTGAGGCTATGTGAAAAAAGTGTGAATACAAAAGTTGCAGATATTTTCATTACCTTCGATTCCGGCATTCAACTCTTTTCCACAGAATAGAAGTTTTACCGAAAATTGACATAAACCGTTTTTCACCATCGAAAACGCATACTCCTACCACTTCCCCATCTCAGATCACCAGTAGCTTATTTTTCATTTCATTTTCTTATATTTTCTTATATTCTTTCATTATACTTTCTCTCCCTTCCATTAGGATTAATCCTCGTTTTTCTTTGCTCTCAAAATTATCGACCCTAGTTTATATATATATATATATATATATATATATATATATATATATATATATATATATATATATATAGACTCGTCATATATTATATATTTTATTTACGACTAATATAAAATGCAAGCATTACAGTAATGGTTTTTGCAGCATAATGCCATATCATATTCGCTTAGAGAATAATGATGAGGGATTAATAGTCATTGTTCCCTCTCACACTCCAATCACAAAATTTCCGAAATTTAATTATATAATGGCAACAAAATATACCAATTGAAAAGTGTCAGTGTCAAACCAGTACTGTTTCTACAGTCATGTTGAATTGCTCTCATTTCTAACATTCCATAAGCATTCAAATGAATGCTTATGGAATGGTATTCATAATAACTATTATACATAATAAGCAATAAGTATTCAAGGGAATACTTATTATCAGTCTCAATAATCAATAATAATCTACCTATTGGGGTCAATGAAAGTGATATTCTATTACTTGCACACCTCCAGAAATTGTAGAACTCGCTGTAGCAACATTTACCGAAAATATAGAAATTCATTTATGGTAAATTGGACGCAACCTTCAGTGAATGGCGTCTTCAAAACAAGACACCCTCATTTTCCGAAATTTTTGATTGAAAATTAATAAAGTTAATTACGAACCTCAATTTATGAATTTGTCGTAGATGAAGTATACTACTCGCAATAATATCTATCATTCCCTCGGGATGTTACCCCTTCGTCGATACGCGACTCGGTACGTAAATATTCCTCGTGAATAATAGCTATCGTTACTGACTCGTTGTATAATGATACAATTAATCACTAAACTTTGAGGAATAAGTAATCAATCAAAATCCCACCTGGGATTTGAAACCAGATTTCCAGTAGGTTTCCTTCAAAGTGTTTACTTACATACACAAACAGATAAAATTCAACGATGTGAACGAAAATCTCAGTTAATTGCAATAGAATGCTTACAGTAAACATTTTATTGAAATGAATCAATTGAGATGATAAGTCACAGTATAACACTCATAAT
The DNA here is from genome assembly GCA_030704895.1 of Henosepilachna vigintioctopunctata. Classification (NCBI taxonomy): domain Eukaryota; kingdom Metazoa; phylum Arthropoda; class Insecta; order Coleoptera; family Coccinellidae; genus Henosepilachna; species Henosepilachna vigintioctopunctata. The sequence continues at coordinate 5,658,353 of JARQZJ010000064.1, read as the reverse complement.
CATTGGTGATATAATGGCAATCACAACCAGACATAATGATTGCTTTTTCATCAATATAAAATCTATTTTCTTTTATGATCAGAAGTAGTCACAATGGAACCTTGATGAGACAATTTATCGAATGAATGCATTCCTTTACTGAAAATGTATATCTATGAAGATTTTTCATTATGTGTATGTTGTTTCATTTCGCAAAATATGAAAAGCATCAAATATAACTTAAGACTTTAAGACTGGATTATTATTGAATATTGAGACTGATAATAAGTATTCCCTCGAGATTGTAAGTTTTAATTTAGTTCAATCTCTCATCTATAGCAACAGAATACTATGGAATTTTTAGGAAAAAGTAATAAGCAAAAAATATTTGGCTTTTTTCCAAATTTTCAATGTATCTATAAATAAAAAAAAGCTCACGCATTATTTTAGTTGAAGAAATGGAGACGACAGTTGTCAAATGACGACGGCCCATACAGTGTTTATCAGTTTTGATCAATTTGATCACTTTTGTGAGAATTCTTCTTAGTTGTAATTATTGTATCAATGGAATGAATGTAATTTTACAATGTAAGGAATGTTTCGGAAAAAATTTATTAAATAATAATTCATTATTATTTATTTATTTAAAAATTTATAAGTTATAAACAGAACTAATATTGTTATCGGAACATCTCACATATGTAACTCAACATATACGGAAACACATGGATGCGAACATTCCATAAGCATTCATTTGAATGCTTATGGAATGTTAGAAATGAGAGCAATTCAACCTGACTGTACACGGCGAGCCCTACCTGTGGAAATCTGGTCCTCGAAAAATGGAAACTCGTTCTTCCATAAGAAAACATATATGGCAGAAGGGGAATTAAATTATCGAGTCAGGAATATGAACCCGATCGAAAAAATGCCCAATACCCTGGCGCACGTATATATGATCTATCAGCGCAAATAAATTGACTCAAAAAATTAGGCGCAGTTGAAGTTGACAACGAATATTTCAAATTGTAACTTAAAAAGCCGTGAACCTATTAAAAGAATTTTGATGGTACTCAAGAGCATCAACTTCCTATAACATGAAGTGACTCTTCTGTTGAACATTTCGAATTAAGGGTAATCAAAAATGGGGAAAGAAAAGTCAAGAAAAACCAAGAAATCTAGCTGTTTTTTAGAATTGGCATTTTCTACAATTTGCAGGAACAAACAAAAGTAGATGAACTAATCATTATGAACTATCATTCGATATGAAACTAACAATCCATGACTATACTCGAGTTACGGGTACATCTGCATCTTGCATAGATCTAACGAATTTTGAAGATAGTGAGATTAAAGCAAATATCTTTGAACCCTGCCTTTCGGATCATCGAGGTCATCGAGGTAATTAAAAAAATTTCAAGCTAGTTGAAATCTAGTGTATACGGCAGAGCGCTAACAAAAAAGGATATTAAAAAAATCAAAAAATTCGCTTTCGATAGTAAGTCTGATGTAAATTATTTGTATTAAATTTTTCAACCGACAAATATAGTTATGCGGTTGCCGAATACTTTCCATTTCAATACTTTCCAGTTTGTTGTCAAAAACAAGAAAAGTCCGATAAATTGGTTCAATAATACATTGAAAAATATGAGAAGTTTCCTCAACGCATATAAAACAGATGCAGATTTGAGTAAGAATTTAGATTATATCTACATTCAAGAAAATTATAAACAGCATTATAATTCTGAGTTAAAAAATACAAAGGGGTTAGCTTATGATAATTTAATGATGACTTCAGAAAATAGGTCGAAAACCTTTTGGGGGATAATAAATTTTGAGCGCAATAGGAGTGATGATTATTACTCTGCAACTAGCACTATATTCTCGAAAATTTTCAATACTTTCTTTATTAAAACTGCTGAGAATATCGTGAGAACTCTTCCTAATACATCAAACGACGCAATTTTAAACTTCAAAAAATTACAGACTTCTTCAAGTTCGTTTTTTTTCTTACCAACTACTATGCAAGAAGTGTCTCAAGTTATAAATTCATTAAAAAATTCAAAATGTTTGGATATAGGTTAATTAAACTTCTATTTCATAAAAAAACACTTGTGAAATAGTTATTAAACCTTTGTTAAAACTAATTAATACTGTATTCTCAACTGGAATATTTCCAAGTTTATTTAAATATTACAAAATTATTTCAATTTTTAAAAAGGAAGATCGTGACCTTGTAGCTAATTATCGGCCGATTTCAATCATATCTATATACATTCAGTAAAATAGTCGAAAAAATCTTTAAGAAACGTATAATATTATACTTTGAGACCAATAATTTTTAACAATTCACAATAAGTTTTCAGAAAGGATCGCTCTACAACGCTTGCACTTTTGGATGTCGTGGGTGGCATAGTCTGGAGAAGCATAAACAAACTTCAATAACGATGTGTGATATCTCAAAAGCCTTCGACTCTGTCTCTCATGATATTCCACTAGAAAAATTTCATTTTTACGTCGCAAGAAGTACTCCTTTGAAGCTAATCGAATCTTATCTAACTGATAGGCACCAGGCTGTCTGGTATGAAAATCGTCTATCTGAATTTAAGCTGGTAAGACATTGAGTTCCGCAAGGATCAGTTCTGGGACCAGTGTTATCCATTATATACGTAAATGACTTACCCAACTTTATGACTCCACTAAAAACGGTATTATTCGCGGATGGTGCCACTTTTGTTATCTTTGTATCTACTCTGATAGAATTCGTTCAGGATTGGAGATAAAAACCATGTACGTAAATACCATATCTCAATTGTGGTTCACTGCCAACAAATTCAAACTGAATGATGAAAAAACTCAAAATATAGTCATTTCATCTAATTACTATGATAGTACTCCGGAGAAAAGTACTGCAAAGCTGCTTGGAGTAACACTAGATAGCAAACTTACTTGGAACGACCATATTGAAAAACTGAAACGAAATGGAATTCTTTATTTGCTTAGACGTATTAGAACTATAACGAGCAATACCACATTAAGAATTACATACTTTTCTCTATTCCACTAATTTTTGAGTTATGGCATTGTTCTGTGGGGAAATTGTGCCAATGCCTTGGTAGTTTTCAGGATGCAAAAAAAGGCAATTCGAATAGTGCCAGGCGTTGGTTACTTAAATTATAAAATATGAAATAATGTCCTTGCCTACATTGTGGATATATGACGTTCTTTCAGAAATACATAAGGATGTAGATACGTTGATCAAACAGTCTGATCTACATAATTATAATACAAGAGGCGCAAATAATATCCGAACAACTAAGTATCGTCTAAGTAAGTCAAAAAAAAACTCGATTGATTCAAACTTATACAATATCTTACCTTCCCATTTCAAAGAGCTTTCTTTCAATAAACTCAAAATTAACATCAAGAAATATCTTCTGAGATTTTGCTTCTATTCTGTCAGTGAGTATTCGGAGTCTTTAATATGAACATGATATCCATATCTTTTTATGTGTTATTTTGTGCATTATATGTATTTTTTTTTCAGTTTTATGGGGAATTAATTACTAAATTTTTAAGTTTACTAAGTTTATACTGTTGGGGTTTGTTCGGATGTGTGTACCCCAACTCTGTTCAGTATGAACAACTTTATTTAATATGACTATTTACAACTAAATACATTTAAGTGCACTAATAGCGTTTGTTGATTACAGTCATGTTGACTGCTTGGCGACTAGCGCCGAAGTCGACGAGATCTTGTTCACTTCTCCTGAGGTTGCGTCCCGAGCATGCGCAGTCGTCTTTTCTTCTTCTTCCTTGCTGTGACTTAGTCTATCGGTTGGTACATCCAGTGGCAGGATGTGACTAGTCACCGCAATATTCATTAGACTTTAATCATCAGTTTTAGCTACGATTGAGTGCATCTTTAGCTACTATTGTATATGATTAAATCCTAATTTATGTTAATTTTATTGTGGAGGAGTGGAAGAATGATTCGTCAAACCCGGACAGAAAATCGCGTAAAAATCTGATTTGTGAACGTAAGAGTATGCAGGGCACCTAGAACTCGTCCTAGCTGAACAAATAATTAACCAATGGACTATCCTGTAGATACGAATTCACGAAAAGTGATGATAACATCACTCAAACGGAAATTGGCTGTCAGGCATTGTTACTTTAATTCTTCTTCGTGAAGACCCAAATGAGAAATTCAATTCGATATGCATTGTATAGAAATTTGGAAATTTTATGACTATATTTTTATACCATCTTAACTCTTGCAAAAAGTTTTCATGAAGAAATTTTTTTGTTGAGGAAAATATATCACAATTTTTTTGTTAACTACTGAAACTTGAACTTCTACTCCATAATATATAACCAGAAATTGTTTCTAGTCTTTTTCTGAATAAATACAATGAATATAACAAATAAGTCTCTATTTTGACGAGGAATAATTGAGTGAATCTTCACATTATTTAAAAGGAACGAATAAAATAGTTTAGTTAACATAGTAACTTCACAGTGTACAGAATTGTGGTTTACAAGATCGCTCTATTTATGGACTGTTTATATAAATAAAACTGTGTGTCTATTACACTTGAAAGAAATCGGTGATCCCCTTGAGAACAACAGAGTGAGGCCATTCAGAGACGTTTATAGGTATATTGAACATATTTAGAGGTGGTAAAGAATTTATGTCGCGAAGTTAATTTACCATGACCCAAAATCTCATATTGTTATGACGTGAAATATTTCCTGATAATTGATGAAAAAAATTTGAATTCTCTTCAAAATCTGGTTATTATAATTTGAGGTGTCATTTTTTCAAATATATTAATATATTATATACTGAATTCGAGATTCTTTTCATTTTATAGGAAAGTTTGTCGAAATGTGTTGCAAAAACTTTTTGCAAAAATCTTCAATTGTTTTGATGGTTTTGAATTGTTTTTGACTTTATTGACAAAAGTTTGTGTTTAGTGAGTATTTATCATATTAGTGAATATTTTCATCAACTACTATTTGTTTTGGGTATTTTATAATCTTCATTATCAAAAGTTGATCTGATTGGTAAGCTTTATGAATAATTTGTGCCTCATGGAGGTGATTTCAAAATGATAGACGATGCACTTTCTTCAGTGATTTGTGCGGATTTCATTACATTCAATCTTGAATCATTCAAAACTCAAAACTGATCGAATTTATTATTCAACGATATAGAAAAGTAATTGAAAATTCTTAAATAATCATAACGAAACTTTAATGTTAATACTCGTACAATGAACAGGCATTCATGAAATATGAGTGGATATAGTCTAACCGTTTGTCAACGTTTATGAAGCCTTTAATAAACTAATAATCTGAAACAAACAGAATTCAAGGTTCAATTATAAAATTGAATAACTCGTTATAAAAAGTGAAGTAAATTACTGAATAAAAACTAAATTCGCGAATTTCAAATCAACTCAATTTCAAATCTTTTGAAATTACTTATAGCTGAAGTTTAGTTTGTCTCAAATTCACCAATTAAGTTCTATCTTCTTTCAGATTGAGGCTCAACAAGTGTGTGAATACTTTGGAAAGTGTTTAAGAAAATTCTTCTTCAATAACCTTTTGATGAATTGGAGACGAGAAAATATTGCTGTAGAGGTCATTTCGGTTCATAAAGGGATGAGCAAGAAGTTATGAGATTGGTTTAATGGTATTATGACGCTTCATAGCCTCAGATCCAACATGACATTTGAGAAAACAGACTCAAAACGTACAATCAACCACCCAGAATGTAAAGTTCTCATTATGAAGGCAATTGATGCTTTTGCCTCATTCAGGCGACTATTTCAACTATCTTTGGATAGTTGATATTTGAGTGTTGTATAGAATTAGGAATATAAAATCAAATTAAACTCTTGGCTTAATGTTTCACGATTATATTTAACAATTTGAACTTGTCAACATGTTTCGAGCGTGAGCTCATTTTCAAGACTAAAATAATTAAATTATTGTCGGTGTTGAAATTGGTTCTAGAAAGAGGAATATTTACTAATCGGTGTATAAAACTATTGAAAGCTGCCATTTTGTGTTGAAATGGATGCATGGAAGTATTATGTATAATACTATCTGTATGTGATGGTTTATGGAAAATTGAAAAACTATGTTTGTTATCCAGTTTCATTATATTAAGATCTAAAAAATTAATAGAGGTTTCTTCTGAATGAAATACTTCTGTATGAAAAGTGTTGAGTTGCCGAAGAGTACCAGTGAAACAACAGATAATATCATCTACATATCTATACCAATAAATAAATTGACTACTAATGGGGTGACAATTTTATTTTTCTACCTGTTTGGTCGATATGAAACGCTGGACATTCATTACAAAAATTTTATAAATCCCGCTTTTGTCTTCAACATTTATCTTTTCTTTATTATTCACTAAATATTTCTTTTGTTAGTACAAATTATTTTTAACTCTTTTTTCTTTAATATTTCGCAAATTTTTTGCTGAGTTGGGGCATGAAATTGATAAAATGATATTTTTGTCCGCTTTTTATAATTTGAGATGGATAAATTGAATTTAAAAGAATTTTCCGTTGATTTTTTCTTATAATATCTATTATGTTTCCATCATAACCGTTATTATTTGCTAGAAGTTTCAAAGTTTTCACCTCTTTGTTAAAATTTTTCATCGGAGAGCGGGATAGACATATGTATAAAAGAATAAAAAGAGCTAAGTTTATTATCGAGTTCAAATTTTAAATGTTATCTCAACTTTGTCATCATTCGAAGTTAGCCACCACCAAATATATACTCTCACTAACTAGAAAAAGTGAGACTCGACTAGGCAATGAAGAAAACAGGAGAACATATTGAGAAATTAAGATAAATGATATATCCTCGATTAATTTATTTCTTCAAAATTGAGAAGTTCGTGGTTATGTGATGTAAGTGACGTGCTTCTTTATGACCGACTTCTATCAAACTGATAAGTTAATCGAGTTTAAAGTTCAGTATGGTGATCAATGTTGTTTTGATTTGAAACAATGGTATTTTCGAATTCGATTCAGAAGCAGCAACAACAATAATAAATGCTGACAATACTGTCCATTATCACAATCACTCGGTTTATATAAGCATTTGGATGAATGGTGAAACTATAATACTGCAATTCGCGGAAATGAATAATTGAATGATTTAAAGTCGATGAAATAAAATTCACTTTAATTTCTTACATACTCGAGATGCACAGAGCGGTACTTATTGCAGGTATAACTTTATATAAAAATACACCAAATAATTGAGAATTCAATACACCAAGGAAACTATAATTTCTATTCGAAACAAGAGTATCATTCGTTACTGTTTATTATAACATTAGCTATCAATTTGATAGTATTTACGTGCAACAAAAAAGTAATTGAAAGATTTTGAAATATGGCAAACTGAAAACATATTTTATTAGAGGTCTATGTCCCAACTGATTTGAAGAATATTACCAATATGAGGTGAAAATACCATATAATGCAAACCCACAAAATTACTTTATCCTTGCTGTTTCCTGGATTCGGAGTGTAAATCCCGCAAGACCTATGCATTTCCCATATTCCACAGGGTGCCGTAAGACTTCGCAATAAATCATAACCCAACCCTATACAAGTGGGATTCAAATTTAAAAGAATTTGAGTAGGTACGAGAAACTTGTGATTTATATTCCAATATCAATATATCCACGAAGCAGGTTTTTATGAAAGCACCTTCATCAACTTTTCAGTTTTTTTATTACACGAATTCTTGTTTATAACTTATAAAGTTGAGCTTTAACATGTGACGAAAATAAAGCTCTTCTACCATCAGCTACTTTGTGTACCGTGATTTTCTTCTAATGATTTTTTTTACATTTTCCTTTATACTCATTCTTAACAGTTCTTCTCTTATGATATCGTATTCCACGCGACCTTAATCCTACTGAATTTTTGATTTTCAATACCATTATTTTTGTTGTTACGCTTTTCATTCACAAACTTGCAGTATAGTTCATTTTAGATGAAATTAAAGTATGAAACTTGTCTTCGAATTACTTAAATTGATAAAAACTAGTTTCACTTATAGCATAATTCAAGTGATTTTGACACTGCTAAGACAAGAAAAGTATTCCCGATTAACCAATTAAAATAATTCTTTGAGTCTGATATATTCGGACATTACTCTTAGTGGTCATATTTGTTTGTTTGGTCAAATTTATTTATTTCTTTCAGACTAAAATTTTTAGGTATTTGTCGATTTATATAGCTTGTTGTTTCCACCCTAAAAGTTCAAGTCAATTTTGCACCATCGTTGACAGCCACTTAATAGCTAACTTTGCAAATCATCCCCTATT